>VWYH01004727.1:14450-130845 GCA_013399365.1 Pampusana beccarii | reverse complement strand
TCTATGATTCTATGACAAATGCTTGATGTTCAACATGACTTATTTATTTATTTAAATCGATACCTCTAAAGA
Source organism: Pampusana beccarii (assembly GCA_013399365.1). Taxonomy (NCBI): domain Eukaryota; kingdom Metazoa; phylum Chordata; class Aves; order Columbiformes; family Columbidae; genus Pampusana; species Pampusana beccarii. Next base: position 130,773 of record VWYH01004727.1, on the reverse strand, counting down.
ATGAAAGACTTCTCAGACTAAAAACTCATGGATAAACTGAGATAGCATACAAAACCGGAATCCTAGTCAGAAAGAACAAACCAAACCAAACCAAACCAAACCAACAGAAACCCAACAACGATAGCAAAACCAAACCAACCAAACAAAAAGACCTACAGAAAACCTAAAGCAAAAGAACTTGCAAAGCATCTTGTTACTTGTGACCCAACTCAAATATTCCTTTTCTACATAAAACATCATTAGGGTAGCATTTGAAAACAGTATTAAATACAACAAAACAAAACAAAAACCCCACACAAACAAAAAAAACCCCAACCAACCAACCAAACCACCAAGAAAAACAAATAAAACTTTAAGAAACAACCTCACCAAGAAATGTGGTCCTTATTGTAAAAGAACTGCAGCCTTAAAGTTGTAAGAAGACAATAGGTAAGACACTGTGAGGAGTCTTTGCCTCCAGAGATGGCATTTTAAGCCTTGCTGCCTAGCTGTCTTTAGCAATTACTGGAGTTGTACTGCAGTCTGTTATAATAAAGAAGGAATGCAGTGAGTATAGCTTTAATAAGGCAAGAGGATTCATCTGGAACACACTTTTCACAGGGGAGAAGAGAAAATGTAAATGAGAAGAGAGCTTAAGGTCCTGAGGTTTATTAATAACATCAGTAGCAGCAAGAGAAAGTCAAGTGTTTAAATTTTGAGGCAAGATTTTTCAACTTAAAGGTCTAATTTTAGATGCTTGGATACTCCTAAGTGACCTTATTTGAAAAGCTAATTGCTATTTGTCGACCACTCATAAAGCCTAAAAAAGAGGGTGGCCAGAATACAAAAGGAGAACTATACCTGTGATTAATAATGAATACATCTCTCTAGTGTACCACTTCAAATAACTCGTGGAGATGACAAAACATTTCTGTATTTTACTATGAGAATTTGAGAAAATTCTGTGAAGCACTCTTAGAGCATGAAAATAATCACAGGTCAGTAAAGGGGTTTATCAAATTATTTTTCCCAAATTTTGTAATAAATTACCACGGATAAGGGAGACCTTCTGCCTGGGCTTCACTATCAGTTTTGTGTAATTTGGGATGTCAGACTTAAAGGTCACAATACTTCCTGCAGTTTCAGAAGAAGACATAGACTCAATAGTTAATATATTAATATATTGCCCACATAGAAAGAAAAGAGAGTGTAACTGCTGTCTTCTCATCTAAGCTAATGCTGTAACTAATGCTAATTATCAAGTGACCGCTGAAATGGTTTTCTGATAAAATTATCCCTTAAAAATATTGTTGCAAAAAATATCCTGTTTTTCATAGGGTATGGGGAAGACAATGCTGTCATCTCTTCTACCTGACAAACTTTCCTGTGTCAGTCTGTTATCTCCTTCCAATTGCTAACTATAACTATTTTTAATCAGAGCTAGAACTGATTAAAACAAACATCACAATATTTCATCCTACATGCTCATCAGAGCCTCTATGTTTCCTGAAGAAACAATACAGTCATGTAATTTCCAAAGAAATGTTTCTTGAACATCCATAGTGCCAAAAAGCTGGTAGTTGTCCGGGTTGTTTGTTTGTTTGTTTGTTTTTTCTGGTGTACTCCGATTAGTCATAAGACAAATTCCGTCTTATCTAGCTCATACCAGAAAACCTACTGAGCATGAGCACTCAAATAGGTGCAGCATGATGAAACAAAATTGATGCCTGTCACCAAGCTGTCTGATCACACAAATTTGCACAATTTAATTGCTTGACTCAGTAAATGAAGTAACTTTCTTTGGGGTTCTAATACTCTATAATAGAACAACCTGAATTCGATTTAAGGAAGTAGTATGCTGAAGTGTACAAGGGCTGAGTTTAATATTTGCCAAACTTAAGTGACTCTCTAAAACAAAGAAATAAACAAGTTTTTCCTTGGTCACCATTTTAAACCTATCAGACAACCTTCCATGTTTTCTTAAGAAATTCATGGAAGCTAAACAGAAACAAAGAGAATTTAACACAACACCAATCTTGTAAGACCAAGTCTCTTGCCCCTTAATTTCTTCGATATCAATAAATAAATAATTTCAAAGATGTAAGCCACATTTTCTCCATTGTATTGAACAAAGAACTTCCTTAAATCTCCAGCCAGAGAGGACTTTGTCAAAAGACTCACTGGTTACTTATTTCCAAAATTTTATCTTTCTAGAAGATGCTGTATTAGAGAAAGATTGATTTACCTTCACATCACACAGTCCAAGTGTTAATTACTATTAGCCTTATGACTCAGGCAGCAGTCTCGGGTTCCAGGGGAATTATAATGCAGTAGGAAAAAAAAAAAAAGTGAGATTACACAGATCTTCTTCAAATTTCAGCATTCTCTGAATAAACCAGCAGTGCAATAATAAGAAACAAACAAATAAACAAACAAACAAAAGATCAAACCAAACAAAAAAAAACCCCACACAACCCCCCCCTCCATGAAGCTACTGAAGTTTTGCAGTTAAATGTTAATGCTTTGGCAGACCAAGATCCAGAGAAGGATTTAATTTTGGTAGTGCAGCAAATATTTAATATGTGCCAATCCTCAGTGATTTACAGCCATACAAACAGAATATTTTAAATAGAACTACAACACATTCACTGGAGTGCAGAGATAAGATACAAAGCCACATTTGTATCTCCTCAGAGCTTGAGAATATTTTGATAGAAATTTTAAATCCAACTGTGTTGCCTTACTATGAAATGACAATATAAACCATCGTGAAATATGAGATAGAAAAATTCTGAAAAATATTTCAAGTGTGTAATTTAAAGGAGAAAAAAAATGCTAAAAAAAACCAACTGTCCCTTGCATTTGCCTTTTTTTTTTTTTTTTTTTTTTTCCTTCTACAGTGACTGAATTCTAATGAAATTACAAGCTGGTGAAAAACTCTCAAAGGATTTCACCAATTTACTTCAGATACAATTCTAAATTTGCATTTGAAATTCACAATGCATAATTGAAGCAAAGTTCCTTTTGTTTTGCTTGATATTTTTCCCACAATCAGTAAGCAGGGAAGAAATGCATTCTGATCAGCTTCCTGAACACGTCATCAACCTAGAGAGAAGCTGGTTCTTCACTAAAGCAAATATGCATGCATCCATTAACGTAGGTATGTTTGTATATGCTTTAGACATCTGTAGATTCCTATGGAGTGGTATATTATTTCCAATGAATATTCTGATTTTATTAATTCTATTTCTTTCCCCTCTGTAATATTTACTGCTGGACAACTCAGATATATCTTGGTAGGCTGCAGATAAATTTTTAATCTGACAACAGCTGCATAGCCTTAAAAGGATAAATTTACATACTGAAATAAACTAGAAGAGATACAAGGAATATATTCAGTGGTTTTCACATTAAAGGAAATGTCTGTTGTATGTCTTACTATCCATATTTATTGCCTCTTGTGACACATTAGCCATAATTATTATACATTATCTGCCTAGTCCTGCATTAACTAAATGAATTTCTTTGCTTTTAGGTGTAACAGATTCGTAATTTTGATTATAATATGGTCCATTAGAAAGAAAAGAGCGGCTGGCAAGTGAGTGCACTAGATCTGAAAAAAGAAAATAAAAATTAAGGGAATAGAAGAAAAACGCAGGTTTACTTGGAATGTCCCTAAAAGGAACAGCAGAAATAAGGCTCAGTGTCCTGAGCCAAGACCCATGAAGGTAGAGAAGGAAGATTAGGAGACAAGGAAAAGTGAAAGTAGAGGAAAGAGAAAAGCTCAGAATTTGTAGTTTTAATATAGTCAATTAAGAACGCTTAAAAATGGCTCAGGCAACCTGCTAAATGCTTCTCTATTACCTTACAGAAGCACAGAGATGGACAGCAGCACAAGGGACTTCAGGAACCTGGCATTTGTTAAAACTAGTCCTCACATCTACCTACATCTTCTCTGACTTCCCCCACAGTCAACATTGATTAATTAATTAAGCAGAAGTATCCTGTGGTCTAAGTCCTATGTCCAGACAGGTAAGGGAGTACCTGAGAGTGTATTCTCTGTTTCTTTTTGCAGGATTGTCCTGGACACACGGATATATGGGCTCTTGCCCTTCATCAGATGTTCCCCTCTCCACTTTCTTCTCTCTTGATTCCACTTCTGCAGTAGCCCTGTAACTTCGATGATTTTCATGCTGGCTATTTATATTGATTGCCAACATACCTCTTGCTCTTGCTCTGAGATTTGTTTTTCCTTAGTCCTTGCATCAACAAGTCATGGGGCCAAATCAATGTAAACAAAGTACTCTGGGCCTTTTTCAGATGTGAAGGTGTAAGGATGAAGACAAAAATTCTTGTGCTATTAAAACATTTCCAGGGTTGTTAGAATATTTTTTATCATAATAGAAAAAAAAAAATCTGCTACCCATTGCAGCTTATAAAACAAAAAAAAAGAGCCTCAGAGAATTTCCTCATTAAACCGGCACTGAGGTTAACACTGAAGAATGCTTCATGAAAGCCACCTGTCTTGTCTGCACTGGAGTAGATATGGCCAATCTTTTCCATTTTCTTCTTCAGCTACATTCAGCTTTGGCAAACACATCTTGTTGTGGCAGCAGTGCTGCTTTTTCATGCAATATCATTGTAAAACATTGATTTGTGGAGGCAATACTTCGGCCAGTAATGGTAAGACAAATTGCTTATCATCAAGATGGAAAAATATTCCTCTGTTTCTCTGTGAATATATTACAAGGTGAGAAGTACTTCATGCCTCCTCCAGAAAGAATAAATCAGATCTAGCACCAAAGCATGAGGCAGCAAACTGAAAAGTTTTTTTAATTAAAATTTGTTAATATATAGCACTATTGAATAATAATCTCAACCTATTGATAAATCAAGCATGTTAGATTATGAAGTGCAAACTTAAATCTTCACTGTTGTCAGCAATTGCCTTCAATATTGCTATCTTGCCATCCAGAGAGCTCATGTACGCGTTAGTGCTGATAATAAAGCATTTTTGTGTTAGGTATAATCAAAAGAATCAACATTGTATACAGTTTTGGTACTACAACTTAATTTTCCTTTGTAGCATTTCTCCATTTTTTTTTTCTTGTAGGAATGGTTGCTGGAGGCATAGATTTTTATTAATAACATAGCTAAGCATTCTTTTTGAAAAGAATTAACTATCTAGGCAGCTTACAACAAAACATATTTCAACAAGAATATTTTACAAGGCAAATTACAAAAAGGACCATAATTACTGATTTTGAGCAGTGTTTTTCAGGATTTCCTCTAGGTAGGGAGAAATCTATTGGGAAAGTTGTCGTAGCACATATTTATGAACTGATAAGGCTACTCCTCTAAAAGAACAGTAAATAATTCTTAGTTCATAGAACATGCAGCATATATCTGAGGCTTCAAATGTAGAAATACTTTTCAATATAAAGGTCCCTCAGGGCCAGGAGCACAGTTAAACCTGGGACACTCTACTACCTTAACAGGACATTCTTCTCTTCATCTGCTGCATGGAAATGCTCATCAGAACTTACTGGGTTATAACTTCTTCTCTCAACCAATCAAAGACAGGGTGCAATTCAACAATATGGTAAAGCATATGAATAAGAAGGTTTAAACCCAACCCTGTAAAATATGGATAAATTCTTAAAAGTAAAACAAGAGTTTCCCCGAATCAGACCTGTTTTCACAGAACTTCTATTAAGCCTGTATTTGGACAACGAGACCAACAAGAAGGGCTCAGAGAATGTGCTAACCTCTTCTCCCTACAGACAGAACTGAAACAATGGTTAAAATTAGGAACAGTGCATGAACTGAAAAGCTCAGCAGGGTTTTAACATAAAGATTGTGACCTCTGTATTTCTGGACTGTTAATGCTTGACATTACCTCCTCCACTGTTCCGTGGGTTGATGAAAGTCACAGGAGATCTAGTTCATTGTCCTATCACGTGAACATCCCAAAAAATCTTTCCAGAAAGGCACACCAGTTGAAGAGGCCAAGAATTGGCATGAGTGATACATAGTAACACCACATCTGCATGATGTCCCAAAACTAAAATCCTTATTTGGTGCGAAGGGAATGATGTATTTCTTAGGACATCAGGGAAGGGAATGCTGGCACGTCTTTTTGGTAAGTTATGTCTCCAGCTCAGTGGACAGTGGTCAGTGTGGTGCTGGATGTATTTTTTAAGCAGAGGAGAATGGATAAATTCTGTTAAATAGCTTAATCATAATGTGTCATTTGCTTCCTCCTAAAATGTTCTGATTTAAGATGTTTATGATAGGACTAATACACAGCTATATGTCTGTGAATATGCAGGAGTAATCACATACCAAAGGTACATTACATGCTGTTTAATGTCACACTTTTTTCTCTCCCTTTTTCACCAGATTTGTAACATTTTTACCAGTCTACTTTTCATTCTCTTTCCATCTGTATTCTGTTTTACTTCCTCTTGCGACATCCCTTGCCCCACTTTCTGAGCTTCTGTGCTTCCCCTGTCTTTCATGACTTCTCCACCCACCCACACCTACTGTTTGCAAAGCATCTCAAAAACACCTTTTCATCCCTCTACTAAATTAGCAGATCAGAGATTAACATGTCCCCCACCGATTTTATAACACTTTCTCTGCCAAAGAGATGACTCAAAGACGGCTAGAGAAAACTAATAAGAAGAAACAAACCTGAAATAACGAAGAATGTGAGAAACCAGGGGATTCCTCAGCTCTACTTTTAAAGCATCTGAAAATAAGAAAAAAGCCCTAGAAATGCATGTTCAATCAAAGGATCAGAGAACAGCTAACTTGGCTTAGCTTCTCTGATCACATTGAAACTGATAATCTATACTAGCTGAGAAACTGAACACTCCTAGACATATCTTCTGCAAGTTAATATGCAGAAATATAATATTGTAACAGAAGTGTATGTAGCTGCTATATTTAAATAATATAGCGCTGTGAACAGGACATGCACCTTTACTCCAGGGTTAGGTCAAATACCAGTTTACCAATCTGGGAATAAAAGGAGATCTTGATCATGAAGAGACATATCTGATTCTCTTATAGCCCTGCAAAACTCCCCCTGTGAAACTGATTTTGAAGAAATACATTCATATAATTACTATAGTAATAATCAAGTAGACTTATCTGCTCCTTTCAGCTAAGGAAAGTAGACAAGACAGCTCCAGTAACCTTCATTCTTGTTCAGCCATATTTACACTTCACCACAATCATGCCAGTGTATAAGTCTAGATTACACTCAAGAATCACACTGACATTCAGTTCTGGGAAAACCCTTTACACTAAACAGAAACTTTGCCCAGCCAGAACAACACAAAGCAGCTAAGGTATAAATAAAAACCTGTCTCAGCACAGCACTTTAGAAGACAGGTTACTTTCTGTGCAAAAGCTATTTCTGGAACTAACTTCACTACTTCTATTTTCTTAGTGTAGAAGTGTGTAATAAACAAATAAGAATTCATCTTGTTAATACTGCTTGCTGGACTAATGTCATACAGCTTTTTTGTATGTCAAAAGACTGTAGTTACATTTTAAGATGAAATTTTCTAGTTTCCTCTAGGAATATTTAATACTAGAGTATGTTTGAAATGTTGGTCATTAAATTGATAGTAATTTTTATACTACAATAATAAACAATATGCTATACCTAACAATAGTGTTTACTGATACTGTTTCCCAAGATCACTTTGTCTTTCTTATTCCAATTAGCACGCTTAAAAACACACCGACAGCAAAAAAGCTAATGACTATAAATCACTGTTACAGCTGCAAATGAATTCCTTACTACGTGACAGGTGTTTTACAAATGCCAAAAGAAGATCAAGGTCAGGAAAAAAGGTTAACACTTATTCATACAGGCAGGAACTGAAAACATAAATGTCAGAAATTAGATGATATTTCGAAGCAGATAAAAATAATGGCTTAAATGGTCATTAGCAATACTTTCTACATGTTCCATGACTTATTGGCAGGAGTGCTTTTAAGATTAATCACTTCTGGGATCTGGGATAGCTCTCTAATCAAACTACTCTGTGTTTCCTTTAAACAGTGGTTGGTCAGATTTATCTCTGATGCAATTTCTTTGACTTCCGGTAAACTATACCAGAGATGAATTACTGCTTTGATCATCGTACCTATGATATGAAGAGAGTACTCTCCTATTCTGCTCTTCAAAATGAAGAAATTATATCCATAAAGGTGTTTTTGTTTTCCTTAAGGTAAGACAACAAACAAGTGCAGCTGTAAACTCAAATAACCATACTGGTAACTTTAAGTTACACATCAGTTGCTATAAGCTGTCTTTGGAAAAGATGACAGTAAGAACCAGACTAAAACAGAAATAAGAGAGAGTGTCAAAGGCTTACGGGTCAGTTTTCACCTCTACTTCAGACTTCCCAAAGGATTACAGCCAGTATGTAAACAGATTTTCTAATATCTACATCCAAAATTTAAGATTTTCAGTAGCTGATCAACTGAGCCCATTTTAACAGCTACACAGTGTAAAAACTTAGTACCTAAGAGCATGTGGTGTTCTTAAAGCTGAACTACTTTTCCTCACAGTTTAAGTTCCTTGATAATCTCACAAGGCTGAATCTTAGCTATTCTTTTTCCTTTACCAAAATTGAGTCAAGTCTTTTTGTTATATTTCTTCTACCTATCTTTTCTACTATTTTGTCAGTTTTAAAAGATTTATAGCACAACTGTCCATAATATGAACTGAATACTTCACTTTGCAGGTGTTTTGTTTTTATCTGCTTGGGACTGTGCCATGCTCATTAAGTGAATTGCAACCAAATTCTTTCCTAAAAGACACTTGAAAAACACGAGGGTATCTTTATACCCTGTAGAGGAAATCTATGCTATTAGGGTTCCCAACTTGGTGAAACAAAAATTTTACAGAAAAGTTTACTGACCTTCAAGTCCCTGCCATAAATTTTTCCACAATATTTTCTTTTACATGTTCATGTAGTCAGCTTCAACTGCATGTGAACACTTCAAACCTTTTTCTTTAAGGTGAGAAACTTAACCTCTTGATCATTTAGTAGTCTACCCTGTCTTCATCTCAAAAGTTAGCTCAGGTTTTGTAAACCACTTGCCTCACTACAAATATCAGTAACGAACACAAAATACAGTTGATTCAAACTGAAAAGCTCTTCTCTGCATCTGGTCAATAACCTATCACCTTGCACTATCAATTCTTCGTGTGGTACTACTACCAGTGCTGCAGCTAAATTGTATTGTTCTGAGTACCAGATAAATAACATTTACATTTATTTACACGCAATTTGTTGTGTTTAGTACACTGTATGTACTTTGGGCAAAATTCTGTCTCTTTGAACAAAATAAAGCCAACAGAGCTATGAAAATGGTGACACAATTCAAACACCCATGTGTGACAATGAATTACCCCTGCTGCATCCCTGAAGCAAGATACAAAAACTTTGATACAGGCTCTATTCCACCACCATAGGCAACGGGGATTAGAAATATCAATTGCACATTACAAAAGAAGAAAAGCTATATACCTTTACCTAAACCTTTCTAATTTTCTGTTCACAAAATGTTGAAGGCCACCAGCCTTTCCAGCAGAGTTTTCAGAGGAGACCTATATGCCCGCTCTTCACTTTTTTGTTTTTTTCCTCCTTTTTATTCTTTTGAAAACACATATATTTGCTGTGAAATTGTATAACATTATGGTCTTCTTTATTGCCTGATCTTCACAAACTGGCACCAAACAGAAATCAGCCATGGAAGCATCTCCTCTTGTCCTATAACAGTATTAGAAAAAAATAAGTACTGCAAAGCATTTTTGCAGATTGGTTGGGATCACACACCAGTTCCTGATATTCCCCTAGTTATTTCAGTTGCCTGTACATGTACTCCTTATTTAATACTGATTTATCACAATCACATTAACAAACTTTAAACACCAGTTTGTCTTAAGTGTAACACAAGTTTCACCCTCAGGAAGGATTCCTTTCTTAATGAGAAATTTGGAAAGAGTTCTTTAAGAAATGAGAGATAAACTGAACAGCTATATTTTAGAAAGCGCTTTTTCTTAGCTGATCCATGATTTCAGACAATTTGTATGCTGATAGCTGAGATCTCCATTTCAGTGTCTTGAGAGCTTCCTCAATCTGTTTCTCATACTCAGAATGAAAGCTCTTCCCTCTGTTTCATGTTTATTTTTTTCTATTTTTTTCTTCGCTTTTTGCTCTGTTTGAAAGGGAAGACAAAGAGATCTTAACCAAATACAGCTCTTACAAGTTCTGTTTCCTTCCCTTCAGTAGTTTTTACAGTTCAGTCTCTCCCAATCACCTTTTAATAGAACAAAACCTACTAAGCACTTGGGTTTGCTGCTCTTAAGTGTGAATGAAACATTTATTGCTTACTTGGCAGAATGACATCACTTCACATATATTTGAAGGAAATCCACAATAACTAGTTCACCAGAAAGAGACCATACACAACAACATTAATAAATGCACGACAGAATTAGCATTACTATACTCTACCCTCTAGTTCTAGACGCTCCTGCCATGAGAGAAACTACCCCAAACTGAAAACTTTAAGCTGATTACTCTCAAAACCTTTAACTCTCAGTTAGATCCAACTAGCACCTGTTGCTAACAATCAGTTTGTAATTTGTTCTTATTAATAAGGGAATGTAGTTGTTTAAAGGAAAACTTTTTAAAGGAAAAGTTTGCATTTAAAAATTTCCAAAAGATCTACTGGAAGCACATTTACCTATCCATTATCAGCACCTTGTTCAGAATCACCAAGATTTTAATATTCTAATGTCTGCAGCAAGAAATAGGAAGACAGTACACATTTCACGACAGTTTAGACAAAACTTCATAACTAATTGCTTGAAGCAGGTAGTGAAATCAAACAAAATAGTGATAAGACTTTCCTCCTGTTTCTTGAGAACAATGCTAACCGTAGAATCACAAATCCACAGAATAATTTTGAGAAGAAGGGGCCTTTGGAGGTCATGCAGTCCAACCTTCCTCTCAAAACATGTCTAATCAGATCCAGATTCTCAGGATCATGCCCAGCTTAATGTTGAACACCTCCAAGGACAGAGCTCTCATATCCTCTGTGGGCAATCTGCTTCAGCATCTGATCACCCTCATGATAAAAAAACCCCAACCAACCAACCAACGAACCAACCAAAAAGTCTTCTGGCTAAGGGGAATAAAAGCAGAAAGCCAGCTACGTCAAGATTACTATGCTATTACTGTTATTCAGCAATGTACTCATTTTGTCTAACTGCAGAAGACATAGAGCTTTCAGAAGACTGAAACAATTCAAGATTAAAATACTTTTAACTATCTTCAAAATAATTCTGAAGGGTACATTCTAGGGCCAAAAAGTGAGGCATGCAGTAAGTATACGCAAATTTATCTCTTCTGCATAACAGAATGACAAGTGTTTCCTCCATTTCCACAGATACCATATAGATGCATTTTCACTTTCTGGAGACCAAGAAGCTTCAAGGAGGACTGGGCAGTCGGCAATTCAAACACATTGAAGGGAAAACATGCTGTTTTTATGCTACCTGAAACATGACTCAGAAGGTGTGATGTTAAATCAAGAAAACCGCAAGTCTCAGGGCAAGTCTAAACTCAGGATCAAAAAGCACTCCCCAGCCCGCAGAAAGAGACCAAAGCAGATGCATCCAAGTAAAAAATAGCTTTTGCAGGAGCCCACAGTACACCATCTTTTATTGTAAATACCTGCATGTAGTGCAAATGGGATTTTGGGGGCCTAGCTAGAAAAAGGTTCAGGGTGCTTCAAAAATGAAAGTGATAGTGACTGGGTTTGGGTCAGCATATGTGTTACAGTATTAGCTGACTTCCCATTCAGCTTGGAGAGCTCAAACAGTCCATGTAAGTTCATATCATGTGAAAAGAAATATTCTTCCTGAGTGATAAAGCATATTTTTGTATTTCTCTATCAACCTTTTTGATACCTCTCCTACATCCCAGTGATCCCAAGACAGAGTCAATGAACTTCATTTCTTGAGGGGAGTTTCTCTCTTCTTCTTTATTACCTGATACACTTTCAAAGTCAGTGCAATGGTGAAGCACTACTAATGAATTTTCAGTACTGATAGAATAGTAAAACTCAGAAAACTACTGTGTTTCCTTTAAATAAACGATATAGATCATCCATTTATCAAGAGAAGCTATATATATGGATATATAAGTGAGTATACTTACATATATATATGAAAATGGAGATCAGATAAGACCAGTCTTCACAGAAGTCTGCAGCTCCTTATTAGGTATTTCTTCATTGATAAATTTCATATATATAAATCCATTCTGAGGCCAAAAGGTCTTATGCTATGCCAGGTCTCCAATACCAAGGGAGTTTTATATTTTCAGATTATAAATTTGAACGTTACTGTATTAAATGCTGCAGCTCATCTGAATTATTTTTGAATTTCTAAAACTTTCTTACCAATTCCCATCACTTCATTAGTCAAAGGTTGTGTGTATTGCTGATATGCTAGTGTATAAACAACAGCAGAACTAATTCCACTCCCTTTGGAGCTTACAGACTACTGTCCCTAAATGCTTCTAACAACTTTTCTTCCCAAAAGACATAGCACTGCTAAAATTGCACTGACTTTCTTCTAAGAAGGCAAAAAAAAAAAAAAAAATCACAGATAGCTCCTTCACGAAAGGACACCTCACTTGAAGCAAACATTTCTCAGAATAAGGCTGGAATAGGTAACTGCTTTAAAAAAAACAATTTGAACCTCTAGAACAGTATTTTTAAAACTCACAAGTGTGTTTTTCTAGATTAAAAAATAGAATAAAGCAGACAATAACATTTTAAAAGCAGACCTTCAGCTCATAAAATTTTTGACATTGCAAAATCCAGTCCTGACAACAGTGGGGAAAATTTGGGAGTATTGTGTACATACTTAAAGGATTAGAAAATAATTTTCTGTGCTAACTGCAGTGACTGGAGACTGAAAATACTTGGATCCATGACAAAACTGCATCTCAAAGAAATAATGAGATAATGAGTATTCATGTTTTGTTAACACTGAAGGCAAAGTTTATGACATTAAACACAGAAATATCACATCAAGACTAAAGAACAAGAGCAGCTGAGATGTTACTACTAACATAAATGAGACCACTGACGGGAAAAAAAATCTGTCACCAGTGAATAAAAAAGAGAAACTTACCAGTTTGAAACTGCTCATTGCTCACACTTGTGGTGGTAGTCTTCCACTACTTCCTGTCTCCACACTCTTTATCTTAATATCAACCTGATTAAAAAACAAACAAACAAGCGAACAAAAGTAAATAGATAAATAAAGCAATTATATTCAAATCTTTACATAAAATAACTTGAGTAACTGGGTCAGAAATATTTCAGTAGATCCGTGTGACAGATCATGTTCTTCTTTCATTATTTTTACATTTTGAGATTGAGTACATAGAGCATCTTAGGCTGACCTGAAGCATTCACCAAGAAAAATAGCTCAGTGTAAACCGTTACATAATATGTCTCATCAGTTTCCCTCTATTTATGGATTTTAGTAAACAATAATGAACTCCTGTAGTCATAGGCAGCAGGAGGTAAATTCTGACATACATTGTTTCAGACTGTAAGGATAGATGGAGTCTTTTACGTCTTGCTTATTTTCCAAAGTCTACTTGCTATTATTGAAGGCTTGTATTTTCTGGGGAAGAGCTTAAAAAGCACTATAACAAATTGATTATAAAAAAAAATAAAAACATGGCTCCTTTTTTTTTTTTTTTCAGTTAAAAGAAAACAGATAACACTGGATAGCTGAATTCCACCGCATATTTAGTTCAGGAAATTAAAATAAGCCTCCTTAGTGTCTACTTAAGTCAGGCTTTGGCCAGAAGATAATAACTTATTTTCAACATAATTCTTTTATAATAAAATGACTGTTTTGGATTTCCCACTTGAAACAACCTTCACCAGTTTCTTTTTGAGATGCACTAGGAAGTACAAAATTGGAATAGGTCACAGAAAACTAATACCAACCTGACAAAGTGATTTAAGATCTCAGGTGATATGTTTTTTTCCTTGAACAATCTATGATTGGCTTATCACATTAGACTGGACAGGTTTAGATTAATTAGGATTACTTTCACTTCCACATGCTAGAAAAGCCAGGGAGAAAGGTTTCTTTGTTTTGCAAAAGTCTTTTTGCATAATCCCAGGAAAACTGTACAAGCTGAGATCTACACATGGAGTAACATGAATGGTGTTTTTACCTGTGCACTTCTAAATCGCAGACTTGCTGAAAAAAAAAGACAGGCTTGATTTATGCATCATAAAACTCACCTCTATGCTTCCTAGTTTTGTTTCTACAATTAATACTAAATCTATCTCTTGACCTTCTGTCCTTAAGCTATGAGTCAAGACAATTACTTGTATGAGAGGACTCTCTGCTTCTTACATTCAGTTGCTCTGCGGCTTTTTGAAGCCATAAAATTGTGATTCGTGTTGAGAACCAGACCAATGGTATTAGGCATTTTGAATTTTTCTGTGAAAAATCGGAAGGTCACAGAATAACTGGTTGGGAAGTACCTGAGGAGGTCTCTTGACCAACATTCCACTTCATGGGCAGGCTCAGGAATTCAGACCAAAGATTTGTTCAGCTAAGTATCGAAAAACATGTTTCCATGCTAAATTTAATTTCAAAAGTAAATTGAACGCTATTATTTTAGTAATTCCACATAGTTTGTACAAATTTACAAGGGCAACAACACAAATTTATTAGTTTTGAATTACTCACCAGGTATTAACTGTCTTACACTTTTCACTTACTGTTATCTCTAACTTAATGACATTTCAAACATGAAGAAGGAAAGAAGCAACAGTCATAATCTTGAAATTCAGTACATTAAATATTTGGATATCCATCCATTTTTAGATATTAATGTTTCTATATCTGGATACAATGACTCAGTTAAAATCTGCTCCAGTCCAAACGTATGTGACAGAAAAGCCTTTCCTGTAGACTATTTTTAAAGCCAGCAAAACAGCCACTTCATCTTAATTATAATGAGTGACATTTGCAAGGTCAGTGAACAATCTGATGTTTTCTAAGAGTAATTATTTATAATAATATCTACTTATAAGGTATGAAAGCTGAAATAATTATTTCTGTGTGATGACAAATGACAAATTTTTACTGGTTTAATGTATTACTGTTATAAATAAGGAACACTAGACAATTTCCACAATGTTCAATGAACTTTATTTTCAGAATGCACTGTTTTCAACAATGTTCCTGCTAATGTATTATGGGGAATTATGTTGTGTGATGGGCACTGCTATGCAGTATTCTAATATTCACCTGCACTATAAACACACCACTCTTACTGAGGAAGGCTAAAAGAATATACGCTTGTGAAATATTTTACAGAATTCTTAACAAAAACCAAGGAGCAGAGGTTAAATTCAGCTATTGATGAAGATGAAAAGGCTGTAAAGGTGACCCAAAAAGGCATACATTAACTACCTAAATATCTAAAAAATTTATCCCCCAGAATGTATATGCTTCACAAAAAGCTGAGAATTCAGCATAGGTATGTTCTCCATTTGGTGTAAGTGACAGGGTAGCATTTCTACCTACTATTGGAGACAACGGCCATCGTCTTGGATCTATTCAAGTACTAAGCAGATTAGTAGGATAGAGTAATATTGGTTTATTCTTTAAATATCCCAGCAAACTTCTTGGCAAAATTATGAATGCTGAGTGATAGGAAGGACCTTCAAGATCATAAGGCCCAACCATTAACTTAAAACTGCCAAGTTCACTACTAAACCATGTCCCTAAGAACCTCATCTATATGTCTTTTAAACACATTCAGGGATGGTGACTCAGCTCTTTCCATGAAGAAATTTTTCCTAATATCCAATCTAAACCTCCCCTGGCACAACTTGAGGCCATTTCCTCTCAACCTATCACTTGTTACCTAGGAAAAGATACCAACACCCTCCATATTACAACCTCCTTTCAGACAATTGTAGACAGTAATAAGGTCTCCCCTCAGCCTCCTTTTCTCCAGGCTAAACAGCCCCAGTTCCCTCAGCTGTTTCTCATCAGACTTGTGCTCCAGACCCTTCACCAGCTTCATTGCCCTTCTCTGAACTGTCTTCAGTACCTCAAGGTTTTTCTTGTAGTGAGGTGCGCAAAACTGAGCACAGGATTCAAGGTGTGGCCTCACCAGTGCCAAGTACAGTGGGACGATCACATCCCTAGTCCTGTTGGCTGCACTAGTTCTGATACAAGCCAGGATGCTGTTGCCCTTCTTGGCAACATGGACACACTGCTGGCTCATGTTCAGTCCACCGTCAACCAGCATCCCCAAGCCCTTATATGCCAGGCAGCTTTCCAGCCACTCCTGGCACTTGGCCTAGTTGAACCTCATACAATTGGCCTCAGCCCATCAATCCAGCTGATCCAGATCCCTCTGTAGACCCTTTTTACCTTCAAGCTGATCAACACTCCCACTCAGTTGGTGTCATCTGCAAACTCACTGAAGGTACGCTAGATCCCCTTGTCCAGGTCACTGATGAAGATTTTAAGCAGAACTGGCCTCAATATTGAGCCCTGGGGAACACCACTTGTGACCAGCTGTCAACTGGACTTGACTCCGTTCACCACCACTCTTTGGGCCTGGCCATCCAGACAGTTTTTTATCCAGTGAAGAGTACAGCCAACACATTTAATTTTATATAACCTCAGTTCTGTGCAAATTACAATAAGACCCCTTCAAAAGCTTCACTTTTAACTCAGACACATCAAAGGCGAGGCCAGGAAGAAAGGTGTTCAACAAGAATTGTTTTTGCCTTCCTGCTTCATCTAGATGATTTCCCCATTCTCTGTTCACTTGAGCTCTCATGATTGTTCTGTTATAGGCAGGCACAACCAGCACACACAAAGAGTCACCAGACAGTCAAGCACATCTCCAGCGCAGAGGCACCTATGCGACGAAACTAGCACGTATGCCTTTAGAGAGAAAGATGTGTATTCATCTGCGTGTGGAGAGACGGACAGGTTCAGCAGGCACTTCCAACGCACAGACTTTCAAACACACTGTCTCCACACACACTGCCTCAAGTCTGCTGCTATGCTTGACGGCGATAGTCCTTCCACCACATCTAACTGTGCAATGCTACCAATCTGCTGCAGGGGAGTCACTTGCTGTCACACAAAGACACTGGTGTTAGAACTCAGCTATATGGATCAGAGTCAAGCTTGTGAAGAGATGCTCTGCTGTTCTTTCTTGATAGCACATGTTCTGTTTTGTCTCTCTTGCACATCCAGTGTTAAGCATCGTCCTCGGTCGACTGTAAAGCATATGTAAGAATGCTTCTGGTCTGAACTATCACTGAGAGAGTAGGAAAGGACTTCTTCTTTGAGTTTAAGCCAATATTTGAGAGGAGATGAAATAAAAGGATAGGAGCAAGAAAGACATCCATTTATGCTAAATGACATGCTATGTCACTTTTTTAAAACTAGTTACTGAGTAGTACATAGGAATTTGATCCTATGTGCTTTACTGTTATTTAAGACATTTCAGATTTTCTTTGTAAACTCAGGATCAAGTCAAAAAGGTATCCAAGCTACTCAATAGAAATACTAAATATTTCAGTTTTGTCATGTGAAATATGTGATCTATTTTATGAGACATTCTAGTGTTTCAGTATAAATCTCCATAATGAAATCACATTTCCTGACCGGACTGAAACTGTCTGTTCATTAAACATTTGGCTGCTTTCAATTTCCTGGCATACTTAAACAGCGTAGGCCTTATACATCAACTTATGGCTTCAACTTGTTTTAGTCCTGAAAGTCACCTCCAATCTTCAGCTAAGAAAAAGATTTTGTTTATTTATTAAATGAATTATATTTTAAAACTTTGGAAGAAGGGAAAAAATGAATTTCACAACCCCCAAGCCAGAACACAAATAAACATAAACTGGACACATTTAAACTCTTGTAGTTGTTTTTAAAGACCTGAGAGTGAGGAAGGCCTTTGATTTTTTTTCCTAAAATATTTAAGTACCTCAAAAGATCCAATAACTGAATTTCTGGACTATGCATACAGGGTTACTTATAATAAAAAAATTAAATTCGTTCTACTGAACAAAAATGTCTACTCAGCATCCTGTATTCTTGCATACTGAAAAATCAGAGACAAGAAGAATTAAGCTTAGTTCTGGCTTGATTCCACATTTGTTGGCATTGGCATAGGATCAATCATAACTTATTGTCTCACTGGGAATAGGGAAGAAACAGAGAATGGACACTCTGAGTTATAGTTCTTTTCTGAGGATAATCCTAGTCAACACTGTAGGAGGACTTGCCTTCCTGTGTTCCATTGTCTTGGGCCAGTATCTAAGCAAAAAGGGCTATTCACAAAAGATTAAAAAAAAAAAAATATATATATATATATGCTGGAAGCATGGTATAAAAAGGATACACAAGAAACGGTAGTTCAGTTTGTACAACCTGTATGTCACGCTTTCAGTATGTACTTACCACTAAAGAGAAAACAAACAGTCCCCCTGCCCTCCTCTGACACACCCCACCCTGAAGACGGCCATTATTTTCACAAAGGCATATCCTTACTAAAAGCAGATGCTTTATACTGTTCTCTAAATGTTTTACTAATGCAAATGCAATGTAGAGTGAAGCCTCAGAAAAGAAGCAGTCAAATTGTAGTAGAAACAATGGAAAAAAGTGAAACAAGCAAAGCAGAAACATTGATTGCTAATAATTAGAGCTAATGTTTGAGAAACATAAGCTTTGAATAGCATCTAATTTAGAAACCATGACTGCTTGCATAGAAGGATAGATGTTTCTACAAATACATTTTGCTGGACAATTACAACACTGTTTCACCTAGTTTATACCATTTGTATAATCAAACTTAGACTGTGAAAGGACATCTTCATTTTCTGTATCATTTCCAACTATGCGAACAATAGATGTGATGCTCTAGTGCCTAGTATGATTTACTTGTTACTTCACCACTGGTTTATCACTGCGGTATGTAGTTCTGCATCTTCCCATTTCAATAACTTCATAACTTCGTGAATATCACTTCTTCTATTTGTTTATTTTTATGTATTTTTCTACAATTCCTTTCACAAACATTGCAATTTGAGACATTTCCTGCTAATGAAAAGCTTCAGTGTAGAAACTTGTCCCGGCTCTTTCATTGTAAACACCTATCCAAAGACACAAACTGTCTGACATCTTATTTTCCTAGTGGACTAACAGACACAGTACCAGAAATAATTTCCTCCAGTCCTTACATCTGGGTAACCATGTTACACAGTCTATCTAAATATTAACTTATATGTCTCCAGACAAATAAGACTAGGGGAACACTGTTCCAGATCCATGCTTTTATAATTTTAGACATCTAATTTCCAGTTTACATGTGTCTGAGGCCAATTAATACTCATTTATTCCTGGATACACTTACTACAAATCTTGCAGACAGAAAAAGGTACAAATCTTTTCCTAATATGTGACTGGAATTTAGCAGACAGAGAGAAAAGCAACAGTATGATCAAAAGTAACAAAAGAAAAGCAAAAAAAGAACTCAGAGCCAAAAAAGGCAGCAGAGTCAAGAGACAGTAGTAGTATAGACTGTAATTACTTACAAGGACCTGTAATCAATCATTCCAGAAATATGTGTAATAGTATAGCTAGAATTTATTAATGAGATAGAATAGAACTGCTGATACCTTAAGTTCTTAAGCGAATGAGAGTATATACTGGCACTACAATTTTTTTTTTTTTTTTTTTTTTTNTTTTTTGAGAAAAAACATAGCAGCACAGACCCTCAATAGCAAAACCTATTTCAGGCTTTTCCATAAAGATGTAGAGATATGACTGGTTAAGAATAAGGACAAAACACAAACACCATATTCTTCTGATAATGCTTATGACTATTAAAACTGCATTTATTATATACACTGATGACATTCACCTCAGGTCTTTAAACTGTCTGTCCTGGAATCTAGGAGGGTTTACCAGGAAGTTGCTCACTTTATGCATGCATCCTCACTTTCCCTTAGCAATACTGGAAACAGACTACTGCTGAGCTGAACATCTGGTCTGAGCAAATAAAGAAATTCTCATGGTGAAAATTTTTGCTAAGTAATTTAGGTGCCTTCCTAGTTGAGAAGTCAAAAATATCTCACCATTGAGCTATGTGACAAAATGACTGAGGACATGATTAGCATTTGAATCAGAAGGGAAAACATGAAATTTGACGATTTTAATTTTTATGTTGTGATACAAGTACATCCTATCATAACTAGAAATGTTGAGAGGCAATCTGTTTTCTTACCCACGAAACAGGACCTATTCATTTAAAGGAACTGCTTATAGACAAGCGTACTTTCTCAGTGTAATCAAAGAACATTGAGGCTTGTTTTTAATTGTGTGCCACAGAGAAAATGAGATGACATCTGCAAAACCAGCAGCTATGACCAGTAGATTTGCTGTTAAGCTACTAACCAGATAACAGACCTGCATGTATGTTCAGCCTGACATCCCCAGTCTGACCAACAGCTGAAAATAAATGTCTTAATTGATATGTCAAAATGCATGCATTGAATGAAGCAGTCATTCACCTAACAGAAAAGATTTCACTGATTACATTAAATATAGATGGCACACTTCCTAAGAGGACACTCTGTACATTTATACATTTCAGCTGAAAGGACAAGGTGCTGTGTCTAACCACAACTGATATGCAGAACCAAGTTATCACTTGAGCAAGATACGTTAAAGATCCTAAGGTCAGTGGTCTTGAAAATTGTCTGTTTTGTTAATCTGATCACAGGTAGACACCCACTGAATTTTTAATAGAAGAATCAGATGGCTTGCAGGTGCTCAGTATCATAAAACATGATTTGTTTGAGTACAAGTGAAAGATCCAGCCAACAGTCAAACAAGCAAGATTTCCTGTAAACAATAAAATCCGTGTTTTACCTTTACCAGCAACTGTATTGTTATTGCTTCTCGGTTCAGACAACAGTGGCTCCTTACCTATGATTTCTTATTTTAAAAAGCCAATTCCTATTTGATATGACAATTTTGTTAGAAACAAGAAAGTTTCAATAAAATTGTCCATGGGATTAATGCATCACTTGTTGAGATTTCTGTTTTTGGACAATAGAAAATAAGAGCAGCAGAGGTATCTCTGAAAAAACAGAGGTTATTGATAGTGTTTGAAAGGGAGACGTGCCAGCAGATCTTTAGAGAGCTGGATATATTTAATAATAATAATAATAAAAAGGATTGTTTCTCCTCAAAACCTTTTATTATTCTAATAGATTACGTTGTTGCACCACAAGGATGCTTCTTGAAACTCACATATACAAGGCAATAAAATACCTGTTGCTAAACTGCTTTTTTGTGTAATACACACATTTTGAAAAGATCTTTTGGATAAAACTGAATGAGTTCCAATATAAATAAAGAAACGAAGAACTGAAAAATTACAGTAGGCACTCAACAAGATATCGGTGTGGCAGACAGAGAGATACAGTGTGAATCTGAGCAATTGAAGTCTTGTAATAAGTAAAAGATCTAACAAATATGGAGCTTGCACACTCAAAAAAGTAGTGTTAAACCTAAACTATAAATTTTACTGTGGCTGCTATTGGGTTGGGAAGACTGAAGGAAGGAAAAAAAATACACTTAGCACTGTTCTTAGTAATTGCAAGACTGCAAGCAACCATGTAAATCTGCCACTTCTAGTACGACTAGTGTTAGAGAAAAAAATGCACCTGCATTTTACATGTATTCTGTCTTTGTAAATGATTTCACAAAATGCTAAATTAGGGCTTATCTCAGACCATTTAAAATTTCAGACCCTCTTCTTCCTGCTGCTGATGGGTCTCCCTCCCACCTATACTCCTCATTTACTATATAAGTGCATTATTTTTATCCTAAGAGATAGCACCTTTACTTAGGAATATGCTAAGGGAAAGTGCAAACACTGCAAAATTCTCTTTGAATCCCTGGGTTGGTCACTGAAGGCAGTTATGAGTAGGCACTGTTCTGTCCCTGGTAAAAAGGTAGATGGGACAGATGCAGAAATTTTTATTTATTTACAGCTCATACTGCCAAATAGCTCAGTGCACAAAAATAAGCTTACCTCACATTTATGGTTTGTATTTTTCATGTTTTCTCTCTGATATTTCCCACAATGACAACTCTGAAAGATAGCAGTGCATTTTTGCAAAAGCCCTTCCTCAGGGATGTCTTAGACTTCAAACAGTTTAAGCTGTGCAACGATGATTTTCTGAGCAGACTCACTAGTTTATATCAGTTGCTGCAGTCAAGGAAGCAGTTGGGCTTATATTTCATGTACATTTAAATACAATAAATGAATCACATTTAACTAAAACCAGATAAAGATGATTTCAGATAGAGCTGTTGTCTTAGATTTCACATTATTTTATTTATAATAATTACTATACTGAGAATGCTACATTGATCTGTTACATCAGGTACTACAGTAACTAAAAATTGCCTTTCAAGCATGGATTATTTTCGCCCTCTCCACTATTATGAATTGTTCTCCAGTCTACCTTAATGTCCAACCATGTACTTGTATTTATCACATCCTTTCTTGACTCTAACACTTTGTACTCTCCTATCATGTTAGCCAAGCTCAAAATCCAGCCTTTGTCTACTTGGAGTGCTCAGGATTATGCTTCTTTACCTGTAAGTATCACCCTTATCTTCTTACACATCAGATTTCATCTTCAGGACTCTATAAATATATTAGCCTGAACACAGCATTTTTTCTTCTTTCCACTAAAGACCTTCATCCTTCTTCCAGTGCTGGCTTTCTCTCAATAACAATAACATATTTGGAAGGAAAAGCAGAACTATATCCTGGAGATAAATATCAGGGTGCTCTTTTATTTAAACTGTTGGTGACTAATGGTAGTGCATGTAGAATTTTGAGGTTTTGGCACTCCACTGTCAAAACAGAAGCACAAGTGTAATTAGCTAGTAAAAAGTTATCTTGATAATTTTTGAGATTACTATTTCCTATTAACAAAAAGATAACTTTAACGCAAACATCAAAAGACAGAAGTTCACCACCAAATACGTTCCTTCACATACCGGTGCTTGAACACCCTAAATGAAAAGTTAATTTTCCTGGCAATGTCAACCTCTCTTGCCTCTGCAGGGTGTGTTGTGTTTGTTTCCAGCTTATTGGCAACTTGCCAATGGCACATCAAACTCCTACCAAGTCTTTGAGTCAAGGAAGTAAGTACAATGTGTCTTGTCTAGGAGATCCCATCATGCTCACCATCAGATAGAGAATAAACTTTGATTACTGTAATACGTATAATCCTGTTCACAGGGTGCCTGTGTAAATTACACAGGATTTTCTTTCTTTTCCTCCATACCTAGTTTTATTTGCAAAGTGGAAACATAATTAGACTCTTCCTTATTGTTACATTTTAAGGTGTTGAGACTTTGTGTTTGCAATCTACAATATTATTTATTTTTAAGATAATCTTCTTAAGAAAAAAAACTTGAGTAATTTCATTCCACAGTTTAAAACATTCTTATCATTAGAACTGTTTTAAAATAATTCACTAATTAAAAAAAAATCTTTGATATTTTTCTCACCAAAGATGAAATTTTTGTTCAGACACCTTATCCAGCAGCCTAGTGATCATTCCTTTGTCTGTTATGTAGGAGGCTTTATTTTCAACGACTCAATAATTTAACTAGTAAACACCAACAAACAGGTTACTTCATAGTTTTACAGCTCTAGCTTCAACTACTATGCATTAAATACTCATTCCGACATTCTGTATTCTTAATACATTTGCAAGTATTCATTTCCAGATCAGTTTCATTGTGTTCTTCATTTGCCTATATTTCCTCTAATAAACAGAGCTACAAATATTTCTTTATATTACATTTCCGTTGTATTTATATCTTAAATATAATTAGTTGTATGTAATCAGTAAGACATATTTGCAATATTCTTGTTACCAATATTTTTACATACTGAGAGTTGACATTAACTAAGCAATGCTAAATTCTCAATAAAACTTATTTAAGATATAGAGAATCTAAGAGAGAAACAAGAATCATGAAAGGTTTAAAAAATGTGATCTACAGCTAAGGGCTGCGGCAGGTAAATCAGTCTGTTCAACACGAGAGATGACTGAGGCAGAACATGATATTAGGAGGCTAATGAGTAACTGTTTTCAAGTTCCACTGCAAGCCAGACAGGAAATGTTGATACAACTTGCAGAAACAAACTCTTTGGGTATTTAAGCAAAGATTGTATTAGAAATGAAGAGGATTTCTATCTTGACTAAATTAAGCAACTTAAGACACAAATCTGTCCAGAATGACCTGGCTATAACGAAGTCTACCTCAGGATCTTGGACACTTGCATCTACCCCTTTCAGGTTTCTTAGAAATAAAAATTCAGCAGAGAAATTAAATATAACTTCAGCAACAACAGAACCTGAAACACTAAAATTGAAATTTATGATTATATTTTGACCTAACATGCAAAAAGCTTGCTTGTTACAGAGAAAATTTTGAAGCTCTGCTGCGGCAACAAACACTCGGGATTCATTTTCAAAAAATATGGCTGTGGTACATACACACATACTTTAGATAAACCTAGCAAAATTCAGCATTTGTTATCTACAATGTGAAAGTAACCACTACCCAAAAAGCCATGGCCTTGCAAGTAGACCATGAAATTATTAGAAAGAAAACCGGGGAAAGCAAACGTATGCCAACCTCTCATTGCTTTAATTACAAAATTTTGTAATTATTATTGGATTAGCTACTCATGCTCCCTTTTTTTTTTTTTTTTTTAATATATTTCGTAGGTACTTGAGTCTTCCTCAATCCAGGAACCTGAATAGCTAACTCACTTTAATTTCTGAGCCCTGATTTACGCTCTGAGTAAAGCAACCTAAAATCCGCATGCTTAAAACTTAGCTTTATCCAAGCCAAATCACATCGCTCCAGGTAAGGCTCAGAAGTGCCAAATATTTATTCCTGTCCTCTCAGGAACGTGCATAGACAGGGATTTTATAATGCCCACAAGAGGCAAGTGCCAGAAATTCCAAGGCTCAGGTTCAGAATTCAAGCTTTGCTGAGCTGCCTAGAGATCATCCTTTACAACCAAAGACTCCAGTTTGTTTGTTTGTTTGTTTGTTGTTTGTTTGTTTTTTGTTTGTTTGTTTTAATCTTACCTAGATCTACTGATATATTATAGGAGAACACAAAATCTGTGCTCTGAAAAAACAGATGAAAGAGATTCAATTTGTAATTTAAAATACCTCTCATCCCTCGTTGATCAGTTTACAGAATTTTCTTCTAGATGAAGGTCTTACGTTGCACCAAAAGCTTGAGTCTTTCAGATTATATTCTAGAAATTCTAGAAAAAAACATACAAGTGACCAGTAACAAACTCCAGGATCCAGCACTGAAGGGCATTTTAGATAAGTACTTAGTGAGCATACAGATTACAGAGCCTGCTGCAAGAGTTTAGTCTGTAGACTACCTCAAAATAATCTGCAAAGGTTAAGCACTATCACCTCCTTGAGTCAGAACGTTACACCATGTACATTTTGACCGAATTTTTTAGTGCATGCACATAATTACTAAACAAACTAAACTAACTTTTGGACTTTTTATTAAATTATTTATTTATATTTTTAAAATTTTCCTTGCCATGAGACTTTCACCACTATATCAGTTTTCATCTACCAGAATACTTGGAATTCCAGAAGGTAGCACTGAAATAAAGAATCACTGGTACAAGACGAACATTTTTAATTCTAGTCCAAAAGCCATGTATTGAAACTTTAGTAACACCTAAAAGGTAAAAATTGTGGACTGTTCCACAGTTCTAATTTACTGATACACAGTCTTACATGTGACAAGCCGAAATTCAGAGCTATTGCTGGAAATCTGCTTTTTTGAAGTCAGGATTCTACATTACTTTTAAAGTGGACAAAATATAATTTAAAAGTAAAAATTAATTAAACAAGTAACTCCTGCACTACAAAATTTTATTATTCTATACAATGCAACACAGCAATAAAAACAGCAGTAAAAAGCCCATAATGCACAACTACCACTTTTTAGTACCATAAAAATGTACTTTCAAGACAGTAGCACATTATAGTTTAAGTGAAGCTCTTCATTAGATAGTATGAGAAAATGTGGCATGCAAGGAAGATAGAAAGGCCTTCTTAATAGTTCCTGTGCAGATAATGTAGGCTGAAGACAATAAGCATGGCTCATTTATTTTATGTTTTTGAACATTCAAAGAAAAAAAGTTAGTATTTGCTGTACTGTTGGGCTTCACAGACCAGCATCAGTGACAACAAAACAGATTTGCATATTTTGATGTCATTTATATTCAAATGGCATTTGGTTATTGTTTGCTAATATGAAAGGTAACACCTAATCCATTAGTCTGGTTTAATTAAAAATCATGTTGGCCTACTAATTCGGTTATTCGTCAAAATGACCCAAACAATCAATCCAAAGGTTCATAAACACATTATAGAATCACATAAGATGTATGTCAATAACTTAAACACCACACTAAACATCCCAGTAAAACAGACTAGTCCTGTACTGTCTGTGTAGCTACTCCTGATTGAAAAATGAGACTAAAAATTATATGGTTTTCAATGCATTTTTCACGATATTTTAACAATAATTTTTGAAGCATTTAAATATGATTTTGTGTGATAGTCATACCACCATGTTTCAAATCCTTGTTACCTCAATCAGACATATTTCTTAATTTAAATAATGAAACAAACTATTAAGCTGTACTAGAAACAGAACAGGGAGAATCCATATTTGAAAAAAAGATATTAAGAAAAAGCTGTGCTGGAAAAAATACGGCATTTCATCATGTTGTTTTAAAAACACGTTGTGGAGCACTTTTATCATATTGAAAACACAGAGTCAACATAAAAACTGATTAGTCCTTCTATGTAAAAGTTCTAGCTAGTAATAACAGACTAACTGAAAGAGTAAAGCTGTTTCTAAAATTCAAGAGAAATAAGATACTGCTTGGACTTCTACTGCCTTCTCCCTGCACAGTTTCCCCATATATTTAGAAATCTGGGTAACAGAAAACAAGTATGATCCAATAAACCTCTACATTAATATTTTTAACTTGATGGCTTCACTCTTGTAACCTGCTTGGCAGTACCATTATTTTTATCACTCTCTAAGGAAAACAGCCACTGAACGTATACGCCCCAGTAATCAAACATAAGGATAAGGTTTGACCTCTCATTTACAATATGTTACACTACTGCACAAAAGCCGACCATACTACTAATAAATTTGTAATATACATAGTATTATAGCCTAGTGATTTTCTAAGCTTGTGTAGGGAATTAGTATTGCAAATAATTAAATGAAATTGCATTTTACTTGTGCTTAACGTTTTTTATGTGCGGTGTTAAATCAACAAAGAAAAGCTGCTACTTCACCACAAGGCAAATCATGCTTACAGAACACAGTGGTTACACCAAGTACACCACACATAGAAGTGAATAAAGAGTCCATCTTTAACACTTCCAAGCATGTGCACATGGGAACAATGAAAACTACAACCAGTAAATTGTAAGAACTTGGAATGTATACAATTTTAGGACTGGTATAATTCTGCTAATGAAACTTTATAGCTGAAGTTTTCATCATCTTTCTCCCAGAGCAGAGAAACAAATATTGGAGAAAATACCTGCTTTCCAGACTTATTTTCACATGCTACTTCTTACCCAAATGTAAATGCATTAACTTTTAGAATTTTCCCTGACTTACAATTACATACAGGAGGGAGGTGAATTAGACCCTTCCACTTTGGCACACTAGACACAAAAACCTGAAGTATTTTTTGAATTTGCTGTTACTGAATCCAAGTGCACCAAAACTCCGGTGGTAATAAATGTCAAGGATAATTCATTGGTGGAGCTGTTGCCACATATATTTTAATTTAAATTTTAGGGATTTGCAAAAATTTGAGAGGCAAAAAATAGCTTTTCAATGCTAATTTATTGAAACTCTTGCAATTTCAATCGACTGAAATATTTTATTTGCCACCAGTGGAATATCTCATAGCACTCGCCATTAATAGAGTGCTGCAGCTCACAGGTTTACAGAGCTATTTTCTAAACACTATCTCAGAATTGCAGCCTTTTCTACAGCAAAACAGAGCATTAGTTTACATCTAACTTGAGAATCCTAGGCTGTTAGGACCTCAACACAGAGAAATGGATGTTTCTGTTTCACAGCTAGAGAACTTGCATACTTGGGCTGAAAGAAAACACTTAGCTCAATTCTGAGTGTGTGGGCTGAAGCAAGATTTGGGAATTACATCCCATGGCTGCTGTAATCTAATGCTCAAATCAAATAAGGATGGTGTCTTATGAACTACCAGACAGACAAGTTAATCTGATATATTTTCCATTAAAAAATCTGCTAGAGATACACAAAATCCCACTTCTTTACAATCTTTCACATATTTCTGCTTATCCATTCCTAAATTATGGACCTTAAAGAAATGCAGTGGACAACAATATGGTTCCTATGGCAGGACATGACTGATCTAGAAAGAAAGTGAGAGAAAGGAAGAGAGAAAGAATGAGAGAGATTGAGTCAGCAGAACTTGATACGTGTACACTGGTGGTACAACCAAAGGACATAAATAATATCACTGGAAAACCCTTCTGAAGTGCCAAATAAAACGTAGCAGTATAGTCACCCTGCAGAGCATCCTGGGTGGAAGTACCATAGGTACAACAAAAAAATAATTGCCATCAAGTTTAAATCTAGTATGTTTTTTCCTGTGCATTTGCAAAGAATTTACAGCTACTATAACCGATCTGCTTTCATTATAAAACTCTCCGTAACTTTTATTAGTAGTAAGGGAAATGGTTGGAAGGAAAAGGAGGACATTGCAAGCAAGGTAGAAATTTAATTAGAATTTTCAGCTCCAGTATTCACAGAATCCTTTCTTATTAATTCTCGTTAATAAGATTTTCTCTTACTGAAAGGGGAAGGTTTAGTGATTTATGACCATTGTGAGGTGAAGACAGGAGGTAAAAAGCATAGGAGCCAATGATATCAGGCAGCTTTTAAAATTACTAAAGTAACAGTCATGATCACAGTATTTTTTCATTATTATTATTATTATTTAGTCCTTAGCAATTGTACCAATAAGATCCGTCTTAGAATTTTAAAATAAATAACACTTTTTAGCCTTGATGTTTATCAGCAAATTTCATAGAAGCTGTAAAAGATGTCCGTTATAATGCTAATATCTGCAAGGCATTTGAATTTCTGTCTACATCTCTGGGGTATTCACTTGGCTCCATCCCACTTGTTTGTACTGTCTTTGCACTAAGTAGTGAAACAGGATCTCTGTTGTTGTCCCACCATTTCACTCCTTCCATTATGCAGATAGGTCCCTACCACAGACTGGTCTGTGACTAAAAAATATGTACAAATCCCAGAGCATGATTTTAACATCCATCTTTGCAAACAAAGATGGAAGAACATAGCCCACTTTTTAACAATTGTCAGTTGAATGTCTTCTATTTTTTCAATTCTCTTTAAGTTTCAACTCTTAGGTTGTCATGTTGATTAATGCACAAATACATAATTACAGACTGAAATATAGGGATGGCAGAACGATAAAATAACTATTTTACTGGCCATCACAAGAATTCCTAATTTGCCTTAATATAATCCCCTTGATCACCTGGGAATTATTTTTAAGACGAGGCCAAAACATGTATAATCTATTATGAATATAGGTTATTTTTAATATCGCTAAATAACAAGAGGGAAATGGAAGCAAAAATAACCAAACCAAACGAAAATATCAAATGCAGTGAAGTTTGGGGTTTTTGTTTATTATGATTACACCAGTATGATGTGTCCTTATCACAAAATCACATTTAACCAAGGCTGAGATGCTTGTCAGCGGAACAGCATAGCGTATTCCACCTTCAGTTAGCTGAAGCTGAGTACCCTGAATGGAGCCAAAGAAAAATGTCCAAATACAGCTACAGTGAATTGCACCAAAACGGTTGTAAATTAAAGAATTTGTCTCAGTCAAGTAACACATTTCATAATGCAATTTTATATATTTTTCCTTAGTTTGTCTTTTTTTTTTTGGTCAGCAGGCTAGCACTAGCCAATATTTTTCTAAGTCTAGTTCATCTACTTTAAAATTTGGATCTAAGTTATAAGCTGAACATCTATATTGCTTGAAATGTAAAGCTTTTATTAAAGCAGAAGAGGCAGCAGCTCTAGCAATAATTATAAACAGTTTTTTGAGCTTTGCATTTAATTTTAATATAATGCAAGATTTTATTATTGCAATAAGTTATCTCTTACGGTTGGAGGGTAAAAATATACAAAGAAACCAATGAAAATACAAGTTGGACTCTTCAAATAGGAAACACTTTAGGTAAAGTGACACAATTATTTTGAAAGAAATTGTATACACCTAGTTCCCCAATCCTTTCCTTCATACAACATCTAAGACACAAGGAAGTTCATCAAATGTTGGGATGACTTTGTAAAGAATAAGACACTACTCAGCAGAAATAAGGATGCTGGAAGTCACCCAGTGCATGGACTTTTGACTCTGTTTAGCAAATATTGGTAGGTTTTTGTTCCTCTATTGCCCTCTTTTTTGTTGTTTCTTCTGAAGGACAAAAATATTCAAAGAAATCAATGATAATGAATTGGACTTTTTAAACAGGAAATACTACTTTAAAGCGACACACTATATAAGCAACAGTGTCAAGAATATGACTTTGGCACTTCACAACCAGATTTAGTTTACTGAACTACAGCTTACAAAATGCCATTACTCCATATGCTACCATGTGTTGTCTCAGTATCTTAGCATATAGAATTGGATTGCTGCGTGACTTACTGAATATTTCCCCTAAATACAATTTCTTCTTAAGCATACAAAATACAGATGCTGTGATTTAACATGCACAAGGAGGTCTCAGTATGAAACTTGAGTTCTGAGAGGATTACACTGGCTTCCTGTTCAACACCAAATTGATTTTAAAATTGCTGTATGACAACTTAGGGTATAAAGCTCTGCACAATTTGGAATCTCTGTTTTTATCTAGCCTGGTTTCTTTAGGAGTTTAGAAGTTGTTGAAACCATCTAAAGTTGGCCATTTCAAAGCAGAGCACATGCGTTCAGTTGTTATGCTTATCAATTTGAAATCCATTTCTAGCTAGGGTCTAGAACACAGATTCAGATTCATTTAAACATAAAATTTTATGTTTTCAGTGTGACATCTTCATCAAATGAGCACTCGTGCTTTGTATTTTATGCAGCTGAAAGTACAAAAGTAAACAAACAGCAAATTACTTAGCAGAGGAATATTTTTGGATCAAAAGAGATTCTATTTGTTTGTCCTTCTGCTGTAAAGAAAATTGAAGCTGTTGCTAAATACTTGACATTGCTTTCCAGTAAATACCAAGTTTTGATTATATACATCAAAAAGGTGTAAACCCATTTTTCTTTCATGACAGTCTGGGATGAGATTTGCAACATTCGTATTAAGAACAAAGATAATCATTAACTGCTTTTCTGCCAGTGAACATGGGGCTGGGTGATCCTGATCAGAGCAAACACCTGCCTGAGGGGGGCCAAAGGCAGGTGCTTAGGGAAGACTATAAAGATGAGAATCATAGAATCATAGCACCACTTCAGTTGGAAGAGACCCTCAGGACCATCAAGTCCAACCATATCCTAACCTAACTCTACCACTAAACCATGCCCCTAAGAACCTGATCTAAATGCCTTTTAAACACCTCCACGGATGGTGACTCCACCACTTCCCTGGGCAGCCTGTTCCAATGCCTGACAACCCCTTCTGTGAAGAATTTTTTCGAATATCCAATCCAAGTCTCCCCTGGTGCAACTTGAGGCCATTTCCTCTTGTCCTATCACTTGCTACTTGGGAGAAGAAGCCAACACTCTTGACGCTACAACCTCCTTTCAGGTAGTTGTAGACAGCGATAAGGTCTCCCCACAGCCTCTGTTTCTCCAGGCTAAACAGCCCCAGTTCCCTCACTGCTACTCTTCAGACTTGTGCTTCAGACCCTTCACTAGCTTCGTCGCCATCCTCTGCACTCTCTCTAGTATCTCACTGTCCTTCTTATGATGCGGCACCCAAAACTGAACACAGGATTCAAGGTGGGGCCTCACCAGTGCTGAGCACAATGGCACGACCGCTTCTCTAGTCCTGCTGGCCACAGTATTCCTGATACAAGCCAGGATGCTGTTGGACTTTTTGGCCACCTGGACACACTGTTGACTCACATTCAGCCACCTGTCAATCAACAACCCCAGACCCTTTCCTGCCAGGCAGCTTTCTAGCCACTCTTACCCAAGCCTGTAGCACTGCCTGGGGTTGTTATGACCCAAGTGCAGGATCTGGCACTTGGCCTTGTTAAACCTCATACAACTGGCCTCAGCCAATTGTATGGACCAGCAGGACCTCAGCTGGTACACATCCCTCTGTATGGCCTTCCTACCCTTCAGCAGATAAACACTCCCACCCAATTTGATGTCATATGCAAACTTACTAAAGGTGCACTCAATTCCTTCATCCAGATCATTGATAAAGAGATTAAACAGAACTGGCCCCAAAACTGAGCCCTGGGGAATACCACTCAACAGCACTCACGACCAGCCACCAACTGGATTTGGCTTTGTTTACCACAACTCTTTGGGTCCAGCTGTCCAGCCAGTTCTTTATCCGTCGCAGAGTACACCCATCCAGGCCATGAGCTGCCAGCTTCTCCAAGAGAATGCTGCAGGATACGGTGTCAAAGGCTTTACTGAAGTCTAAGTACACAACATCCACAGCCTTTCCCTCATCTACTAAACGGGTCACCTTGTCATAGAAGGAGTTCAGGTTGGTCAAACAGGACCTGCCTTTCATAATCCCATGTTGACTGGACCTGATTATATGATTTTCTTACATGTGTTGTGTGATGTTACTCAAGATCATCTGCTCTACGACCTTCCCCTGCACTGAGGTTAGACTGATAAGTCTGTAGTTCCCAGGATCCTTCTTCCAGCCCTTCTTGTAGATGGGCATCACATTAGCCAACTTCCAGTCAACTGTGTTCTCCCTGGTTAACCAAGATTGCTAATAGATAATGGAAAAGGGCTTAGTGATCACCTCCGTTAGCTCCCTCAGCACCCTTTGGTGTAGCCTACCTTGCCCCATAGACTTGCGGGTGTCCAAGTGGTGTAACAGGTCGCTAACCCTTTTCCCTTGGATTGCTGGGGTTTCATTCCGCTTCGCAGCCCTGTCTTCTGGATCAGGTGAATCACTTGAGCTTGCCAAGCTTGTCCGGCATGCTTGCCCTGCCTGTGCAAACTACCGCGTTAACTGCTTAAACCCTGTTTGCTGGCCTTGTTCACTGGACCCGGTCGCCTGCGCTCCTGGTTGCCTGTGCTCCCTAGGAGGACATCTAAATCTCCCTCAGTTGCTCCTGGCAACGCCCCTTCTGCATCAGTTCCTCTCATGAGACCAGCCACTTTCATGGTGATTCTCTCGGCAGGACTGGGTCTCTGGGATCTCCTGCTCATCTCCTCCATCTGTGTCCCGTCTCAGCTCTTACTGTAGCCGCTGCTGTGCATATCAGTTCACCACATTTAAATCTCTCACCATCACTCTGTAACCGCTGCTGCACTCATTGCTCACTGCTGACTGACTGAGGCAAATATATCTGTGTGATTACAGTAGTCTTATATTCTCTCCCAGTTTCTAGCATGCACTGTTCATGGACATTCTAAGCAAATGTAGTTCCTTTAGGTTTAACAGTCTTGTATGGATCTATTTTCTCAGTGTTTCCTGAATATATGCAGATCTGACAGTCATACTGTCTTCAGCAACACAAACACACGTATGCATTTTGTGAAAGAAACATATTCTTTCACTGCCTATGAAGTGACTTTTGCAAATATTTATAAAATTAGGTATATTCTGGTGTTAGGTGGCTATAGTAAACATGATTATGCTTCTGCCTGGAAAAACGGACAGAATGACAACATGTTTGAAATGTAAAACCAAAGACAATTCTTCACTAGCTATTTATCCAAACCTGCCAGCAACGTCTAGATCTTCAACAGGAATGTCCTTGCAGACATTAGCAGTTAAATACCAACCTCATCCTTAGGACAAAGAAATTTATAACAATGTTTTCAAAATAAATTACAATCATATTCAGTGATATTTTAGAAAATTATAACTAAATGTTCCCAATCAAACTCTTGCCACTATTAGAATTTACTTGACTTTATACAAGCATATTGACAGGAAAGATATTGCCTGTTTTCCTGACAATTTTTCCTATAGAGTATGTACTAATACATCAAGACTTGTGTTGCTTGTGCTGCCATAAGGTGGCAGCATATAACACATATTTATTTTGGTGACATGTATGTAATAGATATCTGTTTTCTGTGTGCTTTATTTGACACTGCCACAACTAATACAAACGTGCCTTTAGATAGATTGTTAACAACATGTTTCAAATTATCCCAAGAAGAAGCTTTTTATACTGTAAATCAGAAAATCACAGAACAGTTGGGGTTGGAAGGGACCTCTGGAGATCACCTAGTCTAAAGCCTTGCTAAAGCATGCCCACCTAGAGCAGGTCACACAGGAATATATCCAGGCATGTTTTAAACATCTCCAGAGAAGGAGACTCCACAACCTCTCTGAGCAGCCTGTTTCAGTGCTCTGTCACCATCAAAGTAAAGAAGTTTCTCCTGATGTTCAGATGGAATACCCTGTGTTTCAGTCCACGCCTACTGCCCCTCATCTTATCATTTGGCACCAGTCTTCCTAATGCACTCCAGGATACCATTGGCCTTCTTGGCCATGAGGGCGCATGGATGGCTCATGGCTGACCATCAGGACTCCCAGGTCCTTCTCTACAGAGCTGCTTTCCAGCAGGTCCACCCCTAATCTGTACTGGTGCCTGGGGTTGTTCCTCCCCAGGTGCAGGACCCTACACTTGCCTTTGTTGAATTTCATCAGGTTCTTCTCTGCCCAGTCCTCCAGCCTGTCCAGATCTCACTGAATGGCAGCACAGTCTTCTGCTGTATCTACCACTCCTCCCAGTTCGTATCATCAGCAAACTTTCTGGGGGTAAACTCTGTGCCTTCATCCAGATCATTGATCTTTTGCGGATATCTTTATCCATCTTAAACTTTCACTGAAATATAGTTTTTCCCAAAGAGCAGAAAATAAGAGAAAAATTCGAAGTTCTATATTTGACATAAACATTCATACAGCTACACATTTTGTCTGCAAAGTTAGAAACTAATATTTGTTGAAGCAGACTTGAAGATAGCAAACTATTTATAGCTATGCTTTAGTAGTTGATTGTCTGCAAGTGTAATGGAATACCAATACCAGTACCTTCCAAACAACAGCAGCTACACAAAATGCCATCAAAGCATTGTAATTTGAAGAAAAAGAAGAATAGACTGTTTTATTATGATTGTAGTTTTACATGTTTCCATATCTTATTTACAAGGATGAGTGGTTTAAAAAAAAATAAAAACCAAAACAAAAAAAAAATTCAGATTCAATAGGTTACCATTGAGGTTTTAAAATTAAATATTACATGGCCAGCTTACAAAATGATTACTAGAATTTATGTTACATAGAAAATTTGTGTTCAGACTAGATTTGGAAAACTACAGAAATTTTGGCCTTAACTGTAAATCATATGTCAGAAAAGTATATTCCTGTTACATGTGAGGTGAAGATCAGATATATTGATGAAGACTCGGAATAACCTGTTTCTGAGGTATTCCTTTGCTTGAGGAAGAAACAAAGGACTTCTAAATGGGCATAATTAAAAATAAGATTATGTCACAATAAGAATGGTTCACAATTGCAATAGGTTTTGCAAAAAGGCTGTGGAATTATCATACTTCGAAATGTACAAAAACAATTTACAAAAGAAAGGCTGTCAATAGTCTGGCCTAATATTGAAGTCAGCCCTGCTTTGTGAAAGAGGTTGGACTACCTACCTGAAGCTATGCTTTACAACACAATTTTCCATGGTTTCTATCAATGCTTCTGTTCTGCATCAGTGCTGTGCTTGGCACAAGTGATCTGACAAAATATAAGAAAGACTTAGTTGCATATGATTCATGTACTTACTTCATGAGGAAGAAGCCTGCTCTCCTTACAGGCAACAAGGATGATGTATCGAGCAGCACTAACAGGAATAAAGTTGCCTTATGTAGCACCTGGCGAACACTCAGAAGCCACTTTCTGTCCTAAAACAGGTCAGCTAAACAAGCATGTTTGACTATCTTATTTAGCTTTCAAGTCTCTATTGTTTTTGTATACCCTCAACACCTTCTGTCACTGTGTTTGGATGTAAGTTAAACTCTTAGATTCTCCTATTCTTTCTCAGTCTTCTATTCCTGGAATCATAACCCAGGTATTTTACTCAGCTCTGAAAAAAAGAGAACAGTCACAAACACTGCCCTAGTTTCCATGCTGGCTCACTTCAGATAGGCATCTTGTCCCTCTGTGTGACTTTCACAAGAAACACTTCCTTCCTTCNCCTCTTTCCCTTCCTCCCTCCATAAATCTAGTCATGCTAGTCTCAGTTAACATGAGTGAATACTAATAGAACTGTTAGTTATTACATCACATGTGGTCTCATGAGACACCATGCTATTATGTGAGTGTAAGGACCAGTACAGATAATTTTGGTAATTTATAATTGTTTATGTGACCAGCTCTCAAATCGCTACTAATTTGATAATTCATAATTATAAAAAAGACATAAAAGGTCTTTTTCATCCTCTTTTTCGGTTGACTTCATAAACTGTTCACTGGGAAAAGCTGGAATGTTACAGTACTAATCCTGCATTGCTTTCCTCCATATAACCTTTTCACAAAGTTCCCACCATGATTAACCCTGGAGTAAATCTAATTTATCTAAGGGAATGGCTCCTACAGTGTTCTGCTCTGTGACTCCTGTAAAACGACCTTGGGGTTGTCTAGTATCTCTTGCTCATTATTGCAGTACATTTGAGAGTATTCAGTCCAAGATCATTAAAACACAGCCTTAGACTGAAGACTATCAAAACTAACCAAAGAGATAACAAATAAAAACTTCTATATATGAAATAAAAACTTTTCAGTCACTAATTTTCATCATATTAATTTTTCTAGCAGTGTTTGGCTTTGTATATTTTGTCTGGAGGATTTTCTGCTTCTCAAACTGTTAGCTTTGCACGCATACCCAAATCTCATCTCTGGTTGCGAGCAAAGCTTTTGTAGAGAAGATTCCAGCAAGTTCATAAAACAACTTCTGAGGGAAAAATACATGTGTTGGCAGGCCTACTTGGGCAAATCAGGGCCTTTAAAGAAGGCCACAGTGGACACCTGGGCTACTGCACACCAGTGTGAGGCTGAAGAGGTATGGCTGTTAGCCATGTGATTTTAATGCACACCAGCACGCCTTTCAGGGGGGAAAGGCCCAGTTTGGGTTCTCTGAGCTGGTTGGTGGTCATTGACATAAAGATCCTTTGAATCCCTGGAGAAATGGGACACAATTCTGAAGAGTTTCAGCAGAGCAGAGCATAAAAATAAAGCTTCTGGAATTTTCAGGTTTTAACTGCCACTTTAGGGGCAAGGAAACAATGTCATAAAATGGCCATGGAGACTGCACAAGTCTCCTTCTGCATCTCAGCCCTGGGCATATGTCTGCCTAGAGCAAATTTTCACAGCTCAGTAAAGAATCCTTGAAAATTAGCGTTTTTAATGTGAGTGCTGGCACAGCTTGTACCATGGGATAGCTTTGTGCAGGGGAGATGCAAAAACCTTAAAATTACAAGGCGAAATCTGATAAAAAATACATGCTAAAGCTCAAAAGGAAATGAAGGGTCAGAGAAATGTAACTTGACAGAACTGCTGAAAATTATTTTTTATTTCCTTCTTTTCATCATTTTAATTTCCCAAACAAAACATGTCATGGTATTGCTATGCTCAGGCTGAGGAGACAGCTAAGAAAGAGAGAAAATTAGGTTTAATGGAACTCCCTGATCCCACATCCATGCTGTTGTCAGTATCAAACCTAACTGCAGTATTTCTACTCACATGTGGCAAAAAGAGAAAGAAGAATGGGGTTGTTACCACCTTTCAGGAGCAGACCAGCCAGCAGAAGGGAAAGACATGATACAGTCGTCTGAAGTTTGACTTTTCAAATCATGCTATTCCCTAAAATTCCCTCCCTTTTGCACGTGTGTTTTGATCTTTTTTGTTGTTGTTATTGGTTGGTTGATTTGTTTTAGTTTTTTGTTTGTTTGGCTTTGGTTTTGTGGGTATTTTTTGTTTGTTTTTAAACTAAACCAAAAGTGAATGTTTACATTATGTAAAATAGAAATACTTTATTTTCTCCTGTGGATACTGCACTTACTGCTTAGTAAGAGTAAGGATGCGCCTTTGCTTTTCTGTTTAGAATTTCCTCCCAAAGGGGCACAATCATGCTATGCTCTTGTTATGGATCTCCTCTCTCTGGATCAACAATCCTCAGTGAAGCACCTCAATAACTGACCTTATTTTCAGATGCTGATCCCCTGGCAGCTCCCTTTAAAGTAAATGAAAGTTGCCAGAGGCTCAGCATTTCAGAAATCAGGGAACTTAAATTTGTTGCCTACCTCTGGATTTTAAAAATCTGGCTTGAGGTTCTCTTTTATTTTTTAACATTGCTCTATAATCCAGCATCAAGGGAAAAGTAATGAAAGCAGACTTGACTATAAAAAAGAAAGGTTCCAGCTCTGGAATATATTTTTCTCTCTCTTGGAGTTAATAATTAAAGAGACAGTATCAGTTAAAATATTGCCTGTTAATTCAAGCATTATTTTCTAATCTATTACAGCTACAAATAAGAATTGAGATTATGCAGCTCACAACGTTTCTTCTTCTTCTCCAGCTAGTTAACTTCACGTTTTTGACAAGACTGCTTGTAAATCTGACAGTCACTCAGACTTGGCCAGGTTCACCTGAAATATTTCTAATGTGACAAGCCTTTCAGTTTGAACCGTCCTGAAGCCTGCCAAGCCTGCCAGATCTTAAGTGGGCACTGAACTACTTTCTTAACAGGCCAAAATCAACCCCCAAATCCATACTTAAACATGTAATGCTGTAGCTTGTTACAGACCACAGATATAAGAGAAGTAAGTTCATCTCAAGAAACAGGTATTTATTTTAAAGCAGCTAATACAGCTGGAATACAAACAAATCAAGAATTACTCTCCTTACACACAGATTGCTCTAATGGCATTAGGCTTTCTTACAGCTGCTACTCTCCCATATTTTGGACCTCTATTTCGTAGCTGAGTGGTTTTTGGATTTGACTTTTGGCAGAACAGTGAACTCGGACCTGAACAGAGGTAGACACACTTTTTGGGTCAGAGTATTGGAGAATGAGTCAGTAATTACAGGTGCTATCTTGTTTGAAAGGAGGCAAATGTGCAGTCCTAAAGGTACCATAAGTTTTATTTCTGCATGAAAAAAATTCCAGTAACGTCATATTTTAGCCCACATTTCAAACCACATAATTTCCACTCTCTCTCCATTAAAGAAAAAGATGTGCGCAGTATGATCTGATGAAGAAGCTACCAAATCTGAAAGCTATCATAACAGAAAAAAAACATAACAAGTTTTTTTTTAACAGAAATCTTAAACACTAATGCATAGCAAATATCCAGGCAAGTAGGATGTAAAACCACCATACGACTCATTTCAAAGTCATTAAGATTCTAGCTATGTATGAAAAAAAATAAGTGAGACTGAAAAAAAGAAATTTCAGTAAAAGTTATGATCTATCTTTCCAGTATCTCTGGAGTACATGCAAAAATGCACAAAATAGTTCATATATTTCTGATTGTGGTGGATGATTGTATAACACTTACAAATTATGAGGACCACAAACATTTATTTTTGGCTTCTCATGGGCAACTTATGCCTGCAGATCTTCTACTTAACATAACCACAACCTGGGGAGGGCCTTGGAAAGTACCACTGCCTCGAAAGTAACACCTTCTCTTGCCCTCTACTATTTAATATCTGTGCTTAGACATTATTTTAAGCACATGTTTTCCTGAATAAACCCCTGTAATGCTACAGAGCCATCACAGTCAATTCCAAGAACTCAGAAGCATCAAACTACAGTGGAAGTCATATCATGAAAATGTTTTAAAAATACTGCACTTTCAATAATTATTTTTTACTCCTTTTATTAACTCCTTTGTATTAATTCTTTAAGGACTTTAACTTACGTCTTTTTTAATGAAAGCAAATATTTTGAAATACATTTTTAACAGGAAGGTAGAGAATTTTAAATGAACAAACAAACAAAACAAAGGCCCACAAAAATAAAATAAGGGCAATATTCAAAATAACGCACAGTTTAAAAAATTACATAGCCTTGCCTTACATAAGTCTGAGCAGTGAGGCACAGAAACTGGCTAGAACTATGAACAGAGATCTTAGATAAGGATCTGTATGCTTTAGAGAGAGAGAAAAATCAGATGGGAGGTCCTTCTCAGGAACAGCTTCCTGAAATTTCATGAATATTATAAATATGAACATAAATTTCTACTTCATTTGTCAGAAACAACTGGAACAATTTTAATATATCGGTGAAAATTTCGTAAGAGCTAGAGAAAAGCTAACTGGCTCAAGTAACATCCTTTAACAAACAAATTAGGTACTTGTGCTATACTTTATGCTAAAAAAAGACAATCTGGGATTCAAACAGTTCAAGAATATACCTATATTTAGGTGTCTACATGTAGGTGCCTAAATTCCTGTTATAGAAAATTGAGATATGTCAAAACAGAGATTAGAGCTTAGAAATTAGACTGGCAAGCAACATTTCTGACTTCACAGAATCAATAAATGGTCGAGGTTGGAAGGGACCTCTGGAGAAAATCTTGTCCAACTGTTCTGCTCAAGCAGGGCTACCTAGAGCTAGTTGCCCAGGACCATGTCCATATGGCTTATAAATATGTCCAAGGACGGAGACTCCAGCACCTCCCTGGGCAATCTGTGACAGTGCTTGGTAACCCTCACAGTAAAAAGTGTAACGTTATGTCCTGAAGTAACATCCTGTGTTTCGTTTTGTGCCCATTGCCTCTTGTCCTGTCACTGGGCACCACTAGAATGAACCTTGCACCATTATACACATGACATATACTGATAAGATCCCTCTGAGTCTCTGCTTCTCCAAGCTAAACAGTCCCAGCTTGCTCAGCCTTTCCTCATAGGAGAAATGACCCACTTCTTTCACCATCTTCGTGGCCTTTAATAGGATTTTGTGTGTCTATATGTCTCTTGTACTGAGAACTCACAACTGGACACAGCACTAAAGGTGTGGCCTCACCAGTGCTGAGTGGAGGGGGAGGATCACTTCCCTTGGACCTGCTGGCAACACCTCTCCTAAGACAGGCCAGGATATCGTTAGTCTTCTTTGCCACAAGGGCACATTGCTGGTTTGTGTTCAACATGGTGTCCACCAGGGCTTCTTGGTCCTTTTCTGCCTGCTTTCCAGCTGGGCCTCAGCATATAGTGGTGCCTGGGATTTTTCCTCACCAGGTGCAGAACATTGTACTTCCCCCNTCCTGTCACTGGGCACCACTAGAATGAACCTTGCACCATTATACACATGACATATACTGATAAGATCCCTCTGAGTCTCTGCTTCTCCAAGCTAAACAGTCCCAGCTTGCTCAGCCTTTCCTCATAGGAGAAATGACCCACTTCTTTCACCATCTTCGTGGCCTTTAATAGGATTTTGTGTGTCTATATGTCTCTTGTACTGAGAACTCACAACTGGACACAGCACTAAAGGTGTGGCCTCACCAGTGCTGAGTGGAGGGGGAGGATCACTTCCCTTGGACCTGCTGGCAACACCTCTCCTAAGACAGGCCAGGATATCGTTAGTCTTCTTTGCCACAAGGGCACATTGCTGGTTTGTGTTCAACATGGTGTCCACCAGGGCTTCTTGGTCCTTTTCTGCCTGCTTTCCAGCTGGGCCTCAGCATATAGTGGTGCCTGGGATTTTTCCTCACCAGGTGCAGAACATTGTACTTCCCCCTTTTTGAACTTCATGAAGTTCCTGTCAGACCATTTCTCCCACTTGTCTAGGTCCTTTTGGATAGCAGTATGATCCTCTGGTATATCAGCTGCTTCNCAGCCTTTCCTCATAGGAGAAATGACCCACTTCTTTCACCATCTTCGTGGCCTTTAATAGGATTTTGTGTGTCTATATGTCTCTTGTACTGAGAACTCACAACTGGACACAGCACTAAAGGTGTGGCCTCACCAGTGCTGAGTGGAGGGGGAGGATCACTTCCCTTGGACCTGCTGGCAACACCTCTCCTAAGACAGGCCAGGATATCGTTAGTCTTCTTTGCCACAAGGGCACATTGCTGGTTTGTGTTCAACATGGTGTCCACCAGGGCTTCTTGGTCCTTTTCTGCCTGCTTTCCAGCTGGGCCTCAGCATATAGTGGTGCCTGGGATTTTTCCTCACCAGGTGCAGAACATTGTACTTCCCCCTTTTTGAACTTCATGAAGTTCCTGTCAGACCATTTCTCCCACTTGTCTAGGTCCTTTTGGATAGCAGTATGATCCTCTGGTATATCAGCTGCTTCTCCCAGTTTTGTGCCATCAGCAAACCTGCTGAGGGTACACCCTATTCCATCATCCAGATCATTAATGAAGCTGTAAACAGGATTAGATCCAGTACTGACTACTAGGGCACACCACTGGTTACTGGCCTCCAACTAGACTTTGTGTGGCTGATTATATCATCTGAGCCCAGCCATTCAGCCAGTTTTCAATCCACTTCACTGTCTGCTTATCCAACCTACACATCAACAGCTTCTCTATAAAGGTCTTATAGGAGACAGTGTCAAAGGCCTTACTAAAGACCAGGTAGACAATATCCACTGTTCTCCCTAAGCTACTAGGCAAGTCATTTAATTGTAGAAACTTATCAAGCTGATCAAGCGCAATGACAACATGGCCAAATATGACTAAGCTCTACAGTGAGGTAGGTCTTTCTCCAGACATCGTGTCACCTAAATCTCACTGACAACAGTAGATAGTTGGTTCATTCATAGATCCTACACACAGATGCTTAGCACGCACAGGCAGCAGCCAAGGCTTGCTTTCAGATGTATAGAAACAAAGTCCTGCTTTGCTGGAAATTTTTTCCTCTTTGTGGAGATGCTAAACTCAGGCCCATCCTTGCTCTTCCCACAGCTAAGGAACAGTGTCTTTCCCAGAAGACTGCCATGTTTCGTCTGGTGGCAGCGCTGAATGATTTCCATGCAAGTAGCCACATATCCTTCCCACTGACATCCCTATCCTGCCACTTTGAAGTGCTCTTCCATTGCAAAGATGAAGTCTGATGAGTTGGGGAAGGAAGTGGGTGGGATGAAGAGGGCTGATGGTCTCATCCAGAGCACTGGGTTCATGGTACAGCCAACGTAAGGCAGGAAGTGTGGGGGGGCCTTTCTTCTTCCCAAGTACCAGCAGTGCTGCTACTTCTCTCCAACCCCTTAGGGTGGGAGACAAATCCTTTAACTTTTGCTAGTCTGAGCAATGGCATAACCGATTGCTTTCTTTCACCTGTAAAAGGTGGCAAGTCAAATAGAAACATCTTGTGAGCTGAATTCAGCTTGTGGGCTGTCAGCTACCAAATGATACACAATAACAGCAGCCTAAATTCACTAAGAAGTAAATTTTACTACATGAATTAAGGTGAACAACTTGTCATCATAATTGACTTTTTATTGCCATGTTCTAGAAGAAATTAGTTACCACTGCTTAAAAGCAAACACAAAGCAGTAGTGAATTACAGATATCCATTTTGCACTGCAATGTAAAGTTCTCCAGACCTACAGGAACAGCCAGATTCTATAAATCTATTCTAAAAACTGCAGTGTAACTGACATTGTGAGGCTCAATGCAAAACTCAGAGCTATATTTTGTACTCCGAAATCTGGAAAAAGGGAGTTACCTCAATAGGAAGACGCATGAGAAATGTTATAGAGATTGGAATGAATTTTCATGTATGCTATGAATCGGACTGCATAGCTGCAATGATAACAGAGACTGGGCAGTTTGGGTTATGAACTCTATACTAAATAGCAGGATAATGTACTCATCTTG
This sequence comes from Pampusana beccarii, assembly GCA_013399365.1. Classification (NCBI taxonomy): domain Eukaryota; kingdom Metazoa; phylum Chordata; class Aves; order Columbiformes; family Columbidae; genus Pampusana; species Pampusana beccarii. The sequence goes on along the minus strand of VWYH01004727.1, from coordinate 86,407 downwards.
GAAATATTACTCCACCACTCAATCTATTACAGTTTGCAAGTAGATGAGTGAAACTAGAGACAATTATCCAAGTTCCTTCCTACATAGAACAGTGTGGGTTGGAAGGGACCTTAAAAATCATCTAGTTCCAAAGCCCCTGCCACGGGGAGGGACACCTTTCACCAGATCAGGTTGCTCAAAACCTCATCCCACCTGGCCTTGAGCACTTCGGAGGAAGGGGTGTTGTTTTAAACACGAAGTAGGCCCTCTAACTGAAGATAAAAGGGTTTGTGTTTTTTTTTTTTTTACCACAAAAACATATAGAAAATTTCACAATTTCCTTCTAGAACTATTTTCAAATAAATAAACAATTCTCAAAGAAAAACTATCACAAGATCCTAAAATTCATGCTGATTCTTCCACTAGAAATGCTATTCTAATGGTATTATCTTGAAACAGAAGTATAATTTTTCATTGCAGGCAGGCATTTTTTCCTTTTTCTTTTTACTACATGGTCATATTTCTGTTCTGAGTAGATTTACTGCAAACTTAAACATATTTTGATAACTAACAAAAAACATCATCATACAATAATACATTCATAACTCATTTAAGAAATGTATCAATCTACTTTTTCTTCACCTTTTAATGTGAAAATCCAGTTGATTTCACTGGGAATTGTAATTGACATATTTATAAAATTATTGTAACTCTGATCTCTTTTATTCAGATAGCAATATAAAATTGTATAGATCCACATTTGACAAAAAAAAATTAAGATAGGTGAAGATCTGTCCATCTCAGTTTTCTGAGATTGACTAATTTGTTAAACACCATTTGAATTGGCAGCACAGGGAATCTATATGCTTGCGGTTAAATTGTTAGTTTTTTGACCCTAACTCAAAATGAATGGCATCTGCTGCACCATAAATCTTGAGGGAGTTTCAAAGCTTCCCATTGAGGTTGGACAATTTATACAGTCTCTATATTCTAGTGATCTACGTCACTGTATTTCAATGTACAAATCTGTCTCTTGACACTACAGGTAAAAACAAACAAACACACACAAATGCAAAACCCTAAAATCCCTATTAGGTAAACATATTTTAATAAAAAGCCTTAATAAATTGTTCACAATTGATATGAAATTTATATGAGCGGGTCTTAGTGAAACTATAGGATATATCTTAATTTATTTTAACTTGCTTTTTCTTCCTCAGTGTTATGATGACCTCATTTTTTCATGGAAGAAAAAGACAAAACACAAAATCAATTAGATGATAACTCTTTGATGTCTACTCCCAGTAGAGAAGCAAAAGCTCCCAGGCAAATATTTTAGTAACAGGCATGATCTTACGCTGGGGAAAATCATCCCTATAAAAATACACAGAAGGAGGAAAGTTTTGCAGGATAGAAAGATCCAAAAACAATGATGGAAAATGAATTGAAACAACAGTGAAAATGATAACAGTAACTGAAATCTCAGGTAGTATCTGAGAACAATTTTTCTAGTCAGATTTTAAAGTAGTTTATTCCAGTTTTGTTATTTAACAAACCTCTTGCTGGCTGACTGGATTTTATCCCTGTCTCCTCTACTTTTGGCAACAGCCCCTGTGGCCATTCTAGCAGCAAAATAAGACCCAAAAAACCAAGTAATATATATTTCATAATATATAAGTCTGCTAAATCACAGTTGAGTTTTCACTGCCAATCATGGTTATACCCATAAAAGACAAGTTGCAATGGATCCTGCACAATAAACAAGCATGAGCAGTTTGGGGGGGAAAAAAAAAAAAAGAAAAAACAAAATATTGTCCTCTTTTTTAGATCTACTGCTTCCACAGATGCAGTAGTTATCAAATACTATATGCTTGGTAGCATACACAGCAATGCATGACACACAGGTCACTCTGAGGTGTTGCTGAGTCCATTTACTGAAAGACACACAGCAACTTTGTTAGTGCTGGCAGCAGTCACATCCAATCAGCTCAGAATAACACTGGGCAGGAACAGAAGAGGTACTGGACCAAGATGATTTATGGGTGGAGAAAGGGGAAATGTAAGCACTGGACACAGGCAGCACAGAAGTTCCTGGTTTACCAATACCAGCAGTAAAACGTGCTTTATTTATTTATTTTTTTTCCTAAATTTGTCTGGTACTACAGAGACTTGTTTCCATGTTACATAAGACTTGGATAAATTTCGCTTAACATTTAAAAAGGCATTTTCAAACTGTTTGTTTTGGTTTTTTTTTTCATTTTATGTTGCTTAAAAGCTGAAAAAAACTCAAACTGTTGTTCTACAGAACCAAGAATGTTCTATGCACTTGCAACTTGTCACATTTTGAACACAAACTATTTCTAATACAATTATGCTAGGACTATGTGTAGCAGTTTACACTTATGTAATGTATTAGCAAAGAAGATACTTTCAATAATGGGAAATAATTAAGGATCTCAGAAAAAAACAAACAAACAAACAAACAAAAATCTCAGTGTTATAATGGATTCCCCTGCGAAAGAGAAATGTATATCTTAATGAAAATCATATATAATTGACGAGCATTTGGAAATAAACTATACATAGGCACTGCTATTCATTTCAAGCAGACTGCACCCAAGTGACTTCTGCTTCTGTGGTTATACAGTGAGAAAGCAGCAAGGAAGAAAAGAAGCAACCTTCAAGAGATCCTGATCATCACCTACTTGCTCTGTGGCAAGGTAAGATCAAGAAGGCTGTGCAAAATCCCACATATCTGGATATAATTCTCTTCATAGCTCCTAAGGACAGTATATTTTGGGCCCTTTTTTTTTACCCCCNATAAAAAACCCCAAACAAACAAAAAACCCCAAACAAACAAAAAACCCCAAACAAACAAAAACCTTGGAACATCTGCCCATTATAACTTTGAGTACTCAGTGGTTAAGTATTTGGCCAGATCTCCCTTGAACATAACAGTTTTAATCAGCTTAACTAGCTGTGTAAAACCTCTCTGAAGATAAGTAAAAGCACTCTCAGGATATAAGAAGAACAAACTACAAAGAATAATAAATCTTCTACTGCAAAACTGAGCTTTGATAGATGTCACATATGAAAGGTAATGAAACAGTTGCTCCTGAGAAACTTAAGGCCATAGAGAGACTACACAGGAATTCAGTCAGGGTAAAAATATAACAACAGAGATATCACAATTAGCATCGTCTACATTCCTAACAAAGACTAGAACTGCTTTCAAGTTATCTAACAGTAATTTTTCATCTTCTGGAACCTGACTGAGATTACCCAAAATTTTCAAGGAAAGGAGTGTGCTATTTCCAACATGTTTGGTGGTGCTTGCAAAGAAAGAGTTTTTATGTTTACAGTGAATTGTGAATTTATTATTTAGGGTACCATGTTCAGGTCGAATGGAACCATTAACACAGGAGGCACTTGCCACCGCGCAGTCCTTTCACCATTTTTAGTGAATCGTTCAGCAATAATATTACACTATCTAAAGGCAAAGCTGCACAAAAAGCACTATATTAAAAATTAATTTACTGCTAACTAAATACTACATTGCACTTTTATATCTAGACCTAGATATAAGGGTGCTTTACTGCTACCTTAGACCGGGAACTGCTCAGTGGAGGAACCACATCTGAGAGGGAGATTTAACACCATGTCTCTCAAGGTCAAACATCTAAACCACACTCTTGTGATTTCTCTTTATTCTTATTGTCTCCTCTCTTCTGGCTCGGTGAGCCTGAATGGTTCAAAGCACCATCACTGCCCCTTTCTACCCATCCGTACAAGACAGAAATCAAGACTGACCACTCCGGCTAGCCATCTTCACCTGCAATCCATGCTCAGTGGGAATGACCGTCTTCCTCACATTGCAAAGAATAATAAGGATAGGTATTTTAATTTAAAGAGATTCATTCTATGGAAAGAGCTCCTAACTCTATGTTAAAAGGAAAATATTTCTCAGGCAATTTTGTGATAGGAAAAAAAAATCCCCTTTTTGAGGAGATCATACAAACATATTGTTGTTGTGAAACACAGCATTTCTTTAAAAGCTGCACTCAGTATCTATCAAGAGAAGGAATCTTTCCTTAAGGCATTAAGAAAGGTCTCTTTCTAAATTTGTATTCAGCTAGTTTGCATATAAACAGAAAAATAAGTAAATACAATATTTAACTTTGTAATACTTGTTTCACCTGGTTTTGTTTCTATTTCTTTTTCCTTTTAAATTCTTCTCTCATTTTGGTCTCCTGGTCACCAAAGTAACTAGGGCTGTGTAAATGCTATGGGTTGACCCTGGCTCCTGCTTTCTTTTTAGGTTCTGATGCTGGACTCCCACCTGCATGACCAATCCTGCCTGTGGAATAATTTCTGAGGGGGAAAATTATTGAAATTAATTATCAAGGATACACTTATTAAGAATAAAGCTATATCCACATCTTCAGCATATAAGGCAACTGCCCAGCAGGGAAGAAGGCTGCTCTGTATGATTTTAACCCCTCTATACACCTGGCTTGCATTCTCAATTGGTAGTGCCTCAGGAAGTTCAGTGTACTATCAATTAAAAGATACACGGGGCAGAGTGATATGAAGGTAACGTGGCTGGGCCCTATTAACAAGGTACAGGTACAAGAACTAGATGGTATAGATGCTGTCAGTCTTGAAGATAAGTTATAGCTGCTGTAAATTAAAAAGGACAAAATTTCATTTTTGTCCAAAATGCTACTTACTGAGGCAGAAATTTGTCCAATGGATGAACCTTGTCTATTATAATCTCATTATAATACCAAAACACACCTCCATCTCAAAGGATACCCACCTCCTGCCTACTTTCAAGCATGTGTAGTGAGGTTTTAAACCTTAAAAATTGAAGTGAAGATTTCTGAACCAATCAATAATGGAAGTATGTATGACTAGTCACTCAAGCTCCACCTAAATGTAAAAAATAATATAAAATCTCCTAACAGTAGAGGAAGGGTAGGCGAAAGACACCATCACTGAGAAGTCAAGAGAACAACAAAAAAGGACTTGGAGTCCCGCGGACAGTCTAAGTCTATCTTCCCCACCCTCAGGAGGACGCTCTTGGGTGAGATACATGCACTTAATATTCCCTGTGACACTTAGAATTTAAGCTTGTATTTTGTAATCACATTAATAGCACTATATAGTCATCTTAGAATTTATAAATATATGGTACCAATATTTATTTCTTGCAACTAACGTCTTATTTCAACTAAAGTATATTTTTGCAACTAAAGTGTGTTTTTGCAGGCAGTTTATTTATAAGCAGCATCTAAAAGAACTTGCACTTGTTGCTTTAATAAACCTCATTATTTGTGGACCTAGTAATGAGAATTTCTCATTGAATGTGCCCAGGCCTACAGTATAACGTGCCCAGACCCGTAGTTTATATTATGCTGTCTGTGTATCTGTGCAGTGCGTATATTATACTCTTCCTAAATCTGTGCAGTGCGAAGATTCAAGGATCATGATTGGTCTGCACTATTTGTGAATGTAATTGTGCAAATTCAATGTTAGTGCACCCAGACCTATAGTATATATTATACTATTCGCGAATCTGTGTACCAGAGTGGTTGTTGACAGGAGGTTGCTCCAGGCACCACAGAAGTTATTCCCCTGCAGCCCATGGGAAGCCCAAGGCAGAGCAGGTTTGTTCCTGAAGGACTGCAGCCCATGAGAAGCACCCACACTGGAGCAGGGGGAGAAAGCATGAAGAGGAAGAAGAGGAAGAGGCAAACTGTTATGGACCAACTGCAACCACACAGTCCCCACCAGCTCAAGGGGAAGGGTGGAGCTGGGAGTGAAACGAGCCAGGGGAAAGAAGCTTGGAGGAAGTTGAGTGAGAAGCTGGGTGGCCGTTTGGCCCTTAGCCAAGGCTAACCCACCACAACAGGTAATGAGTTTCTGTTTCTCCAATATTATGTTTGGGAGAGGAGAAGAGGGTTCACTGCATGTACATGTATTATTTTTCCACAAAGTATTTTAATATACCATTACCTGAAGACATTTAATGTTAAATGAATACACAATCAAAACAGTTGTTTTTTTCTGAGGTTTTTTACTACGCTAGTAAGAACCAACAGCCTTCATTTTGAGCTAATTCTTTCCCTCTCTCTCTCCCTCCCTGAAACTAAGGTAAGCCTCCAAGCAGCTCCCCCAAACTTCATTAAATTCACCACCTTTTTGAGTATGTGATTAACTTACTGCAGTCCTTGGAGACTCTCTCAAGCCTTTTCAGTTTTTAAGCTGAAAACCTGGAAAGGCTTTTCCTCTTTACAAAGTAACTCATAAATCTAAAAGCTGGACTCTCCCATTAGTCATTGTGACCCCTGTAACCTTAAAATGCAGTTTTAGTTTAGCGGATCTAAACTGACTGCAAGGTGCTCCTGCTTAGAGAATAATTAATTTCATAGGCTCAGTGACTGGATAGTAAGTAGAAATTGACACTGTTATGATCTCTTTCCATGAAGGGCTTAAAACGGCAACATAGAAATTTCAGTATTTCAAAGATTCTAAAACCTGTTAAAAGATCAAAGCAATTAACATTTGAGAGTAACACACAAACAAACCAACCCAAGCCAACCAAAGCCCAATATCTTCTATAACAGAATAAAAAGGAAGATTTTTCATACAGAAGATGTTTGTAAAACATCCTTTTCAAAAAATGGCTGTTGTTCCATAGCAAAGTGCTTTTTGTTGCTAGAGGGGGTGCAGCCTCTTGCTTAAGAAGAACAGGTAAATGTATTCAGAAAGAGAAGAGAAATAAGTTTCAAGTCCTTTTGCTGTATTTGAGTGGCATCTCATCCCTATATGAGAAAAGCTGAAGAGGATGGCTATAAATGTGCATGTTCTGAAACCCCTGCAAAATGTAAAGCTACTTAGAGAATGAGATTTTTCCTAAAGTCAGGGCTTGTACCTTCCTACCATATAGAGACACTGTGTCTTACAGTCTTCTGAAAATCCCAAACACAGCACAAAGCTTCATGAAAACTGCTTACCTGTGCTCTTCACAAAGTCCTAACTGATTAAGGAGCTAAATCTATGGGAAACAGTCTTTGAAGACCTTCTTGATGCTCTTCTATTTTGCAACCATTCACATCAGAGCTCAAATCAATTTTCTCTTCTGAACATTCCCAGTGACTGCAGCTACTGTCCCACCAAAGATCTAGGACCACTTATCTGGTTAACACTGTCATTTGCCAGTTTTAGTGCAAAATTTCTTGCAGCTGACCTGAGCTCCTTAGGAAACGAGCAGGCAGGAAAGAGAGCCCTGGCTTTGGGGGACACCTGGTTTACAGCCACAGAGCACCATCACACGCTTTAATTTCTTTCTTCAATGTGTTTTGTTGTTGTTCTTGTCTTATTAATTTTTACTGTAAAATATTTGGACCACTCAGTTTGTCCTGTTAAGCACTCATGGTACAAAACTCTATTTAGTTTAGAATTACTCTGCGAACTCCCCATTCTGAGCATGTAACAGATTTTGTCATAGAACACACCAGCATATGCTAGCAGAAAGCCAGGTTGAATTCCTCATTCTCTGCTCCTCAGCCACGCTGGGCCAGCAGCCAGATAGTGAGTATATTCAACAGCTGCAATTTGATTTATGAAATGGGTAAGAAGCATAAAACGGCAATTGAAGGCACCTGAAGCATGGATGAATTCTTCATCTGCTTGCTGCAAAACTACCTAGCAGATGTCCTCTGGTGATTGTAATTGGGTGCCCCCATTCTTATCAAAGTTCTTAGCAAAAGGTGCTGAAAATAAGTTCTTCTTAGGGCATAAGTTGTTGCTAACACAGGAAGGTGTGATTTCCACCTATCTATACCAGCTTTATTGACTTTTTTTTTTTTTTCCTGTACCCAGATGGATTAACATTAAACAGTCCCGGAGAAATCATAAGATAAACAGCAGGCTGCCAGAATGATTTGAAGTGGCAATTTATATTCATAGCACAATGATATGTGAAAACTGCTTATGTGCGTTTTTCACAAAGATCTTTTCAGTTAATGAGCTAAATGTATCTGAAACAAAAGTCTCTTTGAAGACCTACTTGTGCCTATTCTGTTTTGCAACAGTCAACACCAACTTTGCCCGAAAAACCCCCCAACTATTAAGTGTGCAATCATCTCCTACCTCATCTGAGTAAGCCGTTATTCTAATATAATCTGCCTTCAAGCTCTGAATATCAGAGCTAGTAATGGTGTGTTAATAAAGGCTATCTATTTAACCTCCAGGCAGACTAAGTCATTTCTAAAAATTTTTCTTGTGTATATAAATCTTTAAAGGTTTCTAATGACAGTAATTTGTGCTTATATCATAAATTCCTTAGAATAAACACCAAACTCCAAAGATCAGTTTACAAACTCTAGATATAATTTCTTCACCCCTACACTGTGCAAAGTTCAAAGACCTTAAAAGGTTTGTCAGATTCACATCAGTCAGATCATAACACAGAATGAATACCCAAAGAAGCATGCCTCACATAGAAGCATCTTTGATTTATGGAAAATAAGACTTGCCCTCATTTGCACCAGAAAGAGATGGCCATGTACTGTCTAGTGTATCAAGATCAGGAATTGCACATATGAAATTGAAGACTGCATTGTATTTACTGTTCTGGTATCAGTTGTCTAAAGATGGCAAACGCCATAAAATCAGTGCTTCTGAGACATCATTCTCACTGCATACATAATATACTGATACATGCAGGCACAGTGAGTCAGTCTAATGCATCTTGAAAGTGACAGAAATATTACACAAATACATGAACAGCAGTACTTTCAGAAAGAGTGATAGGAACTGAGTATAGTCATTGTCTATGTTCAGTAGATCTCCAAGGAATAATTTCTGAAAACTTCAGATTTTTATGCAAACTGTTAGATTTTACTTAACAAAATTTTCATTTTGGAAGAAAAAAATAATACATGTTTCCTGAAGAAAAGACCTAATTAGTCCCATGGAAGACAACATGTGTTGACTGCAGGAAGGAAATGCAGCAGTTTTCTCACAGCACTCAACAATACTGTTCACTGGCTTACATTGAAACAGGAAAGTAAAAGATGTTTTTCCATTTGTAACTAATGTTAATAAGAAAATCATTCAGAAGCTGTGATATTATCCAAAAGACTAGGCGACCCTTACTCTTGCTAAAAGTAAGACATCAGAGGACATGACTGAGTAGGATTTTCATAGCTTGTCTCACTCAGAAGGAGCACAGCAATGTAACATAATTATTTTCAGGTGTCATAAACCTACATTCCAGCTTCTATTCCACATACAAAGGGGAAACTAAAAAAGATTAATCTAAAATAATTTGCATTTATCACAATGCTATGCTAAACAATTCCTCATGCTCTCCTGCCTTCAGACTTTCATAGAAATATTACCCTTTGAAGTTTAGAATAAAAACACTTCATGGTTGCTGATCAGTTTGCTCTTATTCTTTCCTTATTCTATCTCCACTAAAATTGTTCCAAACTATGTATTTGACTACCTTTTTAATTTGAAAGATTTTTAATTTTTATGTTATGCTAGGATCATAATTAAAGCTGTTTACATCACTGTAATTGCACGCTGGCACATATAAAACATTTATAAAATCTTTAGGCAATGGCTGCTCGTAACTACCATGAATTACAAAATCAGAGAAGGAAAAAAATTCCTGGCAACACAAACCACAACGTAAAAGCATTAAAAGTTGCCTTTTTGCAACTTACACCTTTTCTGAACCTATGCATAAATATATATATATATCCAGGTTATAGTCTTAAAATATTAACTGAAAAAAAAAAGGCAAACATTCTGTACTTTATAGTCTTCTTGTGCTAGTTACTAAAGATACTTGGATAATATCTGTTGGCAGAAGCGTCAGACATAAAAACTGCTCTGTGACAAACTGAGCAGTGATACCCATTTCTGGAACTCGAGTGCAGTAGCAGGAAGCTTTTTAGGTGCTCTGGTTCACTTTTCTCCCACAGTGCCAAATTACCTGGTGAAAACATTTTGCTCAACGAGTTTATAATTATCCAGATGTGAGCAGAATTTACTCTTCTTTGCTGTCTATAGGTTTGGCCTTCAAATTGAATTGTCAATTGACTTTAGCCTGTACTTACCTGTGAACCGTAAGACTGACTTGGATTTTATCATTGCTCTGATAAACAATTTTCAAATTGAATATATGGCTCAAAGGTATGTAGTTGTATTAAAGGAGTTACATGTTCTCAACTAGGCTTTACCACTCCAGTTATAGCAGATGTTTTGTGCTTTAAAGTATAAACCGATACCTGTTGATAATATTATTTGGGCCACATATATTCAATTTCTCATTTATTTTTAAAGAAATAATGCCTTCTAATTAAATTCCACTTACATGTTTAGATATACATACAAACAAACATGCTTGAATGTTTTTATAAGCATTGCTGGATATCAAGTATTCGGGTTTACCAAACATTTTTTCTGCAATATATCTAGTTCTAGCAGAGACAGTGGTATGAGAAGGAACTAGACACTTGGGTCTCAGTGAGCTTTGCTGCTTCTACTCTGCAGTTCAGAGAAGTGCCAAAACATCTGAAAAAGCTTCTATGACTCTCCAAACCTGACTGGCATTTGCTAGCTAATTTGTCTTACTGTGCCAGAGTGGTTAGGAGAAATCCTACATGGAACATCTAGGATACTTGTATTTTAGCAAAATGAAGTTTATATCTGTACTGCATACTTCACATGCACACACCTCTATGTAGACACGTATATTTACATGTATATAGTCTCTTTACGTACTTGTATGCATGTCAGGCTTTCAAGAAGTTACTGAACATGTTGTCATCCCACACAGCAAGATACATAGTTCCCTGAGACTTTGTTCAGCACAAACACTAAACGGTTCCTCAGAGGTAGTTACCGGTGTAACCTATGACACTTATGTACCTGCTTCAAATTTCCAAACTAGCCCTGTTGTACCTACTTAAGAGAGCTCCATATCTGCTCCATTTCATGGTATAAATGTACCAAATTAAGCATAATAATACAGCTACATTTAAGCAAAGGTAAAACTTCTCCCTTAGTCTTCTGTCAGTCCATCTAAGAACCTTCTGATTTTATACTGATTTTTTTGCTATGTCTCTCTCTGCTACTTTAAGATGCCCTAAAAAAATATCCTAGGTGATTGGTCATGTAAGTGAAGGGTGCGTAACTGCAAAAAGAAGCATAGCCAAGTACAGTAGGTTAAATTTTCTTAAGAATGACGCAATGATAAAAAAAGCTTGGAGGAAAATTCAATATTTTGTTTCTGAATCTGCCTTATTTATTTTATTCCTCTATTACAGAAACTTAGGCTGTCAATTACCATTTAAGATGACTGCTTTTAAAACAACAGCTTTGTCTAGTAGTTTTAAAAGATACAATGCACTTATTCTTTAACTTTCCAGTTATTGTGAATTTAAACATTCTTACAGATGGAGTACTAAAAATGAAACTTTGTTAAAATAACTGAAGTGTTTTTTTTCTACAAAAGAAGTTAAAAAGACATGATACTGTGGGAGTTCAGGTTCCCCTATGAAAGGGAGAACATTTATCTACACTGGGGTTTTTTTGGTCTTGCTTTTTCTTTTAAATAACAAAGAAAGGAGTTTTAGTAAAATTGGCAATGTTTTCTCACAGACTGTTTGAAAAAATGCTTCACACAAAATGATTTTTTAAATAATTACTCAGCCTGTAGATCTCACTTTTGACAAGATGTTCACCTTGTGTCTATGCTTCTTAAGAAAACCTAGCATAAAGTGATTATGAGAGGACATCTTAGCTAGAATTTATGGGGACAAAGTCTGTGACCAAGATTCCCTCTCTTACTTATTAAGTGGATCAAGCTACCTAGTCTCTGTATCCTCCCTTTTTTCATGCAACTTTGGATATTTCAAACCCCACAATTTGCTTGTAACTTACTTCTTGCTGATGCACATTTTACCATACAGTTTCAAGAAACACAAAATAAGAGAGGTGAAATCACCCAGAACAAAGATCAGACACAAGATGATAGATACAGCCAGAGAGTTACTTCACTCTCGTTAATATAATTAAGATATACAGAACAGAACGGGAAAACGAGGAGAGTAACATTTTTCAGTGACTCAGTCACTGGGTATTCAGGATAGCCAGGTCAAGGGAAGCTCTTACGGAACGCCTGTGGGAGAGGAGAGATTCAGAGATGCTTGCCAGTCTATCAGCAACAAAGACATTTTTCCTTTTCTATCTTTTGTTATGACACAAATGCTGGTATCGTGCAGACTATAATCTCTAGAACAGCATCTTCTTCAAAAAGATGTAATAGGAATCTTCAGTTCTTAGCACTAAAACCTAATGGGATACTATTTCAAAAAATTAACTCCAGAAAGCATGTCACATTCTGCTTGTAAAAGTAAACGAGCAGAGAACGCTATATTACTGTCTGCACAGGTCTAGCATAAATAGACAAAATGGCCACTTTTCTTTCAATGCAAGCTCATTGCAATTCATCGTAATTTCCCACCTTTCCACCCTCCTCATTAAAAAAAAAAGTGGCATCCATACAGACACAGTGTTCTTAGCAATAACACTGTAATGAGACATTATTTAATAAATTTTTAAATTGAAAACTGCCCATGACTTCTGATTAATGACTCAAACAGTCACAATCATCCCTACATCTGAAAAATCAAGGTACCTTTTCATATATATTTCATTTTTAGCATCTGCTGTACTGAAGTTAAATAATAGTTTGCTAAATCCTGTAGTTGCTTCCTGTTGATTCTGCTTCAAGAGCATCTGGAGGTTACTCTGCAGGAAGCATAATATACATACCTGTTATAATCAAAACTGACTACAGTTCAGTTCTATTCAGTGGTCATTTACAAGCAATACGTAGGTTTTTCCGCAGTGATTTCTCCTGTTTACACATGATACAGATTTTTATGTTCTGCTATTTCACTTTAATACAGCCATTATCAAAAATATCACACCCAAGACTCTTTTTTATGAATAATATTTTTCTTTCCTTAGATAAAATTCTTTAAAGGATAGAATGACCTGTATGTTATGAACCAGCAATAAATGTGAAAAATGTAACTGAAATAAAGAACTGCTGTTTCGAATGAAAATGCATAAAAGGGTACTTTTAAACCTCCACTTACTGCTCTCCGCTGACAGAATGAATTTATGCAAATATTTTCCTGCCCTTCTACAATGATGGCAAAGACTTGAGAGCTGAAGGTGGAAATGAAAGTTGTTAATAAGTAACTATCATAAAGGGGGTAGATACAGACTCTGTTCTTTAGCACCAGCCCCATTAAGAGCCAAGAAAGACTCTCCTGCAAGTGCTCTCATCTTTGAACACTGATGCCCCACTGAAGCTGTCAGGGGGCTGAGCAGGTCATTGCTTTCTCAGTCCATTCTCAAAATGATAAGTGAATATACTGTCCTTCTGTAGGAACGACAGCAACAAAGAAAAACTTAAAAGGCTATCCACGAGCATTTTTCAGGCACAGAGGATTTGAGAAGCGTGGTGGCTAGACAGAGTACAAAAGGGAGCCATACGGAGTCACACACATCACGGAGTCAGTGACTAACAGTGTGAATTGTGTGAGAAATAATTACCCTTTCCTGAGACACTCCTCTGCTCTCCCCTCCGAAGACTGTGGCTCACATTTTTAAACGGCACAACCAACTGAAACTCATCTGAAAGAATGGCAGAAATGAAATAAGTTAGGATCTTTCTCCTAAACTTAGGGTTTTTGGGACACTCCACTGCTGAGCTCTATGACATGGGATTTTGTAACACACTTAGTGGAATTAGGAAAAAAGCTTTTTGTGCATTTGCAGACTCATCCCAATCCATACATTAAACCTGGTCCCATGTAAGGTTAGAAAATCTTGGAGATCATTACAGTAGGATAACTTGATAACCTTTATCATTTATTTGAATCAGCTGTGTGGGAATAATAGTGTATTTGAAACTATCTGCAGGAGTCAGACCTTTGATACCCTTCTTTAAAATAACAATGTCAAAATTGAACATTGACTGGCTGACAGCAAATATAAAGCAAGCTAGTACTGATCGTAAAGGGCATTATCTGGTATCACAGTAGTGTTCACCATAGAAAAGCCAGTAACTACCAAATTACCGGAAGAGTATCTGAGATACCTGATTTCTTTCCACATGTTCAAAACAGGAAGTAAACACAGTGTGCAGGTCAAAAAAAAAAACAACAAAACACCCAGTGTTTTATGCAAACAAAACATCTTCTCTGCATATTTAATTCAAGTGCAGTGCCTTGCCTAAAGAAAGGACAGTTTGCCAGAGCTCAGGACTGACAGGGCACAATCTGGGATGCGCCATGGGAGCAGCATGTTTGGCATACTCGCTGACTGCCATCCCACCACTTGGCATTTGTCCACCTGGCAGCTCCTAGCGGAATGAGCAAAGGGTGCTGATTGAGATGCTCATCTCTGGTGTTGGCTGCTGCTTGTACAAGGGAGTGAAGGTAAGACAGCAGTTTCAAGCCAGATGCATAGGGGTGTTCTGGCTGGAATATTTGTCTCCAGCTAGGCTGTCTATTTCTGTCTGCTGTCATCCTCATATTGGGAAGTAAGGGGAGCAAAAGTGAAAGGAGACAGCATGGAGTCTCTGCTTTTGCCAGTTTATTTACATTTTGCCAAATGTTTCCCAAACTCTACTGTAAACCTCCCTCTGAATCATTACAAAGATATGCTTTTCCTAGGAAACCTGTGGTTATCCCTTCACAACCTGTAAATCACCCCCATGTATGTCATGCTTGGAAGTTTTCCCATGGAACAGTAAAATGCTTCACTGCTTCCAACGAAAAGTTGGATAGTTGTAATGGTTGTCCATTCTAGTTGTTCCTGTGTGTTCAATCCCAGCAATGTCTCATTAAGCATTCAACTCACAACCATGTGTTACAGCTGGCTGCTCCTGGCAAGATGACAAGTGCATGAACTGGCTCAGAAAGCAAACTCTTTCTTTCCCCTTCACTGTGTTCACCCAGGCCAGAACTGGAAGAGGAGAATCTGTATTATGACAAGGTGCCAGGTTACTGCCACCTATATTACACATTATAACTTATGTATCATTTACTGTTGGCCATTTCTTTGCCAAACTCCCTCCCCCTAATAGTACTTCTTAGACAATACCATAGATAATATACATCCTCTGCAAGTTGGCTTGCATAATATATACATACAAGTCTCCTCTTGCCTTTGAAAACCCAGCTGTTCTGCACACATGAAAGGGAAGACTGGCTGTGGTGGATAGCTGACATCAAGTTATTACAGCAGCTAGGCTTTTAGGTGGCTATAGTATCATTAACAGGGGGTCTGTGAGTAAAAGCATAGACACATATGAAATAGATAAAGATGTAGTTTAGGTAATGAAACAAACTGCACTGCAATATGGTAACAGAGACTGCAGTACTGCTGCAATTACATTACATGCATTAGAAATGAGACAAAGAATATATTCTGGAACTTCTATGACCAAAGATGTTCCCATTTAATATAAAACAATACACAGGGCATTTCTTTACTCCCTTCATGGGCTTTGTGAAAAGATGTCTGTATAGCATTTTTAAAGTGCAATGTTGCAGTCTTTTTAAACACTGGATCTTTTTTCCTGCTGTAAAGTATTTACAGTATTGTCATCTCTCACAACTTTATTTTGATGGTTGGTGTATTTTTAAAGTCTAAGCTGTAGCAATTCTTTCTCACTTGAGAATTTCAGCCTCAGTGTAAAAAATAACTAAGATTTTTATTCATCTGACAGCAGAGTATGTATGCATGTGTGTGACCCTGATGAGCCCTAATTGCACTAGTATAGAAGACTGATAAAAATTTTATCTACTAAAGGATATCACAGTTTTTGCATGTTCAGATCTGAACAGGCTGATAGTCATCCTTATTGACTCAGTCAAAGCTTTGTAGCTCTTACCACCAATAAGAAGGGCAGAAATACTCTTTTGTACTTGCTCCCCATGGCATTAAATGTTGTGGTGATACCTTTTAAAGCTGAATTACTACAATGCCTAATCAGTCACACACAAGAAAGAACCTCAGAGGTTACACCAACTGCAAAAGAAATGTGAATGAATGAGTGAATGAATAAGTAAAGCTTCCTGCAGCCTTTGGAAAATCTCTGCTACTTATGAAAACCCATGTGGATCTAATAGCTAGACATACTGTTAAGCTTGACTATATTATGTTCACCATGTAATAAAGAAAGAGTATTGAACAGAGGAACGCAAAATTTATGCTTTGAAACAACTTGTGTATCAAAATGATCACTCTTCAGCTGTGAAAATTACCTTTGTTTTCAACAAACAAAGAAAAATGAGTGACAGTAAGACAACAAATTGTCACCTTAACTTTTTCTCAGAGAAATGAAAACCAGAATTATTACTATTATTATTATTTCTTTTAAGTATTTGATATTTTTCTATATGTGAATGCATCTGGAACCCATATCTTTATCCAAAAAGATTTATAGGATGTGCCTTATTTAATGGGTTATATCTTCATCTCTTGAACGCATGGATTCATATGTCCAAAGGACTCAGCTACCTGTAGTTCAGCTGTTTCTCAGATTCTTTCAATTCTTCCGCAAAGCTTGCAGGGAGAAGAGCAGGTTCAGCCTCAAGCCTTTTTGACAGAGGTCAAGACATTGCAATACCCCAGCCATGCTTGTGGCCACAAGAAAGCTTTCAAAACAGATCATCTCCTGAGCTGTGCTCCTAGCTAAAAGAAATGAAGAGCTCAATTTCCCCATCAGCAGCAGACTCAAGCTGGAAATTTCAGCTTCCCGGGCTCTGCAACCTCAGGCTCAGCACGTTGCCTGGATGAAGGGATGCTTCCAGTGCCATTCTGCATCTGCAGCTATTGCCAGGACCCACCACCCCTCGCTCTACAGTGTCCCTGCAAAACCGCTCACTCTTCCCTGCTCCAGCTGAAGGAGGGGAGTAATAGTGTCCCTGACTTGAATCTTTATTGTTTTCAAGGTCAGCAATGCCCTTTCTACCTGCCCCATTTAACAATGGACAGCCAGTGACAGTATCTTTTCTACCTGGGCTAGGCCAGTATACCTTACCTTTTCTTTATTAGAAGACTATACTAAGAGACAAAGAGACTGGGGCAATTGCAACAAATATACAGACAAGTACTAAAATTTCCTTTATCTTTTAGACCCAGATATCTATAAAAGCCATTTACTCTAGGGAGAGCAATATTCAGTTGGAAAGACTAGGAAACTTCACTCTTCACTACTGTGTTGCCTTTTGAGGGTGTTCTCCCCAGTGCAGCTGAATGTCCTTGAATTCACCAACTGCAAAGTGGTAAACAATGTCATTAATCATGTAGAGGCCATGGTTATCACTATAGGACACACCAGCTGTACTGAGACGAAGACAGTCTGCTCTATACTACTTCCAAATTTCAGAGAACAGTATCTCTTTTATTTTTAGTAACATTAATCTTTTCTTGGTTTCATATTCTGGATTAATCCAAAGCACATCAGAATTCCGTTATCCTGCTATATTCAATTCAACATTATTTCAGAACAAAACAAACCTTGTTTAACATCTATCAAGGCAAACTCAAGTAGTCTAAGGGGTGATGTCCAACTGCATCTTTCATGAGGAAAAGCAAATTAGAAAAGTACATGATGCATTTTGGCTTCAGACAGGACATTTTAGATGAGTTTGCCTGGAAGGAAGCCAAGGAAGGAGAAAGTATTAACTGACAGTTTTGTGATACTGGTTCTATTTCATTGAAGGCTATTTTTTAGACCTTAAATGAAGCCTGAAAACCTCCTCTTTGCCAACAGAAGTGATAGCTGTAGAGAAGAATTGACTGCAATTAGTTGTCCTCTTTTCGTTGTTATACAACTATTAAGAAAGACATTAAAACAAACCACAAGATGCTGTCATTCAAATGTGTTTGCCCAGTTTTTCTTAATGTTGATTTTCTCTGTTAAGGAACTCACTGTTGAACCTTTAGTTACACCATGTGATTTCAGAGACAGACGAATTTTATTTTAAGAGAATCATTCCCACTGGCAAGAATAGGATATAAAGTAGCAGACATTGTGCATGTCAGTGCTTATTTGTGTAGTGGCACTCCTGTCTTTACCATAGATATTTCCCAATACTAAAAAGCAGAGTTATAATGAAATATATTAATTATATATTGAAATAATAATAATAAAAAATTAAGTTTTCTTTAACCTTTAGGAAAAGCTAATAAACTCCTAAAATAGGCTTAAAAATTCACACCACTGGCAATTTTTTAAGTCCCTCTAAGCTCAAAGATTTAAGTGCATTTTGAAAACTAAATAACAATGCAATGTATTAATCAACCCCTCCTTACTTCACTCTCCATTTTCTTCTTAAAAAGACAACAAATGGATAAAATTCTAGGTTTCATAAACCAGGTTTCATACTGCAGCGTTTGGAAGCAGTATGGCAAATTTTCCCTCCACCATCTCTCAGCACTGAAAAGAACCCTTCAAGAAGCAAATAAAAAACAAAACCAATGTTTGAATTATCTCTTCACTTCTTCCTTCTATTCTCATTGCTACTTATATTCTTCTTTCATCCACAGTTATTTTGATGTAGGTAAATAACCTCTTCAGCTTTGTATCAGGACTTTAGATTTGTTCACACAGATTTTTGCTTTCCCAACGCTTCACTTCATCATCCTCGTGATCACTAAGACGAACCATTTTGTGGACATATCTGCATTAGGATAGTTCTGTGAGTCATAGTAATGAAAATAACTGCTGGATCAAGACATCTGTTAGAAATCTGACAAGTGTGAAAGTAGAATTGTTCTTTGTTTCGTTTTGGGTTTTTGTTGTTGTTGTTCTATATTCTATTCCTCTTTATTATATATTGTGTATGTCTGTTTATATACCAGGATTACTAAATGTTAAGAAAATTAAGGGAAGATTAAAAAATATGAACCTAAAATCACATTTTATGGCAGTCTCTGTGCCAAAATAGGATTCTTAGACCTGTATGAATATCTGTAGGTTTGGGCAGAAAAGGACCCAAACACATCACAGTCTCTCAGATGTAAAACAGGGTCTGGCCCTCATTTTGGGACGCTCTCATAGCACAGCTGTGAGCTACGTAAGGTTTAATACGTCTGCACTCAGATGAAAGGTTGCACACATAATCAGCCAAAAAATGGAGGTGTTTTAAGTATCAATTTCTTATCATTAAGCTTATTCTCAAGCACTCTTCATATCACCAGATGAAGAGATCAAATGCCCAGATGACCTGAGATCAAATTTGCTTTGTTTTGCTGAATTCTCAAAGTGTGAATTATCTGCATCATCACTACCTCACTGTCCGTAATCCTTTATTTATTTCAGACTACTGCTATACTGCAAATTATGATTAAAATTTCCTACAAGTGCAGGTTCAATGCACACAACAGAATCTTCTTGGACTATTAATTTGTAGGACAAAGTTTCACAGGTCTGTTTGCAGAATAGAATTTACTTACTTTTTAACAACATAATAATTTACTATAATCACAATAGATCATCAGTTAGCCTAAACTGTTAGTAAATCATAAAGTTATGAGAACCTATAAACATTGGGTTACCCTTCTCTAACTACGAAAATCAAACTCATTATTTCTGCTCTGTAAAACGAAGAGGCCCAGATTGTGATAATACTGCCCTCAATGGCATTCTCACAGATACAAGTCTGCTAGGAAGTAGGATCAAGCCCAAAGAACAATTGTAATCACTATCCATTAATTACAGTCTTTTGGTATGACTGAAATGTCCTAAATTTCATTTGCAGTCTCTCATATTTTTTTTTTTTCAAAACTTTGTTATGCACTTAGCTTTGTGCTGTTGGGTCACAGGTGCCAGTCTCTGACACTACGATGCTAAAAGAAATCCCCTTCACCAGTTTGTGTTAAATGGCACAGGAAGGAGGCTAAGTGTATAGGTTTTTTTTAATATATGACAACAAGTTAATATTTTTCACGAATTTAATATGATGTAGAAAGGGTTGTGGTTTAAATTCTACCTGGAAAGACATCTGGGTGCGAGCAAGCCTATCATGAAAGAACTTGAGCTTTGAAACACTTAATGTGAGGGCTTTTGTATGAAAGGTGTGTTGTCTAATCAGCTAACTTGAAAGCCTATGCATTTGCCAAAATAATTTGAAAATGTGTTTATGCCACATCATTTGTGCTTAACTTCCTCCTGGTTTGTTTATCTCATTTGCAAATACCTCATTGTCACTTTAGAAACTCTACAATATGGAGCCACCAAATGTCAAAAGAGCAAAGTCAGATGTACATAACCAAATAAGAAAAGGAAAGAGATGAAACCCTGTTTGTTGGGCCAGCAGAATCAAAGTTGTGGTTTTTACTACAGGAATGCTGGACCTGGACTCTAATTAAATTTCTGGTTTGTGCACAAAAAAATGCTAATACCTATGTAGATTTCCTAATCATGCATGACTATGTTATTATTCATATTAAGAATTTATTTATGAGNATATGTATATATACATATACATATATATGTATTTAAGATTTGCATTAGAAAGCCACTGTTCTGAAATGGCTTTGGGACTTAGCACAGTTGGGACTCTCATCTGCTTTCACCTTCGTGGTATTACCTGCCTCCCATTTCCCTTAAAATTCAAAGCAGATTTGCAAAACTGATGTAGAATCAGGAGATATCACCTTTCGTGTTATTTAGGACCTTCATGCATGACGACCCTGATATCAGTTTCTGTGTTTTGAACATCATGACATAAAGGAGGCTTTCACTCCCAGGGAAGAAAAGACATCTGTTCCTCATAGAGAAGCCTCAGTGAAAGTCTCAGAGGGTGAAAACTAGGTCTTGTATCATTTTTTCCTTTCATTTACTCAAAATATGGATGGAAGCAGCAGCAGAGAGGTACCTGAATTATAGCTCTCATGGTAACACCAATTTTTATGCCTAAAGGACTATCAGTATTATAAAGAATCAGTACAGTTCAGGAATCAGCCTCAAAACTCAAGATAACCTTAACAGTTATTTTATGGGAGCTGATATATTCCCTGAAGAAATTTGGTGCATCATTCCAAGCAGATATTAATACTCTTTCATACATCACCCACTTTCCTTGACACTTTATTTGCTATCTCTATGGTATTTATGAAAGTTTAAAGTTAATAGCACAACAAATACAATTAATCATACTGCAGATGCATGTAAATCTTGGGAAGAATAAATTATAAGTGTCACAGTAAACTGAAATTAATGGGACAGAATCTGAGCGCCTGAAAGCAAATAGGTATAGTTGTATTAGAAGACTATCCACTCAAATATTGAAGCAAATAGCCCTCTTGCTGAAGGCTAATTGCTTCCCTGGTATGATACTACACTATGTTTATATAAATATATAAAACCTTTACTTCTCAAAAAATCGATGGGTAAGTTGAGGCTAGACCAGCTACAGCTTCTTGGTTTAAAACAGGTAGGAACCTGAAAAAATATTAAAGATTTATCTTTCAGGACTGCAGAAGGGATTAAGGCTTCTATATATATATGGGTTGCTGAGAAAGGATCTCTTAAATCAGATAACATAGGCAGATAAAATATTCCTTTTTTTCCATCCTTCTCTTTCATTTGATCAAATTTTGTTTTATCCACTACTTGAGTTGAAATTCCCTTCCAAAAGGAAGTAGCCAGATGTAGCCTGTTTGTGAACAACCAGGCCTTGCTTTGTCTCTTCAGTACGGCTGAGTGTGAGTGCTCTGGTGCCATACTCCTTCTTTAACTCTGCCAAAAAGGAGGCATCATCTTGCAGGTGAAGTGAATGCTCTTTGACAAAAGGTGATGCTGGTCAGCGCCCAAATGCAGGGGAGAATCATACATTCATAGCATGGTTTGGCTTGGCAGGAACCTTCAAAGATCATCTAGTCCAAACCCCTGACAATGAGCCAGGACATCTGCCACTATGTACGGTTGCTCAGAGCAATCTGAAGCCTGCTGCTAAGCTGAAGTAGAAGGGGTGGCTACCTAGGCTTTTTTTTTCTTAGTAGCAGTATTGTGCTTAGCTGGACAGGCCTTAGTATGGACCTATGGAATAACTTCAAAGAAACTGGACATTCAGATAACAGCAACTTCCTCATTGAATGAGGAACCCAGAGAGACTGACACAGTGAAGACCGTCTAGCACTATCTTTACACTTATCCTGAAAGGAAAGCCCTGTAGAGTATTAAGTTCACTTTTCCTGTCTATAGTTTGAAAAATGTCCGTGAGCTTAAGAGACCAGAGTTAAACATGGAGTACCAACGAGTAAGAGGAAAACAAAAACAGAACAATAAAACAAAACAGTAAACCCACTACCTTGAACCAATATCACTCTGAACTGTGATCTATACTTAGCTTGCAGGAAAACAGAAAGCCAGAGATTTTCTCCTTGCTTAATGACCTTGCCTGGCATCTTGTAACTTCAAGAAACAACAAAGGAAAGCAAATATATCAAGAAAATAAAAGATTTATCCAGCAAAGCTGGATGAACTGTCAGACTCCAAACTGTCCTTTAGATCAATTTTCTCTTCTGTGCTAATTTGGGTTAGTGCCTCCCACACTGCAGCTGTAGGCCCTATTGCCAGTACCTTCAGAAGCTGAGGATTCCCCAAAGTTTTTACATAAACAAGGAATGCAGAGGATAAGTGGTACATCAATGCTCACACAAGCTCATTCACACTTGATAAGATAGTGTGTGTAGAACACTTTTCTGACACCACAGTAAAATATAGGAAATACTCCACAGCTGTTTACAGATGTGAGGGCAGATGACATTAAATAACTTTGAAAAGCACCACCTTCAGTCCATTTATTCATCTTTTATCACTTTCACATCCTTCTCTGATCTATACAGGATTAAAATACGTAAATGGAGAAAATACAGTAATTTGCATATTGAACTATACAACAAGTTGTACCCTTAAAGCATCTGCTTTCATATAGATTATTTCTGTAGATGTATGTTGCATATTTTAATAATAAAAGGAATACTAGTAGAAAAACATCCATATTTAGAGATGGAATGAAGAAAGCAGGGCTAAGAAGGCATCTTCCCCCCTAGTTTTGGCCTTTCTCATTGACTCTTTAGTCTTAAAAATACTTTTGTTTCATTTATTTCAGACTTTGCATATGGTAAGTGTATTTCACACAACATTTGCCCTGTTCTGTCTTTTTCTCCCGTAGCTCAGCCAGTTGTTCAAAAACTGCTGTTATTTCTTTAATCAGCTGCAGCATCCCCTGACACTTCACAAGCAGCAGTACCTTTCTAACAAAAACTTTATAGTAGCCTGTCCGTAAATGGCAGGGGAACCTAACAGGAGGAAGAGCTGAAACTTTTCATGTGAAATTGTGCTGCCTGAGCAGTTCTGGTGGTTAAGCTTAAAGGAAGGTAACCCATCCCTGGTGTTCCCCTTTGTACTTGTCTGCCCTTCCGGGACGCACACAGTTCCTCCATTGTTCATTTCACCAGAACCTGCTTAGCCCCGCTCTATACAATAATCACTGTTGACAGGGAGGTACTAGTAACCACTGCAGAGAAGACAGAAAAATATCATTGCCACAAGTGGGCTTGCATTTTGCAGTTAATAACTCAGAACTACCTGAAAAATTGCTAGTGCAGCAGAGGAGGTGGAATCCAGTGGAAAAATTCTCACTTCATTTTGTACATTTTGTTCCTCCGTTTTTAGATTAACAAAAAGGATAATTGATCACTTTTACGCAAATTTTGCATTAGAAACTTTCTCAAGATTTTAGTTTGTCCCTTTTTTCCTGAGAATTATGTTTTAAAATGCTGAAACTGTGAGGAGAAAGTCAATTTCTCAAGTAATACCATGAATCTGTCATTCAGATTTCAACTCATTTTTGGCAAATGAGAGAAAAGATCTATCCTTGATGGCAATGATAAAGAAGACAATAACACAGGTGCTACATACAATGCACTTCTCTTGATGGTCTGACGTATTCTTAAGAGGACAACAACAAAAACCATACTCTCTGTGGTTCTGAACAATCACACCAAAAACTGTTTATAAAATAGAGTAGAAAATTTATTTTGATTTTTTAAATTATGTGTTGAAAAAGAACAGAGAT
Source organism: Pampusana beccarii (assembly GCA_013399365.1). Lineage (NCBI taxonomy): Eukaryota > Metazoa > Chordata > Aves > Columbiformes > Columbidae > Pampusana > Pampusana beccarii. The sequence goes on along the minus strand of VWYH01004727.1, from coordinate 62,228 downwards.
CCTTTGACTGTGTGGCCATCAACAACAAAATTAAAAACCGGCAACTTCAGATGGGGTTGCTTGAATAATGGGTTCCCAAATGTATTTCAAACTGAAGAAAAAATATTCAAAAATTAAAATTTGAATCAATGCCATGATGGATGACATTTTGGGAAGAAAAATGAAAAATTAAAAAAAATTAATTTCAGCACCATCAGACATTCTGAGTGACCACAGAGACATATTTTGCCTCTCCGTAGGGTTCATGAATTTTTTTCATTGTGTTTCCATTTCAAAACTAAAAAGAAAAAAAAAAGTTATGAAATGAAAAACAGAAAAAGTTTAGATTTAGAATTTTATCTGCCTTATCTGGACAAAAGCTATGTGACAATTTCCAGGTACAGTAAAATGAAAGATGTCAATTCCAAAGGACTTTACTTTGATCTAGAATAAATAAACAGAAACAGGTCTGTGCAAACCACTGTAACAATAGAGTGAATGCCTTAATAAAAACCTCTTAAAAAACTCCAGTAGCTGTTAACCCTAAAATATCTATAATAGAAGGGTTACACAACTTCACATTCACACTTGAATTTCACTTTAATAACCATTCAAATCACAAGGAAATATATCCAACCCATACAATAATATAATTAGGTTTTGGTCAGGTTTTATTTTAGCTAAAAAGGTAGTGTACAAATGAATAAGAAACCATAATTGTTATGGTTCAAAAATGGAAGAGATGGAGTTACAATTCAAAATCTCTGCATGTGGAAAACAAGTCTTCTTGTAAGAAGTTTTCAGATGTTTTCCTGAATATTATCTAATCTCCTTTTTCCCACTTGATCCAGTCAATCTCAATGGCAAAACCTAAATAGGTTTCAGTGGGAACAGGATCTGACTATTGCAGCTTCCTCTTTCAGGTTCATCTTGCGACATACATTCAGTAACAACCTACAGTTAACGCCATAACTTATTTCTAATTCTACCTAGTCCACGTTGTTTTCTGAAAAACAAGAAATAAAGAAAACAAAAACCTTTCCTGCTCACAAGACCAGTCATGGGTAGTTGAGAAGAAGGACTGAAACAAACTTAAGAATCTAATAAAAAAAATAAGTCACACAGTATTAGACAGAAAAAAAATAAAAAGCATGCTATATATGGTTATATCGCAGCAACTAAGACAGAAGTATCCTGCAGTGAAGTAGCAGGGGCTGGGAAGAGCTAATTCGCAAATTTTCTCTCCAAAATGTAATCTAGATAAGACTGAGAATACCACAGGGGATGCTGTAAGTGAAGCAGAAATCAGAACCCTCAACTCAAGGAGAAACTTGGAATAAATTAAGAGATTGAAACAAATGTAAAATAAACTTTTTTTTTTTTTTTTGTCAGACAGTGAACTATTAGTCTATAGAGCTTTTATCAGAGTAGTTTTGTCTTACATATAGAAGACAGTAAGAAGTCTTACCAATAGAAGACAGTTTTGTGGTGTGAGAAACACCATGGACTTTTTCTTTACATTTCAGACATACAGAGATTTTGAAAGCAGATTCAATAAAATCCATAAAAATCAATTAAAAAATCCCACAACTGATGAAAAGCTGCAAACAATGTTTCTGTGATAAAGGTAGCCTTGATTTTCACTTGCTTTCAATAAATGTAGTTATCATACTAGTGACTTTGTTGATGTAAAGCAAGATTTAGATACATTTGTTCCTATACGAATATTGTGACATATACTGGACACAATACTATTTACCCAGATAAATAGGCTGCTTGCAAAAGGAAAAACTAAGAATTTATGCATTTAAGAAACTGCTGAACATGTATTGACAGTTTGTGCAGTTTTATTCTAAGTTAGAGATACACTGGAAATACTGTTTTTCTACTCACCTTCAAGTCATGAGACACACAGATGTACACAAACATCTGTATTTAATTTTTCATTCATGTTTACCCAATAAGTAATGACAAGTAGAGTCCCATAAAATTAGGGAATAGTCTTATTCATTGTGATTTACTGTTGCTAAACTATCTGTTACGGTAAAACAGCATAATATCTTCCTATTCTACATAACAATAGGGCCTTTCACAAAGATGAAGTAACATCACTCTTAGAATTTATATATCTGGCCATTGCCCGTCTTTACTTTTACTTTGCCTTTCTCTAAATATCCAGTGTTATTATTTCAAATAGTGCTTGTACTTATGAAAACATTTTTATAGTTGTGTGCTGGCTCATAGTGCTTATTATTGTGTCTAACTCCATATAAAAACATAAGAGAAAGATGCTGGACTTTTATTGGTTCTGAACAAGTTTATAATTTTGTTACTACCTTAAATCTCAATTTATCCTAAAGTAGCTAAAGGATAATTAGGATTTGAGGAATAATATAAATTTAGATAATTAGGAAATCCATGTTCAAGTCATGTGTTTACTATTTTCCATAAAAGGAACAAAGAAATTATTTTTTAAAAAATCAAACCATTAGATTAACAGATAATCCAAAAAGATAAACTGAGTGTATTCGCATTTTTCACCCATTAAAACCTTGAGGTTTTAACTTAACAATAGTGTTAAATTAATAATTTAACAATAACAGAGGGTATTGTTTTTCTTTAAAGGATTTACATTTTATTGTACTCACATCCTGAGTACCTTTTTCATTTATTTCAGTTCATATTTTCCCTCCTTTATATTTTTGCTATAATTATCCAAAACATGACATCTTTTGAATATGCTAATCTTACAATTTCATTGTGTTATCCTTCTTAATTCTGTATCAAAATAATTATAACTACATGAAAATCATTTGCATGCTGTCTTATATTACATGTCCCAAAACTAAAAATAAGACACAGTTGAGTCTTCAGGTGGACGTGTGACAGGAATTAATGGAAAGTAGCTTCTTTATGGTACAGTGAAGTGACACTAAGGTATAGTTAATTTCTGTTCTATATCTAACATGCATTTAGATGTATAATAACATTTTTCTACAAATAATTTTCTCTATCCTCAATAAAAGCCATTTTGTATGTGAATGTCTGAGTCTTCATAAACAGATCTGGTTAGCTCAGTTAGAGAAAGCTATTTGTAATATTTCTATTGACTGCAGAAAGTGCCAATAAAAGCAACCCATTCCATAAAGTAACACAGAATATTCATGTCCATTTTGTTACTGAGAGCCATTTACTTAAAATGTTTTGGGTTGTTATAGAAACTAGAGTTTTTTCAAACATTTGCTACTCACAGTATGACATCCCCAAGTTGCCTTTCAAAGAAAAGTTCTAGTGTTGTAATGAATATCAGCTGACTCTCCAGAGTTCCTAGCTAAATTTCATCGTGCACAAATTTTTCTGCTATCAAAAGGTCTGACTGTTCCTGTCAGGTGAAACACTGGAAAGTTCTCCAACCATCATTGTCCAACTTGTTCCTCCTTTCCCACAGACAACCCTTCAGAAACTATTGCTGTAGCTGATTCACTGCTAGGGGAGTCCTTGTGCTTACATTTTCAGATTATTTTTGCATAGTTGCTTTCTAGAGAGACGTTTTGAAACCATGGAAGAGATGAAGAATCTACTTTTTCTAATTCTTACTGCACTCATTAACCTTCATGAGGCTTTAGGTAAAAGAGTTACAATCTGAGACAATTCTGCCATTTCCAGCAGGAGCTACAGAAACAGTATCAGAAAAAATGTCTTTCTACTCACATTAAAAAAAAAAGTGAAATGTCTGTAGTAATCACACTAGTCATCTCAAGATGTTTCTTTTAGCATTCAGTGTCCTAGAGAATTCTGAAGAATTCACCAGAAGTCCTGTAGAAGAACATTGGAGCTGCCACAGCTCTCTGTGGAGACTGGTGATGCCATTTTCAGGCTGTTAACACGAGAAGACACTGCATGATTGTTCTGCACCCAACAGCAAGAATTGCAGGGCACCTAGATGCCTGAACTGTTGTACAGTTGAAATACAACAGGAAGATTTCTGTATTCCTCTCCCTGGCCATTTCCAGTCTTGTCCTCAGCTTCTCCTGACTGGACCTCCTCTAATTCTTCTTCGAAAAGCTGCCTCACAGCTGCTGCTCCCTGCTGGGGATGGTGGAGTTCAGTTGCTCCCAGGACTAAAAAAAAGACATAGCTTACTCTTCATGTGGATGTATGACAGGAGTTAACGGAAAGTAGTTTCTTTATTGTACAGCAAAGTGACACTAAGCAATTCTGAATAGGTAGAAAATACATTTTTAATCAAGCAGACTACCTTCAGTTCCCATGTGCCTGTGATGTTTCTGAACAAATGTATTCCCATCTCCTATTACACGTAAGATTAGTTATTTATAAATATGATTATTCATGAGAAGTAGTCCCTGGAAAGACTCAAGAATACAGTGGGAGGAGGAATACTTATAGACTTTTTAAACTAAAGTTCTATATATCTCAAAGACCCAAATAATTTTCTGGGACTAGGTTAACCTTCAGTTTACCCTGTTTACCTTGTGGACAAAATTGAAGAATTTGGTCTCCAAATATGACTTGGGCAATGTAATAAAAAAAAATAAAATAAACTCACTTAAAATTCAGGAAAACTGCACTAGGGAATCTTTCAGTAAACTCCTTCCTGTGCCCCATGTAGTAGGTTAAAATCCAGGCATGGTTACACTGGAATTCATTTTGGAGGATAAACACATATGATTTGAATCATCTGTCTACTACATGGCCCCTACACAACTGGCAATTACTTTGTTTGCCATACCACGTGTGAAGAAATGATGGAGCTCTTTGTCCAGATACAGTGCTAGGGCCTTCTGAGAAACACTGCTTTCTACATTCTACGGTTTTCATAGACTCCTTAATGCCAACTTCAATTTTCTGATGCATTGTTGTATCTTTTATTTCAACATTTGTGTTGCCACTTTGTAATTTTTAAAATACATTTTCACACTCATCTCAGGGACATAATTGTTACCGTCTTTCCGTGGTAGCCTGTGAGGTTTGGTCACCCTCCAATGCATGGTCTTTAAAATATTTATATTTCTTATTTAATGTCAATGCTGTTGACAATAAATTTGAATTTATTTTGTTTATGCTATGTTCTTTTGAGTGCTATTGGACTGGTTCTCTGTACTGTTTAGTTTTCTTCCAGCTCTTTTAAGAGAGTACAACAGATGATGAAGATCTTCAGAGTGGCTGAAGCTGTCTAGTTACACTACCATATGTTGCCTTTTTTATCTTCATTTGTCTGTTCTTAATCCAGATGGCTGTAGAATGTATTCTACGTTTTAGTGCAGTTTACAGTTTTTCCTGCATCATTATGTGGTTTTCAGATAGCAAGACAAGAGAATCTATCTGTTATCATGGCTTCAGAGCTTCTGCTTCTCTTTTGTACTGGGTTCCTACATTGCTTTGCTATTCTTAATTTTATTATTTCCTTACTCTAGCTACCATTTTATCTCTTCTGTAGACACACAAGACAGAACCTTGCTTTTATGGTCTATTCTGCTTTCTAAGCTACTGTCAGCACATTAGAAGTACTGAAATACTTTGTGGCATATAGGATACCTCTTCCATCTACATTGTCTTTACCTGTCACGTCACTGGATTTTTTTTTATTATCTCATGAGAGCATACACTGTATCATGCTAAAAGTATATCTCACATTCTTGATATGGAGTGCCATCTGTGTTGTTAGCTAGGAAATGATCTTGGTTACTACATTGTGACTTTCCTGGTGATCTGGGGGCAAGGCCTCATCTTCAACTGACAGCTCTCAAAGGGGAAAAACAGGCTCATCAGTCACCTGGATGCTTTCAGTGGTGGCCTTTTCATGATGCTTTCTGAAACTCATGATCAAACCTCACTGGAGACACAAAGCATCTACCCTGATGTGATGATTTAATTCCAAAGAGCATAGCTACTAACTCCTTTCAGTACATTCACGCTCTTACTGAGTCTTTCATGGACTTTTTAATTGAATGCACCAGATTTCTCCTTTTCTGTTACTACAGCTTCCTGGATAAACCAAGCAGTATGTTATCCATCGTTAGTAAGAGGTAGCAACTTCTTTTCCAGGTGCCATTCTGTAGCTTTGCATTAATGCAAATCCTTAGAAAGAATAGTTCCCAAGAATGTGATTTCATAAAAAGCTCTAAAGTTGAAGCATTTCCTTCAATCAGTGAAATAAAACAAAGCTTTTAGGATGGTTTTTTTTTGTGAAAAAATAAGGGAATATTATGTAAACCCAGAATAACCAACACGACCAAGATTAGGATACTACTATGATACTAATACATTCTAACAATGAGACTATAGACCTAAACTTTCAATTTTTCCTGTTAGGGCTCTTCCATTTAAAGAACATAACTGAATATCCACTTCACCAGGAAAGTATTCATTTTGCAGTCAAATAACTTCAGCACAAAGAGGTAGGGAGTCTGGAGACCCAAATTCCAATACGTTCTTGGACATTTGTCTATTGCCCGAATAATTTATTTTCTCTTTTGTTTTATTTCCTAATAAACATATATTCATCTAATAGTTGCATTTTTATCAAGAAGGTGTGACTCTTTATGACTCAGTTTCTGCAATTGTTTTCTCACTATAGACTATTTTCAATAGCTGTAATGAATTTTATTTGCATTCTTGTTAATACTTTCCTTCAGTAACTGCAGCATGTGCCTAAGTGAATGCATTTCTGCGGGCCAAAACTGTATGTAGGGTGTTTTATTTTCAATTTCCAACTGCTATTTACATATATAGTTCACAAACACAGTTCCTTGTATTGCTGGCCAGGGCCCAAAACAACTATTCTCTCATTTAATGGCGATATTCTCATATTATACTGGGCTGCTTCAAAATGGTCTACTATCTCACAATGCTACATAGGTACGCCTGTATGCCATCTCTCATAAAGCGCAAGATACATCATTTTTTGTCACTCAAGGTTTTTTTTTAACTTTGCTTGCTTTTCCCTATTAACATTTCTTGTCATAACTAGCACAAAATTAGATTGCTCCAGTCCATTCTGTCCCTCAGCAGTGCCAGTGTTGCATTACAGATGCCTTCCTAATCCTGCTGTGATTTAACTGTTGTTGATTCAACAACACAGTGGCAAATTTGGCTGTTGTGTACCCGACAGTCTTTTCATGCATTATGTGCACACCGGTAGTCTTAAAATTTGTTAAAGCCGTAATCTAGGCAGTCTTCTTTGCATTACAAGGCTTTAGTCCTCAGTCATGCTCATATCACTGCTCTTCTTTAGGGGAACCCATTTCCTGAAATATAAAATGTGTGTTTACCTTAGTCTCCTCTATCAACAAGCTTGCCATTGTCTTTGTTTTTTTCAAGTTCTTTCCACACTGAATACTTTGAACCATTAATGAGGTTTGCATTTTATATTCATCTTTCTCTGCCTTACCTCCCATGTTTCTCTGAGTGGTGACACCAATACTTCTTTTCTGAACTGCAATTCTGAACACCATTGTTTCGTTTCTGGTCTAGGATGACTGGCACTGTTTTAGAAGCATTTCTGCAGGGTATTTTTCTTAGCTATTTCTTCAATAAGCTTAAGTCATGCATGCTACAGCCATATCTTAAGTATTTGTTTCTGTGAACTGTCAGAGACGGGATACTGGGCTAGAAGGAACTGTATTCAGACTCATTATAACCACACTCATATTCTTAAGGAATGTAAGATGTCTTTGACAACAAACCATTTTCCTTTTCTTTGCAAAACTGATTTACAGAAAATTCCTGAAAATGGGTAACACTGGAAAAAACAAGGTATTTTCAAGTGTACAGATGGAAAGATTATGTAGCAAAAAAGGGCATGAGGTAGTAATCTCGGGTGTAGCAGATTTTTCACCTGTTAAGTGAATAGTATTGTTGTGGCCTCACCTTAAGTGCTGTGTGCAGTTCTGTGCTTCACAATTTAAGAAAGATGTGAAGGTCTCTGAATGTATCCAGGGGAAGGCAACAAAACTGGTGAAAGGTCTGAAAGGAATGTCCTGTAAGGAGCAGCTGAGGGCTCTGGTTTTGTCTAGTGGAGAAAAGGAGCCTGAGGGGCAACCTCATTGCTCTCTGCAGCTTCTTGAGGAGGGGATGTGGAGAGGGAGGTGCTCAGCTCTTCTCCCTGGTACCCAGCGACAGGATGGGTGGGAATGGCTCAAAGTTGTGTCAAAGGAGATTCAGACTTGACATGAGGAAGCATTTCTTAACTGAGAGGATGGTCCAACACTGGAATTGGTTTCCTAGTGAGCTGGTCGATGTCCCCTGCCAGTCAGTGTTTAAGAGATATACGGACAATGCACTTAACAACATGCTGTAACGTTTGGTCAGCTCTGAAGTGGTCAGGCAGTTGGATTACATGATCAGTATGCGTCCTTCCAGCTAAAATATTCTGTTCTATTCTAATATGCTGCCACATTTAACAATGCTATTAACATAGCTCATAACATTGGCATCATTGTGTCCGATAAAATAAACTTGTTTCAGAAAACATCTCTCTTCCTATCCTGCATAAAAGTACTTACAAGATTTTCTTCATAAATATAAATTTTTTGACTTTTGTGATATCAAGCACTTTCTTGATGCTCATTTTTAGGGCACCCTGTCTGCAGTGGCCTGCAGCAGAAGGAATCCTAGAAAGAAAACAACTATAAATATTGTCCAGGCTTGAGCCACTACAGTAATTTGATGCAATAATTCTCTTTCACATAAAAGAAGGAACTTCATTTTTGTTTGCAGCAGAAGGAATAGTGAAAAATAGTCCTAAGTAGCTGTGGTTTTGTTCACATCTTCTTACCCATTTCAGCTACACTTCACTAAAAACTTATTTGGTTTACTCTTCTTCATACAGTTTTGACCTCAGGCCCTGCCTGGTGCATTCCTTTCTTTTTCCTATCTGAAGAAAAGAAAATCATACCACAGTTAACAAAGAAAACCTCCTACCTACAGCTGGCTTACCCTGCTTTAACCTTGATTTACAATATTCTTACAGGAATATGTTTTCCGGACTTGGTCAGCATAGGAATACTGGTCTAGATGGAGCTGTATCTGAGACAGTGGAGCTGCTGTGCCTGCCAGTGATCTGTGAGACCAGAATTTCTCAGCTCCTCCCAGCAATTTGAATGGAAGGATGAAATCACTCTTGATTTCCTGAACACCTCTTCTGAGGATATTACACTTTTATGACTTCTATAGATAAAGAGAGTAAGTCCTATTTCTCAGCTCTGGAATAAGACTTTGACTTTTTTTTTAATGACTCAATAGAAAGGTAAGGTGAGAAAATGAAACTACTGCCAGTAAGATGGAAAAGGAGCCAGCCTTTAGTAAGACATAATCAAAGTCAGTAGTGTAAAGGATTCGGTATTGTCAGGATTAGTAATATCATCTTGAGTGTCAGATAACAGCAGATAACATTTCAAGAGCCCCTTCCTTTGAATACTTTAAGCCATTTTTACACATTTTATTGGAGCACCATCCAATACATATTATCATCTGCCTTCTACAGACTGTGCATTCAGAAACAGCATGCCTCTGCCTGCAAGATGCAAAGCAATTTTCTCAGGACAATGTTTATTTCCTGGACTAGCTGCCAGTGACAGTCATGGATTTTGAGACTTTCCATCTAAAAGGACAAATCTCTAATGGCACATTTAACTTCGGCTCCCACATTGTCTGTCATCCCTCCTATAACTCAGTCACTTTCCAGGAGGTACAAGAACAGAAAGGAAAGATAATCCTTTGGTGTCTCTCACATTGAGTTAATTTTGAAGGTAATAATCATAATACAGATAATATGCACCTCCTTCGAAGTCACACAGAAATTTATTGAGAAAGAAAATATAGCAGATGTGGGTTTTTTTCCATTCTTGAAGCGGTTTTGGTAACCAGTAGGCATTATTTGTTTGTTTGTTGTGTTATTAATGAGCTATACACTTGAGTTTCTGGAGTCAGCCTTCAATGTAGCGATGAATTATGATGCTGCCTATTGCTCATACTGATGACAAAGTAAGAAATTTCTTGTTGATATTTCCATTCTTCCTGTTTAATCAATTTCCTGTGATATCTTTCTGTAAGTAGCATCACAGAAACAAAGGACTGCTCTAGAAGGTGTCTCTAGGGGTTTCTGGACCAACCATATGCACAGAGTAGGTCAATTACAGTGTTTTATCAGCTTGTTCTTTCATGGCACTCAACTGCAAACAGGGAAACCTGGTTGACACAAATTGTCTGGGGCTCATTTCTTTGCATTTCCCCCAGAAACAGTTGTATGTAGCAACATGTAGCCCAGGATGCAGAAACTGAGCCAAAGGGACTGCCTCTCCTGTTCCTGGCCTAGAAACAGGGGATTGAAGGCTGGATGGTGTTTCACTGCTGGTGCAATATTACACAGAAAGGAAAGATCCCAACGACTGAAATCCCAAAGAAGACGAAACAAACAAAAAACCAAACCCCCAAACCAAAACAAAAGCAAAGAAAAATATATCACAGAATCACAGAATGCCAGATTGAAAGGGACCACAAGGATCATCTGGTCTAACCTGTCTTGGCAAAGGCACAGTCTAGACAAGATGGCCCAGCAGCCTGTCAGCTGAATCTTAACAGTGTCCAATGTCGGGTATCCACCACTTCCCTGGGGAGTGATTCCAATGGCTGACTGTCCTCATAGTGAAAAATGTTCCTATTGTGTGCAACTGGAATGTCCCCAGGAGACACATACCTTTCTATCTACACACAGCTTTAACATGCCTCTTTCTGATATGTACATATCATGTGTATGTTCCAAATCTTCCGTATTGACCAACCTATGACTGAAGCAGGACACCTAACTTGACGTGTCCATTGGGAACAACCAGTCTTGCTCTGATCCAACCCTAGTTGTAAGTAACAGTGATTTTGGTTTTGCCACAGGCTGTACATGATGCTTCATGCTATCACTGATATCAACGATCCAGCAAGTAGGGGTCCCCAATCATACCCTTTAGTGTGAGCTGACAGAAAACACCTCTGATCTCAAGAAAGTTTATTGTAAACCAAAAGTCACAAATATTTGGTTTAGACTGTGTTTTGCTCTAGATTGGTGGAAGATGACACAGGAAGGACGCACAGCCTGAGATTATGAAGTTTATTTTTCCTTTCCGTGATGTCAGATTTCATGGTAAATAACTTATTTGCAATAAATTAAAGTTTAAAAAGTTACTTGGACAAAATATTTCATAATTGAATTTATCATCATGTTTAATGATTTATGCACTATGTTTAGTGTACCTTTTAACTAAACAGTTTTCCATCAGTAGTATAACAAACTTATTAGGAAAACAAAGAAAGACATCTAAGATGCTTTTACTGGGAATATACTGTACATTTGTTCTTTGGATATAGAAGATAAATCAACAGTCCTTTCTTTTTCTCTTTTTTCCTTTACCTTTCAGATATATTTCTGCTCTATATTTATAGATAATTTGTTTGCAATAGATCTCAAGAAGTAATAATGCTCTGTCTCTCTTCATGATATGGTGGCAACAGAAGAGTTAAACAAAGAAAACCCTGTCCCCTAAAGATTATGGTGCAGTATGATAATATTGCTGAAGAATTTGATACTGTTAACAGGCTTTACATAACAAACAGTTACGAAATCAAAAGTTCCCCGCTAGCTATTTCCTCCTTTTCCAGTTTCAAACTGAAAACAACTCAGCCATGAAAAACAGCAGATGTAACTGCCTATGTTTTGGTGATGTTGAGTAGCTCTCTAGAGGGAGCTGGTAACAGTGGCCAGCAATTGTTCAAATCGCAGAAGCAGGAACAGGAGAAACCAGTTGTAATGCACTACCCAAAGGCCTGTAAGGAATCACATATGTCTGTGTCAGGATGGTGGAAACAAATAATTTCGCTTCATTCAGCAGCAACATTGGTAACTCCCTCCTTGCAATTCCCACTTGTGTACAAACAGCCTTACATGGTCTTGAAACCTGACCTGGGTTCAATAACCTTCGACACAACTGAGTCAAATTGGAGCTGACCTCCAGCCAAATCGTAAGAAAATTGTACAGGCACTGATGTCCTCAGATCAAAGTCATGAGAAAAAGGAGCTGTTTCTGGGTTCATTTAAATCTAAAGCTCAAGAGGATAAATCTTACATGAAATAGACCAAATATTTTAATTAACCCCTGTGGGAACTGCAGCATAACTTCACACAGTTCTGCAAGTAGAGACATGGAATATGAATAAGTGACGTCCAAGCTCGGAAAACAATGTGAATAGCCCATTCCCATCAACGATATTCAGGTTAGGTAGCTCAAGTCTATTTATATTGTGCATGAGAACCTGCAGATATCTGCATATACAAAACTGATTTTGACAGTGCTATTTATACATTCTGGAAGTAACCTTTTTGTATGCAACTGATGTGATTGAGTTTCTTATGGCATGTGCCTGTGTGATACAATTTGATGAACAAAGCCAACTCACATTTCTAAAATTCTATATTAACTGTTAAGATATCTAGTACACTTATTATTCTATATCAAGCTTTTAAATGAAGTTTTTACCATTTTATATATATCAAGGACTGTCTGCATAATCCAAAAGAACTGGAAAACTATAATTATCTGTCAGCTATAGACTAGGGGCTCCCTATGTCTGCCATGTCCAGGTAGAAAAAGTGTGCAAAGACTTCATATGACTTTAAGCATTTTGGTACAGAGAACATGCAAGACAGAGGGTATGAAGGGTCAGCACAGTTGTTACTTGTTTTCACTGAGCCAGATGGTGATGGTAGATGATGCTCCATTTATACCTGGGAAGAAGCAGGAGTTCATTAAGCAGCCAACTCAACAGTGAAGCACATTTCTGCTTTTCAAACTGCCTCACTAATGTCCACTCAATGATTCCCAAATAAGAGTGAATTGATGAAGAGGAACAGCATGGCAAAAGACAACCCTGCAGTCCTACAATTTGATTCCTGCCTTGTCATTTTTGTCTTCAACCTAGAATGCTGCCAGGTGATTCCTTGGTCAAGAAAAAAAAGATCCTGTTAAACTCAAAAGGCTTGGAATCTTTGGAGTCTTTGGGGGTGGTGTTTTTTGTTTGTTTGTTTGTTTCTCAAAATATGCAAATTTAAGAAGGCATGGTCTTGATATTAGTAGGTATTCTTTTATTCTAATAATCTTCACACTGTAATTCCCAAAGGCATAACTCTCAAGCCATTTGATTTGTATCTCCTGTCTTTCTGGGCCATTTGAATTGGTCTCCTAAATACTACATTAAGAAAGAAAATAAAAAGTTTCCACAATGCATTCTAACAATGCAACTCAGAAAATCACTGACAGTAGTTACAATAAAATAGCAGTGCATTCTTTCGTTAAAAGCAAGGATCTGCTGAGAAGAAGAAAGAAAGGAGAAAAAAACCCAGATGGTAAGTTATCATCACAATAAATACATGGGCTGAGGTGTCAAAAACTGTTCTGTTTGTGAAGAGAAGTATACCTCAACTTCTTTATCCTGACTCTATAACTTGAATAATTTTTTATGTATTTATAATTTTTAGAAAATGAAGCTTTGGGTGGTTTTACAGATTTTGTTTTGCATGTTTCTGATTAAAATGTATAACTCTCGCTGAAACAATCAAAGAAATACCAGAAAACACAGCTGCACTGCTTGCAGCCAATGGAAAGAAAAAACATATTTGATAAGTAAAAATGGATACTAAAGAGATTTCGTGAAGTTAAAATTAATGAGTTCTCTCTATTTCTGGATCATGTTTTATTAAATCAGTAAAACCATAAGTGAAATTGGTCACAGGGAGTTAGCTTGGATAGAGTCTCTGCTGTGTGCTTCTTCTGTGTCATGGGTAGCAAAGCTGAGTTGTCCAGATGTTACTACAGCCTCAACACAACACAATGGAAACTGTCAGCCCCTGAATAAAAAAAAGTACAGGCTCACCAAAACACACTATAATTTATTTATACAGCTCTTTTAAAAATACAGCTATGCCTTTACATGCCCTTGTTTTACAATACTTCTGGTAGGGAGTCAAATTTTCCAACTCAGAACTTGATAACAGTGGCATATTTCAAATAAGCTTTCTTAAGAACATACTATCTAGTGCTTTCTAATGCATTTCAGAATCTAAAGCGAATCTAAACGATTACTCATTTCTAGCTTTTCATATTCCACAAGTAATGGCACTGCCCCACAAATAGTAACCTCCTTTGTGAGAGTAGTAATCCACAATCTTTCAATGGAGAAAACCTTGTGTTTCTCACGTTACATTTCTAAGGCCTAAACATCGATACAGAAAGGTACAGAAATTGGCCTCAAGACAACTAAGGTGATTTGCACTAGTGAAGGTTCAGATTGGATATTAGGAAAAAATTCTTCACAGACAGGGTTGTGAAGCATTGGAACAGGCTGCCCAGGGAACTGGTGGCATCACCATCCCTGGTGGGGTTTAAAAGGTGTACATACGAGGTTCTTAGGAACATGATTTAGTGCTAGATTTAGGTTATGGTTGGACTTGATGATCTTGAGAGTCTCTTCCACCCAAAATGATCCTATGATTCTATGAGTTCACGGTCAAAGGAGTTTCCCTTTAAATTTGCAGCTGAGGGAGAAAGTTTATCCTAATCCTAGATGGTCATTTTACAAACTGCAGTTTTATTCAGATGAAATTCAGACATAACTGCTCAAGTTTCAGTATGTAAAGACCAGCTCCTGTTTGTAATGAATACATAAATATTACTGTTGATTTCAGTGGAAACTGGACTTGGGTTTAGAAAGAGAGAAAACTTTAGTTTGTTTTGCCTTAAAATATCCTGCAGAAGGAAAAGATCACTTGCTGACCTAAACTGAATCTCAAAAATAAGACGGAGTCATGTTACAGATAAGTTTGGAATCATGTATGAAAAAATTAAACAAAAGAATGGAAGACAAAAAAATAGAAAGTAAAATTTAGGGATAAAAGGAAAGTTTGAGAATTACAGATGGATACAATCCAGAACACTAGGAGTATGAGTGCACCTCACTTGGTCTGGCCCAGTGTCTATCTGAGAAAGAGAACAAAACACCAGACACCTGAATAACATTAAAAGATCTAATTAAATTGTGTGGCATAATCCAGTAAAATCTGGCTATCTGAACATTTCTAGAAATTATGAAGAGCTTGTGAAACACGTAATGGCATGAGATACTGTTCATAACTTCATGGAACTAACCCTGTAATAAAAATAATATTAAATATATGTAGCAATAGTTGCCTACACGTCAGATTTTTTGATTAATACATTTTTTCAAATTAAGTGGTAGAGGGGCTATAGGTTTCTTTACAATACTAGAGGTAAAAAAGGACAACTTAATTTATGTGGAAGGGGTTTTGTTTGGGTTTTTTGTTTGTTTGTTTGTTTCCCCTCTTAATCAGTTTCCTGCTGTCCTAAGAAACTGCAAAGTGAAATTAAGAAAGATAGTTTTCCGCACTCCAAGTTCATTAACCGTTGCCTTCCTTCAAACATTGCTAAAATATCTAGTTTGGGAATTAAGCCCAGAAACTATGTGAAATCCCTACCAATCAAGAGATTTAAGTCCATTGAATTCAGTTCCAAGAGGCCTAACACCATCTTGTGCAGCTGCCACACAAAATTTTATTTTTGCTCAGCAGTATACTTCATTTCCTTCCTCATTTCATTTGATTTGAATTAATGTATTAACCGAAACCATATAACAAAGGAAAGCAAAACCAAGAAAAAATTCCTTTATTAAGAACTAAACCATGTACAGCTAAAAATACACAAAACCAATAAGGAATATCACAGTGCATTGGGAGTTAGCATTAACATCACAAAATCTCTGCTGAAAACATAGGAGCTCAGGAATAGTTATACCTTTTAACAAAAACATTGAATACAGCTCAGCCTGTCAAATAATCCATCCAACCTTTTTCCTTTTAATCTTAACTAACTTATCCCACTACTTCCACCTCCAAACACATCCCATCCAAAGGAAAAACTATGCTTTTAGAGAAGCAGCAGAAAAATTATCTTGTGTTCTCAGATTACGAATAATTAGTATCAGGATAGTAATTCCATTAGATTGTGTTCTTTTATATTACATTAGATTAGCATCTCATTCTATTCTATTGGACAGAGAAGAAAGCTCTACTAGCATCAAAGGCTGATTTTCTTTAACTGTAACAAGACTAGGGAGTTATTTGGTTCATATTTAGTGACAGCTAAAGAAAATAAGTATAGAGGAGATGATAATCAAAGACTTATACCTTCTTCAAGTCTAACAGCCATTACTGTTGTTTTTCATTATATTGTAGAAATCTATGAATTTTCCTAAAAAGTAAACTCAGTAACATACAGTAGTTAGACTAGTGAGTCTGTTTTAATGAATGAACATTCTGTTAAAATGTGAACAACTAGCATAAATCTTTGCTTTCCATTTGTGGCTATATCGTAAACATTTCACAGTCGCACTGTGAGTTAGGGAGGAGCTGTATGCTTTAAGTGTGGAAACAGAATGGAAATGAAAATGGAAAACAAGTAAATAAAACAAGTCAATGATCCTTCTTTCAAAGTTTCTTCTGAATGTCTGTTGCAACTGAAAATCTGCTTCTTTTGTTTATTGTTTTGACCCTTTAGGAAATTGATATAAATCTTCATTTTCATTTTCCATACAAAAACACGGTAAAGGAATTGTGAAACAATAAAACATACCAATTTTCTAAAAAAAACTTTTAAATGAGAAATCTCAGTTTATCAGCCAAGATTTTCCATAATTTCTCCTGAAAAAAGTTATAGGGCAGATGTTTTTTGTTAAAAAAAAAAAAGGTTCTATTTGTCAAAGTAGCCTGATTTGGCATGAAACTGTCTTGAGAAACGTGTTAATGAGAATTCAAATGGGATGTCAATACAGTATCTAGTTTCCTAGTGCATTGCTGTTTACTTAGAAGTGCAAGGTCTAACACTGAGTTATTCTCAGTTATAGTCTTCGTTATTTTCCACTTATGAACTTTCTCACAGTTTTTTATTTAAGCTCAGTAGAGCATCAAATTGACTGATGACCCCAGTTTACATTGGCAGTATGTTTAGCTGAAAGCATTATATGGCCTTCCTAAAGTTATGCAGCTGTGTACCCTTTCTCAACCTGTATATAAATAGTATGATTTATTCACACAATTGTTACTAAACACAGATCACATTGTCCATATATCTGCTTCCTCTTAGAAGGCTATGGAGTGACAGAAAATTTGACTTTCTTTAATATGAATTTGCATGAATAATTTATTTCTGGTGTGGAAAAACTAATTAAAGATATTTATACTGTAGTAGTACTAACAAAAGAGCCAGGGAACCAATCTTACGTCATTTATATCTAAATATCAGTGAATTTCAGCGTCTTGTGGGAAATTCTTAGTTTATTAAAGAAAAATGTTCCACAAAAATTTTCTTAGGGCTGAAGTGTGTGATTGATCCTATTTCACTAGGCTTGGCTTCAAAAGACTAGCTTACAAAGAAGATAATCAAAACCATCTGAACATAGTCCAGGTTAATTTTACTTTTCTGTTTTTTTATAAGTTGCGCGGTGCTTCTACAAAAACAGAGTTCACTAGCAAATGTGTACAACAATTAAAACCGAGTGGACAATCTGCATTCAGTTTTCATATATACTATTTGCCAACAATATTCAACAATTTCTAACAGTAAGTTTTGTGTGACAGGAATTGTAAGAAAAAACAAACCATCAACAAACCAACAACAAAACCAAAGACAAGCTATTAACCACCCAGCAAGACATTCCATACCCAGATCTTTTAAAGACAAAATATCCATTAATTGAAAAGGCAGAGTTGGGTCTACTTTCTCAAATGTCTTGACATGTAGTGTGGGAGGAGAAAGGGGGCTTTCTAAAGAATGAAGTTCACAATTTTGATACACAATTTTTTTGTACTGGTATTCTAAAATCTCCTAAATTTACAGCTGATGTGTTCTATACCTACTGCATCATTATACTTTTTGAGATTGATTTGTACTTCATGATTTTGGTGAATCAATCTTGGGGAAAAAAAACAAAAAAAAATCTCACAGCAATTATGTCTTCGCCATGCCTAATTCTGACTAAATATGAGAGTGTTTTGCAGTGAGAAGCGAGATTCTCTTCTGCAGTTGAGGTTGAACTTTTCCCCTATAAAAGTCTTCTAATAAGAAATACTATGAGATGTCTTTATCAAATACACACATCTTGCATTAACTAAACTGAATTTGGAATAGTTTCCTACATGAAGGGTGATATAGTACTGAAAAGAGCATTTCATATCTACTTTAAAATTTTACTGTCAACAGACGAAGAGCAAAGCCCTCAGCAACAAAGCCACAGTATGATGCCAAGCATCCTCAGGTCATCCTTGCCCAATGGAAGTTATAGGCATAGAACCTACTCTTGAAATAACAGTGTTAAAGACGTATATCAGTTTAGGTGTTATATTGAAGCTCAAAAAAAATCATACAGGCAAAAGCAAACCAAGCTGAACTGATGTCTAATTGTTTCTGTTAGAATAAAACATTCTCATAAAACATTAGTAAGATCTCTATAACAAACCACGCATAAAATCATTTTTCCTCTTTTTTTTTCTTTTTTTTTTTTTTTCCTAATGTAACATAGGAGTATTCATCTTGTTTTCATTTGCAAGGAGTTATGAAGGGGAATAGAGATGATTAAAAATAATATGTCCTGACTCACCTCTCCCACGATTTACATTAAGAGCAGCACAGGCTATATAGAAAGAATATAACTTATCTGGAAACATGCACTTAAAAAAAAAAAACAAAAATACCCTTTCCCCACTGAAAAGCTGGAAATGCTTTTAAGGTTGCAATATTTTGCCATTATTAATGATTGCTACTGTACACAACAGCAGAAGTAAATCTTCCTTTAATTACAGGTCTTGCACCAGCTTGTCAATAAAGCAGTAACTGGTAAACCTAAAATCACTGTGTTTGCATGATGGCAGTGTAGCTACCAGCAATTAACATTCTGTGTCTACAGCAACACATTTTCCAAGGAAATACCCACGTGCCTAAAGTAAGCATTATGGTATGCTACACTGGCAACTTGGGCCAACTATGTCTCCACACATGAAGACATACTACCTATGGAGCTGCTCTATGACAGTGGGGCTAACAGCTAGAAGAGTTTTCTTCTGTAACTGAAGAGGATAACAGAGACAATGCTGACAACAAAATCTGGATCCACGAAGTAGCTTCATAGGAGACAAAAATATTAGTGTCAGTGACATATTGCCTTAAATTATCAGTAACCAGTATGTTATGCACTTCTTACTGTTCCATTTAAGTTTACTGGACCTGTATTTTGCAACTGAAATACTCTCGTCTGAAAATTCTGACCTCAATCATAGGTTTTCCTTAGCTTTTCTCAGATCTAGTTGCATGAGATTATGGAAAACAAGATATTAGTTTAGACCAAAGTTATTTCAGAGTAAGTTAAGACTTGCTATATTCCCTGGTTATGCAAATCACATTTGTATTTCTAAAACTGCTTATCTGAATAAAGCATGAAAAGAAAAAGTCATAAAAGAATTAAAACTAAAATGAGTTCTGACATAATAATAAGTAGTTAATAAGGTAATAAAGAGGACCCTGGAAACTACCAGACAGTCAGCCTCACCTCAGTGCCTGGTATGGTACAGATTCTCTTGGAAATTATGTTGAAGCACATGGAACACAGGGAGTTGATTAAACACAGCCAGCATGACTTCACTGAGGCAAAATCAAGCCTGACTAATCCCATGGCATCCTCTGATGAAATGAATGCATCAGTGGACATGGGAAGATCTAGGGATACCATCTACTTGGACTTGTGTCAAGCCTTTGTGGTGCACCACAACTTCTTGCCACTAAATTGGAGAGCTATGGGTTTGATGGATGGACGGTCAGATGGATAAGAAATCATCTGGATGGTCATGTTTAAAGAGTTACAGTCAATGTCTTAATGTCCAAGTGGAAACCCGTACTAAGTAACGTCCCTCAAGGGTCCAAATTGGGATGAATACTATTAACACCTTCATCAATGACCTAGTGGGATTGAGCGTATCCTCAGCAAGTTTGGAGATGACACAAAGCTGAGTTGATACACTTGAGGGAAGGGATGCCATCCAGAGGGACCCTGTGACACCTGAAGAGTGGGCCCATGTGAACCGCAACCTCATGGAGTTCAACAAGGCCAAGTGCAAGGACCTGCATCTGGGTCAGGGTAATTTCCAGTATCAATTCAGACTGGGATATGAATTGATTGAGAGCAGCCCTGTGGAGAAGGGATACAGGTGGATGAAGAATTGGACATAAGCCGGCAATGTGCACTTGCAGCCCAGAAAGCAAATCGTATCCTGAGCTGCATCAAAAGGAGCATGGCCAGCAGGTCAAGGGAAGTGATTCTGCCCCTCTGCTCCAGTCTTGTGAGACCTCACCTGGAGTGCCGCATCCAGCTCTGGTGTCTCCAGCACAAAAATGGCATGGACAGGTCCAGAAGGAGACTGTGAAAATGATCCTCCATGATCCATGAATGATCAGAGGACTGGTGCACCTCTCCTATGAGGACAGGCTGACAGAGTTGGAGTTGTTTAGCCCAGAGAAAAGAAGGCTCTGGGGAGATCTCATTCTGGCCTTCCAATACTTAAAGGAAGCCTATATGAAAGACAGATTTTTTTTTACCAAGGCCTCTAATGACAGGAAAAGGGGCAACAGTTTTAAACTGAAAGAGAATAGATTTGGCATAAGGAAGACATTTTTTACAATGAGGGTGGTGAGACACTGACACAGGTTGCCCAGAGAAGTTGTGGATGCCTCAACTTTGGTAGTGTTCAAAGTCTTTCTATCTTAACCATTATGATCTACAAACTTCCTTCTTGCTAGAAAGAAAAGAAAAAGTCCTGAATGTGAAAGTCAATTCTATCAACCTCTTGGTTGGTAGAACTATTGTTCTTAGTTGGTAGAACCAGAACTGCTTCATGGCCAAACATCACTGAATACAGATAAGCATGTTACAAAGCTGCATGCATGAATAAAACCAGATATGGGATCCCCAAGGTTTCCAGACTTAAATTACGTCTGAAGGGTAAGTCCAGCTGCCAAAAGCTACACTTGACCCAATTTTTATTTATTAGCGCAACAGTCTAAAATGATGCTTTCCAAGGTGACAAGAAATGGCTGAGAAACTCCCTCATCTGAGCCCCTTAGGGAAACAGCCACCTTGGCTGCCATGCAGTGTTACTGGGATTGTGCAGCAGTGCTGCAGAGCAATCACTTGTTCTTGCATGCACAAGACACAAAATCCCCAGGCCATAATAACACCCTTTTACACCTCTGCCCTCCCTCCTGAGAGCTGTTCCTTCTCACCGAGCTGCTCAGCTTTCGAACAGAGGTAGTGCTAACCCAATCGGTCTGCTACAGCAGCTAAATATGCAGACATCTCCAAGCCATGTATTCAGTTTTTCCCGTCTGGAAGAACATGCATGGGTTGTTGAAGCAATGACGAACAAAAAAGTTACTGAAAAAGATTATGACATTCACTTCTATGTGTTGATTGATTTCCCAACTGGGCATTCACAGTTTTGAAGAAAAATTTATTTTGCTCTACCATCCAAGGATACTTCATGGTTTTGAATGATCCCCAAAATCCATGCCTAAGATTTACTTCGAAAAAAATGACTCAATCCACTGTTTGCTCTCAATGTGCAGTGCAGAATGCAATACGTGCAGTATGTACCAACTCTGCAGCTGTGGTGGCGTCTGAGGTGGCGTCTGAGGTGTCAGATTCAGCTGTCATCCCTGGTCAGCCCCTAGCCACAACAGAAAACTGAACACATCCTTTTCTGACCTAATGCAGAAAAAAACCCAAGCAAACAAACAAAAAAAAAAAGTCCAGAAAGACTGTTCTCAGGGACTGTGCTCTGCAGTTTCTCTCTCAATGCCTTTTTGCAGTGGGTCACCCTGGCAGCTCTTTCTGTCAGGCAAGAAGACGACTCAGGCTTCCTGAGTAGCTGTCATCTGACATCCCAAAGTTGAATTTAGTTCGGTTAACGTGAAGATGTAGCAGACAAGCACAGACCTGACACCAAATTATGTACAGAATTATGCCGCAATAAATCTTCAGTAAGGCTGTGTGAACCCTAGCAACTTTAAAATCAGGTATTCTTTGTTTGTGGTCACTTGTTCGGAGCCCAGAGGACGACAAACTACGTAGATTCATTCAGCATTCACCACTACTTTATTATCTTTCATGCAACTTCAGATGAATATAAATACAAAATCCAGTTCTGCTAGGCAACCTCAAATAAAATTTATTTACTGCTTTATGGTGGAAAAGCCTGCCACTGTGAGCTGATTTTATGAAGTTAGTAATTAAAAAGAAAATCTGTAACACTTTTAAACAAAAATAAATATGAATACAGTTCTGCAAAGTGAGAGTATAAAACAGGTAGGTGGGAATCCATTTTAGACCAGTGTGATGGTTTAGTTAAAAGCATTCACATAAATTTTTGACACTTGGGAAATTATGTCCCTAGAAGAAGCACTGGCTATCTTTAAAGTAACATTTTAAAGTATTATGCGACTTGATTTTACCATATTAATGAGAAGCTGAATGAAATAAATTTATCTATAATTACTGCACATTCTTATTTCAGCCCTCATCCTGAAGTGACAAATTATTAATTTGTTTAAAATTTTACTGCATCTGTAAGTACAATCTTGTGAACATTTTAGTGCAGTTACAGAAAGAACTGTATATAGGGCAAATATATCTATGTTTTACATTTAAATGGTAACTTAAAAATCAAAACCAATTCTTTATTTCAAACTTGTATGTTATCTAACTATGAATACCACTTTTTCCATGAATACGACTCTTAGTAGAATTAATTATTGAAATACAGTTGGGCCTTTAGTTTATAGAAGATATCACCATGAGTATGCCTCAAAACAAATAGAAAAACTCAAACCAAAAATGCTTTCTAGCACAATAACAGTAGATCCACTGTCTGGTGAAATCAAGTGACCATTGAGATATGTCTCTCTTGGGAAGCAGTAGCAAAAGCCCACATGTGAGTACAGAAGACAGGCTGTTTCCCTACAAACACTTCCAGTAAACAGAAATTGATGGGTTTTCCAGGTCAGACCTTACATCATTCTGATGGCATCAAAAAAAGCTTCTGCTTTATTCCACTTCCCTGATACGTTCTTTGACCCAGTTATAAACTGTCCTTCCCAAATTCTAGGAATAATTAGTTCCATAAATTTTCCATTCTGTGAAAATGTTCCCTTTGGAGATCTCAACTTTCATCCCGAACATTTCTTTGGTTGTCCCTATTCTTCTGAGAGGAAGTGGTTATTTATTCCTATTGGCACTCTCTATACAATGTATTGACTCCTCCCACATGCCCTCAAATGTCAGGTGAAAGAGATACAGTCTTCATATCGAAGACCAGTATACCAAATCAACGATCAATCTACAGCAACTATTTCCTTTTTAAGACTAGTAATCACAACTTCGTGTATACTTATATTTTGAAGCATCATAATTATTCATTTTTTCTACTATTTTTAATAAATGTTCATAAAAATAATGAAAACCTGAGAAAGATAAGTTATAATCATTTTCATTTTGCAAGAATCTGCGTGGAGGTATGACAAGGTATGACATATTTTTACATTAGGCTAAATAATACATGTTAATTACCCAGAACAAAATACACAGGAAAAAGCTAAGTTCATTTGACTGTGACAAAAGTTTAATCATACAAAGGAATGAAACTAATTTTTTTTGCAATATTTTTAGCCAAAACACATTTTAATGATACTGATCTTTTAGGAACTAATTTTCGGTTTTGTCAGATGTCTCGATTGGATACAAAGTAAATAATGCAAAAGGAATTGTAATTTGAGGGTACATTTTGATTTGTTTTTAAAATCTCGCACAGTTTTATTTTTAGAAGAAAAAAATTATGAAAACTTAATAGTAGCATTTACTTTTTAACTATGAACTACTTATTTTGGCTCAAAACAGCTACCAACAGGACCATTGTCAGAAAACTTAAAAGGCTTTTATTTGGATAGCTCTACTGCTGAACTTGTTTCATTTCTANAAAAAAAAAAAAAGAAAGAATGTGGCAACTCCATTAATTAATTCAGTTAATAGGACTCATGAAAGAATGAATGTTTGTTGTTACAGGATTTGTCCCCAAAATCAGTAATTTAACCTCTTCATCAATCCTTGCCTTTACTCATGCCCTGTCTGAACACTACTTGAAGAAAAACAGAAGAAGTAAAAATAACAAGGCGCAAGGATTATCTACATAATAAATGTCCCGTTTGCAGATTATAATTTTGTGAACAGTTCTCAAGCATAAAGAAAGGTACCACATGCTCTATGGCGGTAAAATAATCCAAACTACAGGTGTGGCAACTGTGTTATATTTCTGAAGTACAATAAGAAACAGGAAAAATCCCAAAATAATTGAAAAAGTCGTAAAATTTTTATAAAATTATAAAATAGATTTTATAACTATGACTTGACAGATATATAATTATTTGCATAAAGGCCTGAGCTTCGGTTATCTGTCTCTGACATCTAAAACATAAGCATTGGTTCCCGATTTGCAAGTTATTCTTCAAATTAGCATTAGAAGCACAACACTTCATAAAGGCATGATTTATGATTCTGTTTAGAACTGCAAGAATATTAATGATTCTGGTTTAAGAATTAATGAACATACAAACATCCCAAACCATGTTCTTTCCTTATGCCCTCACATTGATTGTAAGACAGTGAAATTAGATTTCAAACTGAAACAACAAAGGCAAGGCAACCACATTTAAAGTTCTCTTTTGAGCTTAAAACTGTCCTAGCTGTGCTCCAAAAGAAAATGAATCACAGGAAAATGTAGTTTGTGACTGCAGAGTGAAATAGACCACAAAATTTTTACCATCTACCAACATTGTTTATGTTTGCCTTAACAGATTGAAAGACACAAGTGCTCATATGTGGGCAAAAGGGAAGAAGACATATTTCTCTATTATTTTAAGTAAAGGATCATGTAAATACAGAAACTGTTTTTAAAGGGAGCCATCGGCAGGGTTTGAATGAAGTTCACGGCAGCAGTTACTACCTCTGCTGATAACAACTGCAAGAAAACCTAGATGATAAGTGTGAGCAACTGGCTTTCGAGAATAGTTAATAAAGCACTAAACCTTTGCCAGTTAGGCACTAACAATTTTTTTTCTTTTTGGCCCCCATATTAGTCCCAAAGACTTTGTGCTTAAAATATACTGGAACTATACAACATGACTAATCAGATGCAGAGCAGCAAAGGGTCCAAAAACTGCTCCTGAAATTTATGTAAAATTATGCATTAATGAAGGATGAAGGACAAATAGGAAACACCTACTATTACATGGGAGAAGAAAGGAAGCAAAAGCACTACAAAGAGAACAGGTTGCCCTTTGTACTCCTTCCAGAACTGTGCAGAACTTTCTTCTGCCATTCAACAAAGGCTCCCTCATTAAGCAGAAATGATCGATGATACTTAATTAAAGTCTTTCCTCAAAATATTTTCAAATTATCTTGAATTTTGAAAAATGTCTTTTAAATGGTTTTGTTTACCATTTAGATTAAAAAAATGCCAGAATATGCTATTGCAGTAAAAAACTCTTTATAAGTGTCTTACAATGATGAAGAGAATGGAGGAACAGCTGGAAATGAACAAAACACTTTCCTCACTTAAAAGGACTAATGAAAGTAAAATAATAAGCAACAATTTCCAAATATAAAACGTATTGTATTTTTTTTTCCTGAGTATGAGCATTTTAGAGCTTTATAAATTTAATTTGTTTAACTTTTAATAAATGTAATAACCATATTTTATTCAAGATTATAAGGAGTAAAACTCTGAAGGACACTATGTCCTCACAGAGGTGCTTGCCATCAGCACACAGGACACAGCCAGAAGACTCATAAAAGCCCTACACCTCCCTAGTCCTGTGTGTCCTTTAAAGTATGGCTACTATGGTGGAAAGCCTTTCCTTCTCAGCAGTCTCAATTCCAACTGAAAAAAAAGCTGATATACACAGAACACAATCACGTACCCAGATGCATTTTACTAATAAAAAACTATCTAGGTATTTTTGTGCCTGTTCTTAACATAATTGCTGTATACACTTAAGATCTGAGAATTATCTCAAAAAACAAGATACCTTATTTGAAAATGTAAAATATACTCAGAAGTATAATGTGCTTACTTTAAAAGACCTTAGTAAAGCAGTATCTTCAAAGGTAAACATATCTAAGTACTACTTTCCCTCAGGTATTCATTCAAAATTCTTTGCTCTGCTAAATGCTTTTATTTGAGAAATCATAGAAGTTTCTTTCTGGTTCCAGGTTGTGGTTTGGTTTTGGGGGGTTTTGTTTGTTTGGTTGTTGTTTGTCTGTTTGTTTTAATTACTGGGTTTATTAGAAGTTTTGTTTTCAAATCACAATACTAATTTGAGACTGAAGATAAAACAAGCATTGTAACCTGAAATGTACCATTAGAAGACTGTATAAGGTAAGCACAGTACTGTGCTTGAATTAGGACACTAATCCGTACTAAAGAGAGAACATAAAGTAATGTCAGCATAACTGTGTATATGCGTTTTCCTTTGAAGTACCCAGACTACTCTTTATGCAGCAACCTCCAGAGTAAGGCAGCAATTTGAAAATGAAACCTTCATTTGATTAAAAAGGAAAAATCCTTCCTCTGATAGACGAAAATGCACTTTAACTAGAGTGATTTTCCTCTTCAGTTTGGGCAGCTATTTTTGGAACTGGCACTTACATTTGGCTGGCACTCATTTGCTCACAGATGTAGCACCAACCTTCCACGTCTAGCTCTGAGGTGAGCTGGACAGGACCACAAGCAGAAAGTCAAAACCACCCCTCCAGACAGACCCCAAATGGGCAGAGGCAGCCTTATGTTAAGAGTCCTTCCACTGACTTCAGCTTGGCTCACAACTGCCTTGAAGCTATGAGGACCAATTCATAGATGAAGAAGGAGAAAACTAATGTCTCAAAGCTTGCAGTGCCCAGCATTGCCCTCAGTGACTCTCAAAGAAATCACAGTTATGTCACATAATCCTGGAGCAATAGGGCTGAAATTGTTATTATTTATGTAACTGAAGGGGAAGAAATGAAAGACAGAAGGTGACAGCCCTCGGAGCATCCCTCCACCTGACAGAAACACTGACTGCTCTCTGAGATTGCCTGCTCGCTGAAGGAAAGATGAACTCCAGGCAAAAGCTGGAATTCAAACAGTGGGTGAACACTCGAGAATCTGTTCAGTTCATAATGGAAGAGTAAAACTTTCTTGACTACCAAAAACCGTGTTCAGAGGAAAGAAGTCTGTCCTTTTTATTTAGTGAACTAGTATCCCTAATCTACTGCCACCACGAATCTTCTAACATTCAATTACTATTGTACTTGAACTGAGTGAGCTGACTATTTAGTGACCGAAAATATGTGTCATTTTCCACAAGCAGCAGTTCTGCTAAACGTTATCTGTCTACCTGCTGCTACTCAAAAAACATACATTTTGCTGACTGCAGCAACAATAATTGTTTTATTCTATTTTATTTCTGCACATGTAATATCATTTTGGTAAAATGAATTCCTGTAATTAACATGCTCAGCAGAGCTGAGGATCTTTATAATATGGTTAAATGAAGCTGGAATATTATCACATTACATAATTTACAACTTACAAAGTGTAAGCCCCTCACACTGAGAATATGAAGTAACTTTCATCGCTGTACAGCCCAAAAAATGTAAAATGAACTTTGAGTAGTCAGGATCAGAATCTTAATTCAAATGGATCAGGTGCTTAATTAGAATTGTTTCCACTCGAAGTTCAAAAGATCTTCCCTTGAGAGACTTACTCTTGCTTTCTCTTTTTAGGTTCATATCTCTATAACTTTGGCTGGTTTTGCCAAATCTGACTCTTTCTGGAAACTCATTGACACGTCTTTTATACTAGAACTTAATTCCACATTACATCTTTATCCTATCTTTTGCCTCTTACCTTTGCTGCTTTTGTTGTTTTTGTTGTTTTGGTTGGTTGTTTGTTTTTTCTGGTGTTCTGCATCATGCTATCATTGCATTGCATACACGCATAATGATAGTGTATGCTATGGGTCCAATTGTTGTTTCAGACATCACAGATTCCTTGAAAAATTCTGAATAAAACTACAAATGCCACAGTTCTGTCTTTGTAACAAGCAGCCCTGCTTCCCAGGCACACTACCATCTAATTATGAAGAGCTACATGAGGCTAAAGAGTGGCTCCTGAAAAATGGGAAAACACACTCTGTAAATAACATATGCAAGCAGCTAGGCAGATAAATCTGGATGTGACCAACTGTGACATTTTAAGAAGAAAAGAGAAAAGCCCATTACTACTAATAATAGTATTAAATCCTCCTTAAAAGTGAGAGCGGTTTCCAAGCACAAGTGGGCAAAGGAAATAAAAAAAAAAAAAAAAAATCCTGCTATACTTATTCTATTTGTTTGGAAAAGCACAAACCCAACAATTAGACAGTGCATAAGCACAGTTTTAGAATTACCTGACCACACCAGTAGCTTTACTGTCTCAGACATTTGCAATTATGTTAGTACTACGCAGGCCCTCTAGTGCTGACAAGATCTAGTAATCCATAATAACTTGCCTTAATTTACAATTCTAAAAGAAAACATTGAGTGCAAACACCAAAACTAATGAAAAAATACCACCGAATATTTGAGAACTATGCTGTGAGTTGTAAAGAAACATGCAGGCATTAGGTGCTTATAGACTTCTAAAATGTGGGTCCTCATTTTCCTTCAGTATGTACAATTGTTAGCACACTAGGATTTTTTCAGGAAGATTAAAGGATTGGCCCATTTTGTTTCAGTTTGGCATTTTTTTTACCTTTTTCTTTTTTAAAGTTTTAAGTAGCTGTTATCATTTTATGAATATTGTAAATACTCATTTTTAAGCAGGAACAACATAGGTGTCACTTTTTTTTTTCCTCTCTCTTCATAACATTTGTTGAATAATTACTGATTTGCTAACACAGTGTAGGCGATCCTAATATTTCATAACTGAAATCAAAATAGACATATTTTTGGCTCCTAGATACCATGTGAAGGCACACTGCTTTAATTGCTGTTACTGCATGTAACAAACTTCTCCTGAACGTCACTATCTGGTATTTTCTCAAGCAGAAAAAAGTCAAGTTAAAAACATGTTACAGGAAAAAAAAAAAGAAAAAAGAAAAAATAAAGAAGAAAAAAGAAAAAAAAATTAATATCTTTACTTTGAAGATGTCCAAATGAATAAACAGAGTAATTTCCATCAACCTTTTAATGAAAAATGTTCTGAGTTATTTCTTCCATCACCTTCACTACAGAAGAAGTTGAATTTCCAAAACAGGTGTTAAGGACTATCATAATACTCCCATGATGATCATGCTTTACTTTAGGTTAGGATATGGCCTTTAATTTTCACGCCAAATGACATTAATTTGACCTTAACGAAAATCAAAGACATAAAAAATGCATTAGGAATGGCATGTTTTTATATATGCATGAATACTGCAGAAACAGCCTACTTTTTCCCATAATGTTGTGTCTTTGATTCTGAAAACATCAGTGTTCTTCTAATGTCTGAACTGAAACTAAAACTAAAATCATACCATTCTCCATTCCTTTTTCTCCATTCTCTCCCTCTTCTTAATTGACCTGTATGTCTGACTGAGGCACTGATCTTCTTGTCTAACAAGACATCAAGAAACTGAAATGGTGACTGCTTTCTGCTTAATTTATATGAACATTTTTACAGTGAATACAGTTGGATAAATAGTACAAGAGAGCTTTCCTTTTCTTGTAGTAGATGAAGATGACTAGGCAGCTACTTTAAAGCTTCATTTAAAGCTACTCTGATTTTGTATAATTGTTTCCAAATAATTTTCCCTATTAGCCAAATTTTGAAGGGGATTGATTCCAGGAAGATTCAAAATCTATGCTCACATTTGCATCTGCATAGGCAGAAACAAACCTGTAGGAAAAGAAATTACTTTTGCACAGATATTCTGCTTACTGACTGCAGTGAGATTGTTCAAGTAATGGTCTTTGGTGCAGTACCAGTGTGTTTCAGAGACAGAACACCAGACTCAGCACAGGAGCTCTACCTGAGCAAATTAAAGAATTCAAGAGTAATCTTAATGAAATCTGGATGACCCTCTGGGAAATTTATAAGACAATACTTTGTCTTAGCCTGCTATTTATGTATAAAGAAGAAATGTCCCGTTTCTTTACTTCTAGATCTATCATTTAAATATTCATATTCTACTGCGGTGCTACACTTTTTATTATTCCATATTCACTCATCACCCTTCATGCTTTTGTCTTTAAGAATGTGATGACAGTACAATTTTGTCTTGTGATATTGTTAATAATATTTATGGTGACAGAAACCACTTTGGAAGAACTGTTTGTGGAAAAATACCTCTTTCTGTGTTTGGGGTAGGTCCTTTTATGTATTCCAGGACAGCACACACACTGCATGACATAGCCTCTCCACTTCAGTGCTCTCCCAAGACATGTCAAATTATATTACTTTAAGGTTCTATCGACCTATGGTTACTCACATTCACACGGCTGGGTGACCTGTTCTTCCTCGTACACTCAAAGGCTTTTTAATGGATTTGAGACAGGGCTCTCTAAGGGAGCTGGCAGGGCTCCTCATCATCAAGCACTTGACTGTAGCTTTTCACCATCCCATGGTTCCTGGACTTTCAGGCCTGGAGTCTCACGTGCATTGATAACCCCTAGCCAGCAGAAAGTCCTTCTGCGCACAAGAGTAAAATGGGGCAGAACACAGTGGGCTACATGATTAAACTTAAACGTATAGCAAGTCTGAGAAGGATCTTCTAGTCTAAGAATGATTTAATTCACAATGAGGCAGTAAATGAGGGAATAAACCTCTGAGGTATTCAAGAATGAGTTAACATTCATGTCAAAAGCTTCTATACAATTTCTACTGGTATTGAAAAAATATACCAGAAATCACAGCTGTATTAAAAATAGAGATTATGTAAAAGAATTCAAGGTGTTACACTGTGATCACCTATATATTTATTAAAAACTTGTATATCAGCAGGCTGCTGTTACACAACAGAATTTTTATGTTTCTTTTTTTGCCAGTCAGGAACTGAAAAACATTTTTTGGCATGCAAATTCTCCTTACAAAATCAAAATAAACCAACCCACTCAGTTCAGTTTTAGATAGTTACATACACTGTCTTGATAATGCCTCCTTTTACCTTTTATTTTTACTGCAGCTTGAGTGTCACCCTTGCTTTGACAGTAATAGTATACAAAGTTATTCCTTTTTTTCCTGCTCATATACTTTCTGATTAATGAAATGCAGCACAGTATTTTACTATGATGAGCTCTCATTGTGAAATTCCATATAAAAGTTTGGGCTTCAATGCTGAAAATGCAAACTGCAAAGATTTAGTGATGCAAACTAGGGTTGTGAGTGAGGCATGAAGGAAAGTCAAGCAAGGACTGAATTCACTATCTCAAAGAAGACGCACAATCTAAGATGGTGCATTACTTCTGACAGAAAATGGAGGCATATTAGTACTGCTATTAAAAGGAGACATCAGATCTTCTAGCTTCTTTTAAGGTGTCTTCATTGTCTGTGAAACAGAGGAACTGGCTGCAGAGTAGCTGAATAATGAAACTAACATTTCCACAAACAATGAATTCCCCTTTATTTGTGAACTGCAACTTCACTTTTTCCAATAGATTGTTTCTGTAAGATTATGTTCAGTTCTGATCAACATTCTTACTCTTCAAACCCAAAGAATACGGAGGTTATGTTTATAATTTCCAAACATGACTTGATGTTTGGGGGAGGCCAGGGAAGAAACTGGAGTGTCTTCACTGAATGAGCCACATGCCTCTCTAAATGAAGGTCTTGTTTGCTGTACATCAGTTTTAAGCATCTGTTCATTATATTGGAGTGTGGATGTCTACTGTCCCTACTGCAAAACTTATTTCTGAACTTCATCTGGAAAACAAATTCTGATGTTCAGTAAGAGTAAGAACTCCCAAATAATTCCTAACACTTCTTTAAAGTCCAATTATAACTCAGAGTACGAGTTATAACTCCAAGTATAGTATGAGGTATAAGTTCAATTATAACTTAGGGTATGCAGATCATTGCATACATAAGAGCTCAGTATAACAACCCAAAAGACTGAAATGGATTATGTTAATTTATTCTGGTGGTTTAAATAAACAGAAGTTTTTTGTTTTCTCCTCTAGGAGAAACCTCAGTATACAGGTGCTAATCCATCAAATTAAAGGAAGTTACTCAAGAAATATAGATCTTTAATCATAAGAAATACGAGTCAATGTAGAAGACAGTGGAAAAAATAGTTAAATATTTCTAGACAATGTTGCACTCATATGCAGTTGGGCTATGTCTGATGATATTAAAAATGTCTTTCATCCTGGTAAGCTGAAACTGAGGGTAGCTATATTAGTAAAAGCCAGTTCTTACAGTACTGTTTTCCATCTGGGGAAGGAAACTGAGATAATCTGGCTACACAAACACACCATCAGCAACAGCCAATTAACAGTGTGGAAAATCTTCATATTGCTTGTACTCATTTGAATGAATACAGACTGTTGACTGCACATACCCAAAATAAAAGCACAGCACTTCAGCACCATCACAGTGTTTTTCTCTCCAGGATGGCTCTTTATAGAAGATAAAAGGAAGAACAGTTCATTAGACAGAGTCTCAAGAAACACACAGGAATATCTGGTCCAAATGTCATTTACTGATCAGTAAAGTGACTATATGAAGCACTTAGAAAGAATTCCTACACCCCAATGCCAGGTGTGATTTCATATTTGCCCAGGAAGAAAAATGACCTTAAATCAGGCCCCTGGTGTATATAAACAATTAGGCTATTAGATTACAGGACAGCACCTCTAATCTAATTTCATTTTGGATGTCCCAAGCACAAAAATATATAATTTTTGCTCATGTGGAAAAATTCAGCCTACAGAGTACTGGGATCTTTTCTCTTTAGAAAAGAAGTGTATATGTATGGACATATGTGGTGACAGTCTGAAATAAGCCTTTCATTTTTCTTTTTCTTTTTTTTTAAACAAACAAAAAAACAAACAAAACCCCAAAAAACCTTCTGAAGTAGAAATAGCCATTATACTTACAGTGGCTCAGTGCCTCACATTACTACTTAGTATCTTCTAGATTAGTAAGGAATGAAACATTCTTGAGATGCCTAAAAAGTGCTCATGGGTTTGGGATGGTTTTAGTACCCAAATGAGAAATCAGAAGTACGGAGAAAACTTCACAGCATCAGCTTATGCAAATCCACAAATGTGATGCACTATGCACTCCATATTCCTAACAAGAATGTTAGGAAAACAAGTTAAGCAGGTAGTAATAAATCTTTTCAGAAGGAGGAAGACAGAAAACAGACCAAGAGACAATTTACTTCACGATAATTCCCCAAACCTTTTTAAAAATAGAATGATCAAACTGCAACTCTGAACCTACCCTTTTGGCTGATTAAAAACATCTCATTAGCCCACACAGGATCATCATGATAAAGATGTATTAGTCTATTCTCACTGGCAGTGACTTATTGCTGAGTTCAAATTGAATATTGATGTTTTGCTATTGAAATGTCAATGCCAAAAGTTACACATAATTCACTAGAATCAATAGCACTTTCAGATTTAAGTACACCTACAACCAAAGGCAGACCAGTAAGTGAGAACTAGTTATCTCAGATAAAAAGTCATAATAGCAGGTTTTTTAGAAAAATGATTAAATGTTCTTTGTCAATTGTGTTTTAAAACATTATAATATTTTTTCGTCACCACTATGTCATACAAGATAAAAAATACAAGCTCCTGCCTGCTGCTATGGGATGTATAGATTCTACAGAAATCTTACTCATTGTCTTCACTGTTACTTCATTAGCTGCTATTGAGCCAAAGGTATCCAAATTCTGCGTGTATTTGAGTACATGCTTAAATTTTCATTAAACACAAAGCAACATAATAATGAAAATTTTGTTTAAGCTCTTGTAAAATTATGGCTTTAGCCATCAGACTGCTGATTGCTAGTTCTTTCCCCACTCCTGCTGGATTCGCAAACTCAAGATAGAGGAAGCCTATACAACACAACATGAATTCTGGGGAGCTGCATCAGCATCTCTTTGAAACAAAACATTACCTACACTTTTCTGACAAGTCTGTTTGTTCAATGCCTGCCATCTGCGTGGAAAATCATTGTGCTTGGGCTTGTCAAAACTGGAATTTTTCTACTGTTTCTAGCAGGTGAAAACGGTGGTAAAAACGGCCAGGCTTTTTCAGTATTTACAAATGGCTTCCATCCTCAGAAGGTGCCTAGAAAGAAATGCTGCTATTTTTCTTTTTACAATCACCACCCACATCTCATAGCAGGGCTTCACTCACAGCAAAGGCTGATTCACCTTTTTTGCCCCTCTCACTACTGAAGAAATACAATACATTAAAATGCACAGCCTTGGGGTTCAGGTTGTTAAATAAACGCTGAAGAGTAGAATATTCACTCCCCTGTTTGAGGTGCTGGGAAGGCTGCTGATTCTATTTTACAAAAGGCCCAATTTTCCACCCTGAATATACAGCTCACAGTGGCACTTCTGTCAAGAGGGGGTAATTCTTCTGTTCAACACTCCGTTTAAGAGTATGAATTTCGAGCAGCTTTTGCACAGCTTCTGGTTCAATTCTTTATAACATATAATAATAAACAATAATAAAAAAAAAATCTGAAAACCTTTTTTCACCATGTGTAAAAGAGCTAGTTTCAATGGCAGAAAGATTCAGAGAGGAATGTTCTTCCCTACAGACAGCTTCAAAGATAAAATTGAGGGGTGGAACAAAGTTTTGAAGGAAAGAAAACGATGTTAAACTTAGATCCTTAACCAAAGCTGAGGAAGGTATTCATGGACATACTAAAACCACTAGGACCGCTAGTCTTCTAAGGCAACAAAATGAATTCTCAAAACAGGCTAGTTTCCTGAGGTATTTTTAAACTGTAGAAAACTAATATTTCCAAATATTTAACATGATTACATTTCAAATGTCACTATTAGGAACTACGTTTAAAAGCAGGAATACAAACATCTCATTTTAAAAACTGTACAGCAATAAAGATTGTAAAACGCAGCTGAGTATATCTGAGAATCACCTTCAGTCTCCCCGCTAACAAAACCACCAATAAACTCCAAATCACCAATAAACTTAGAATACAGAGACTACATCCTGACATAATAAATGCATTCACATTCAGATTTAAATATTCAGGCTCAGCTTAATTGTTCTTTCTCTCAGATTGATGGAAATACAGGAGCAATAACCCAGAAATGCACAAATAATCTAGCGCCTAGCATTCTTTCCATTTCTTCCTGAGAGGGAGGTGTGCTCATTAATGAATCCAAAACAACTCACTGCATTTACTTTAAGTTATGAGAGTATTCTAATACAATTTACAGCTAAAAGTGTAGATGAAACACTAAATCACTAAATAAGGGTATTTTATTCAAAACCCAGAGGTATTATAACATCATTTTAGTCACTGGCAACTATAATAGTATAAAATAACAGCCAATTAAAATGGAACATTTACCTTGCAAAATCCAGGCTCCATGGATACAAGCAGGAAAGACAGAGTTTGCTACCAAGTTTTCCAGCTCCACTGCTTGCTTACTAGAAAATAAGAAGAGGAAAATTTATTTAGACTTGTCAGTTGTACTGAGCTTTTTGAAATGGCAATATTTTTAGTGAAATTCCTTGACATGTTTTAGGATTATATTATATTTAGCTCCTATTTAAAAAGGAACAGAAAGGATTGTCAGAGACGTAAATGCCTCTGGTAAGTCAAATAGGGTTAGAGGCAAATGAAAGCTCCTAATAGTGACAAATAATAGTGTGCTCTCACTGGCACTCAAGGGGAGCACGCAACTGTGTTGCCTACAGTAGTTTGGAAAGCCATTTGCTAAAGGATCTGAAGGTGAAACTGACAAAGCATTAAATCCAGCATGGAAACAAAGAAAAAAAACGTTTCAACAATAGGATTAACAACTTGTCTCTGCTGGTGATGGAATTCGACACCTCCACAGCTTTCTCCTTCCATATCTCCAACTCTACAGTAAGAAGGAAGTTTTTTTTTTAACTGTGCCCTCTTGCCATATTGAATTAAAATCTGAATTTTTCATTTATTTTAATGGGACATATGAAAACAAAACAAACCAAAACAACTGTCTTCAACAGTGAAATCAGAGGACTAAAGAAAAGTTCTGTCTTGTGTGTTCGTCAGGACCAGAATAACTGCTAACAGAGCGAAAGAACTATAGATTATATAGTAAGCCAGAAGTACAGTGATACCAAAGACTACTAATGACTGTGGTATTTCCAAACTGATCAGATAAAAATGCCATGAACTCTTTTGACCAACATGTCCCCCTAAGCATTTCAGAAAGGCAACCAAGAGAAGAAAATTCCTTGTCTTCCTGTGATGTAGAAATTACTTTTCCAACACCTTTCACAATGCCTGAAGAAGAGTCTGCACCTCTACATAAAGTACATTATGATCTGACAGAGATTGTTCCAAAACCTGAAAAATGGCATATAAAAAAGAAAAATATTACTTAAAATATTCTTAGGATATTATATAAACTTAACACTGTATTTATGATTTAAGATGAGGTGTTGTAAGTAAAAACAAATTTCACGGTGAAGTGTAATGCTCTCTGTATTTCTCATTCAACTAACTTTTTTATGTGGTATACAGATATGTGAGAGAATTCACTAATTTCATATTATGTTATATGCTTGATCATGGACAAGGTAAAGGGACCAACAGCTGAACTGCAGAGGGAATCTGTAACATAAGGGATTTATGCAATTTGCAGTAGGCTTAGAAAGTGGCAAAGAGCTGCAAGTACACAGGATTGTCTCCACTAAACAAAGTTGCTTCCCTAGAGAAGAAATTGAGCTTCTCATTGACCAAAGCAGTGGTTATGGTGTGAGATTTGCATCAATTTGCTGTTATCTCCCTAGCGCATAATTTTCAGCCAGCTTACTTTGTGGAAATACAAACTTTATATACTTTTGTTTGCGTGTGTGTGTGTGTGTGTGTGTGTGTGTGATGTCGGGTCACAATGGGACCTAGCTGAAAATAGTCTTCCCTTGAAATTATTATTTTGAAGGATTGGAAAGATTCAGCACATTCTCCAGAAATCCATCTCTTGAGTTTCTGGGGTCCCTTTATGCAATCTGCTTAGCTTTCTGTTGCTCCATATGAGCTGTTAGTATGACAAAAAATCCCAAACAAAAACTCCCCCATGTTGTTTAGGTAAGGACATTAACATGTTTGGGCAGAAAGATTGCCTTGGAATATTTTTTGAAAAACTGTCATGGAATAAAACTTCAATTCTCCAAAATTTTGCTGAAATTTGAAAACCTCTCCAGACACTCAGAAACCTAAATATTTTCTTCTTGATGAAAACTTACATTAATTCCTAAATATGGTTGTACAGCTGTTATTTTTGTATCTATCAGAAACAGAGACTGAGTGAAATATTTCAAAAGACAAATGCTATCTTCTGTAAAAAAAGAGGTCAGATTATTATTTGAAAAAATTCAAATAACCAGTGATACAAGAAAGCAGGAAGAAGAAGCCACTAGGAGGAAATAATACAGCATTGCCTGAATGCATTAGAAGACAAAAACCATGTTCTGTTAACAGGCAGCAGTCATTTCTAGATGGTCTATTTAACTTTTAGCTTATTTTCCTTATTCCTACTTTCTAACTAGATTGAAAACACCTTATCTGCATGAAATAATAAGTTTCAAAACACATAGCAACTGTAAAACAACTTATTTCTGAATGTAACTCTAAAAGTAGGAAATCTAGGCATGGATGAGGGAAGTTGAGAATGGGAAGATGGAAGGGGGTTGGTTTTAGTTTTGTATTTGTTTCTTATCATCCTACTTTATATTTAATTGTCAATAAATTAAACTAATCTCTTCTAAATTGAGTCTGTTTTGCCAGTGACAATAACAGGTAAATGATCTTCTGGTCCTTACCTTAACCTATGAGTTTCTTAATCTTATTTTCTCCTCCTGTCTTGTTGAGGAGAGGGAATGAGAGAGCAGCTGGGTATGGGTCTGGAAGCCAGACAAGGTCAACCCACAACAGTGTCTCTATATGCTCCTGGCAATTCTTCATTAAGGAAGACAGACAGAAACGTCTACTCCTAATGAGCTATACTGTCACTGGGATAAAGCCAATATTATGAGGTTAAGTCAAAAAAACAACAGTATTTCAGTGTTGTTCTGTAGTGAAGGTTACTACAGGACAATTCTGCTTTGGTAAGAGCAAACATTTGGTCATTCAGTGAATGTGCTGTTGCATTGCTTAGGTTAGCTCATGAGGGTGAAGAGTAAGCAACTTGTTCCACCACTGAAAAAATTAAGAAGGTCCAGTAGAAACGAAGTAAAATATTGCAATTACAAGGTATTTTCCTATAAAAGAAAACAGTGCTATTTTCAGCACTGGCTGAAATCTTTCTACAGTGCCTTCCCACAGAAGCAGCAGTTCTTTCATGCCATACTGGAAGAGTCTCTTGCAGTCTAAATACATACTCTACTGTAACAAGGAAGGCTTCTACACTCTATTGAATTCATAAATTGTGCAGTTAAATAAAGAGCACGCTTTGCTTTCACTACTGTGTAGGTTAAAGTAATAGGTTCAAAGCGAACTTGTCTGGTAATTTTAATGGTGAAGGGTAGAAGCTTTACTTGAACTCCTGGCAACAATTTTCTTTTCAAGTTTTTCACTTCTCAGGGGGAATTGTAACTATTTTTAAATCTTGCCTTTTGTTACGTTGATTTTCTCTCAGACTTAATGCAGAATAAAATTAGAATTAAAAAAACCCCAACACAATGTACAAATAAATAAATCCCATATGTATCTAAAAAATTGTTTAATTCTTTTATGCTGAAACAAAAGGGAAGTATTTAAAGTACTATAGCCACTTTCCTTCACCTTCGGTTGCACACAGAGTGAACTTAAAATAGGTGAGTGTGAGTCTTTGGCTGCCAAGAGAATTTAACTCCGAACTGTGCTTTATATTCTAAACAGCCTTCAAAGAATATTTAAATAATCAGATTTCTGTCCTCCCCAAAATGCAGCAGTATGATGGAGTATCAATATTAAATCTCTTCCATCAGAGAAGCTCAAGAATCAAACTCGCAAATGTTGATAGCATCTCTTTCTCATTACTTCATTATTTCTGAGGCCAAAGCCCAAGTGGTAGTGGAGGAATAGAAGGGTATTGTTATGACAGATCCTAATGGAGAAACTGAGCTTCATTGGGACAAGCAAGAGGTCCTTATAGAGATAAGTGATCGCCTAAAAGGTGAGAAACAGAGGAATTAATCCATTTTACTGGTAGCAGGATATCACTAGTGTCTGTCTTACAACAAGCTGGCCTTAGCCACAACCAGGAATTTAGGTAGCACCAAGCTGATGTTGGAGAACCACACAAGCTTAGTAGCCAGGTGTGGAAATGGTAAAGGAAATCCAGTGACACTGCATGTACAGTGATACACATGGGGGAACAGAAAATAAAAAAAAAAGGGGACTCATATAAAAAGTACCATGTTCAGACATTATCACACCCCAGAAGTAACATTTGGGAGTCTTAGAAAGAAGGTCTGCGAGGACATCAGCTTAGTCAAAAAAGTGAACCTGAATGATAAGAATTATTGTGAATGGAAGAGAGAAAAAAATGGAAAATACTGAGATACATATGGGAGGGGAGGTGCTACCACAATTTTCTACAAAATCTTTGGTGGTACAGATAGTGTGCACTACAAGAATCAGTGGGAACTAAACACTATCCAGCAGAATAAAAGTCCAAAATCACAGTCAGTTTTTTGGAGGAAAAATCATCTGTGGGAACCCGCCTTTAGTAACTCCGGAATACTTTATCTAAATTTGTCTATTGCAACAGCATAAGTGCAATCTCAATCAAGATGTTGCTGTAAGGAAGAGGAGAACTGTCATAAAAATAATGCTGAGAGTATCACAATATCAAAACAAGAAGTCATCAAAACCAGAAGTCACTGAAACACACTACACAGAGACAGCCTGAAGACATTACAGAGATTTCACTTGGATTTTTTGAGCCACATGCCAGACACGTGAAATGAATTAAGATAGTTTTGCCCTAAAGGCACACAATAAACATGAGCATCATGAAAATAAGTTAGGTGACCTACATATTCTAAAATACTGAAAATATTAAAGGGCACAGAGCTAAAATGTTGAGATGCAACAGAACCAAAAGGCTGACTACTTTAATTGTCAAACAATAAATATTTCAGATTTTTAAAAGTTTCAAAATTCTATTAATAATAATGACAATTCTCCAGACCTATACCTTGATACCATAATTAATTATTTCTATATATAACTTACAGTAGGATTTCAGCCACAAAATACTGAAATTCTTTAGACAATAGAATTTTCTAGGGCTAGTGGCCATATTTTACCTCAAATTAAATTTTTTTTTTTTTTTTTACAAATTTCCAAAGAAATATCATCCAAGATGCACTGAGGACAGCAGTAGTTTGTTTTCTAAATCTGTCATAGTTCAAGACATTATCTTAAAATATATGTTTCTAGTCGAGCATTAACGATTTGAAAAAATAAAAATTTCCATATAAGCCTTAGGCAGGCTTTCACTTTTTTTTTTTTAAAAGAGGTATTATATTGTGTGTAATCCATATCAAGCTTAGAGCCAGTTTTGTTGTTGTTGTTTCGTTTGTTTTTTTAAAAACCTAAATGAACTAGCTAATGAAAAACTAAACCTTGTTGGACACAAATACCACACTTTCCCTGAAAGCATATCTCAAACACTTCATATTATAGAAATTCATTAAAGAACTCTGCTCCACACTGAGGTCTGCAAACACAGCGTCTGAGAGTCAGCTTTATGAATATGCAGCAAAACTTTCCAAAACTTTATTGCTCTTAGCAGAACTGCTAAGTTGTGCCAGACCACTGTAACCCACAGGCACCTATTTCTTCTCCTGACTTCATTCCACTCTCCCAAGCTAAGTGGAGTTTCAGAGTGTTACAGTGGAAATGTAGCCTTGTGAGAGTAGGCATTGCAGCACTGAAATGTCCACTACTTCATATTCAGAATTGCAGGGCATACTATGTCTTGTAGACATGTAATTGCATTTTAGCATTTCAGATCCTACACAAAAAAATACTGGAAACAGAAAGGACAGATGTTAAAGTAGACACAACTGAAAGTACTGAGGTTAAACTGCAGAAAAAGAGATTAAACTTCCTCTGGGGAATAAATAAATAAATAGCTTTCTAATTCTAAGGATAGTTTAGCACTGAAATGTGCTGTCTACGGCAGTTGTGGAACATCCAGTACATTCATCATTATGAAACTTCGATAAAGATCTGTTAGAAATTACATACATACATCTGGAAGCCGCACTGTGGGAGAGGAGTGGATTATATACTCGTGAGGACCCACTAGACTTACCTTGCATGATCCTTTCCATAATTTCTAATATTTGCAACGGAAAATGGATATAGGTTTGGGTTGATATTTTATCATTTGATGTAAAATATACATCTCTGATCACTTTATTTCAGTTATTGCAAGTGATCAAAAGTGAACTGAGGCAGTATTGCAGTATTTTCAGGTTTAAAATAAAGAAAAAGCTAAAAAAAGTTCAGATTTCCCTTTTTAAGTGTCCTCAAGAGTTACATGATCTTCAGTTACTACAATTCCTACTTTCATCATTATGCATGAGATTCTTGAAAACTAATCAGTTTCAGATTTCTGAAGCCAAAGCATATATTATCTCATTTGCTTTGCACAAAGCCCATACACACTCACTGATGCTTTTGTTGAAAGTCAAAAGAACGAATACTGAGGCATTCCACAATAAGAGAATTAAATTCTGGTGTTCTCTTCATTTTTCATCATCATATAACCTTCAATGAATGCTGACTAAGTTTAATGTTTAAGAACTACTATAGGCAACAGTGATGTGAAGAAGCTTATGGTGTTTGTAAAATCAGCCCTTCAAAACATTTATTTCTCACGGCTCTCAAAAATGTGCTCATTTTGCAATAACGGTCACAATAATTCATCACATCAAAATGCCACAAACAAAATGCAAAATTAGAATTACTAATAAATGAAAGCAAAAATAGCGGAATCCAGGATAAATTTCAAAGTGTTATGGATGAAAGCCTAATCACCTCTCTCTCTGCTTTCAAAGTTTATTCTCTTTGCCACCAACAGGATTTCTGCATAAAGACTAAACAATTGTTAGTTTCATTCCACTACATACCACCCAAGTGTTATCCAGGTATACAGCGGCTCTACCAAAATCCAATTACATAAATCTGGGAATACAGAAAGCAGTCGTTTTTATGCCTTGGCTATACATACATATGATCTGTAGGTTTTGATCTAATCTGTGGCATTCCAAACATAAAGGAAAACTGATATTGACAAATGCCTCCTACTCAATTCTCTGTCACCTCATCCCGCTTCCTTGCATGGTGGCTGAAATACTGTTTGGTGTGTTACACATCAGCAGCATTACAGCTATTAAGAATTGCCTAATGACAGACAAATATTCTGAATATTTCTTGCAATGAACTGTATCATCAACTCATTTTTGATAATCTGTCATATCACCTCATGGCTTAGATAGGTTCTCTTACAGTTGTGAAACACCTTGTGGTCAACCAGTGTTCTGGGAACCACTCTCGACATAATTTCATTTTAAAATTTTGGAAATATTTAGGAGTAAGTGGTTACAGTAGCTGAAATTACTACATGAACCTCTTTCAATGAGAAATCATCTCATTTTATCACGGATATCCGGAAGACACACAGTCTTTTATGAACCAAAGACTTGAAAAAACTACATTACATCACAATTCAAGATTGCCATTCAGTGTAAAACAGAGTTAGGGACACAGCTTAAACATGTCACACTGAACTGGAAAACCACAACATCTACAATGCCCAGTACTCACTTGCACCATTTGACACCCAACCATCACTATTAATTGTAAGTTTCAATCATACGAAGTTTGATAGATTTATTTTTCTACATGACAGTTCGAAGAAATCACTCTTTGACAGAAAATGTTAATGAAATTATCCAATATAATATTTAACTGTTGCAACAGTCTATTTTATAATTTTTTTCTCATCAGCTCAGCAAATAGGATTTTTCACAAGAAAAAGTGAAGGAATAAGACTTCTCTTCAGGAGTGTTTCCCATTTCAGTCAGATACGTGCTGAGATGACATGAGAAGTTACAAGAACAGGCATTTAGAAAACATGCATTTTTTTGAGCATAAGCCAAACAGTACTTCTGTATTTTCTGCAGGTGCCCATAATGATTTTTTTTCAGGTGTCTTCCACCTCTGTAATTCATCTGTCTCCATTATTTAAAATAATAACATTGCTTTCTATATCATAACACTAATTTATTGTGGAAGAATTAATATTTAGTTTCAGGACATTCAAAAACAAGGAAAACTTACCAGCAGAACTTCAGCACAAGTTCATACCGGAAAAAAAAAAAAAAAAGGTATGTGTGATTTCAACAACACCTAAAAGCAGGCCTAGTGCACAGCTCCAGCAATCAATGTGAGACAGCAAATCCTACAGTCAAGCCACCGCTTGTTAGCTTTTGTGGGTAAACGTCTTTAATTTTTTGTTACTCAGAGTGGCCCTGTGTCTCTTCTAGGTCAGAGAAAGGTAAGAGATTTGTGTCGTTCTTCCATGCATGCTATTTGCTTTAGCCACAGACACACACAAGAATTTTGGTTCAGGTGGTACAGCTTAACGTTATCACAAAGTGCTCCTAGAATCCATGGGGATTATCAAAGAAGGAAGAACCAATCAAGGCATTGCTTTGCTTATTGCTCTTCTGATGTACTCTCAAACAAATTTCAGATGTCTCTGATATTTCCTTTTTCTCTTCCACATCCAAGACTTCTCTTTATTCAGAGTCATATACAGAAACAAGTGCCTGAATTAAAGAAGTTACACCTATAAAGTAAGGCATCTCTCCAGTATGCATACTTAAGAGGTACTTCATTTTATAGCTGTAATTTACCCGTAATGTAGTTGATATCTTTTAGCAATATAAAAGAGAATATAGAACTGTCACTATAACTAAATCAACTTTATATGAATGTTCTTATACTAAAGCAAAATGTTATTTGACCTTGCGCTTGTAACTTGATGGATGATTGAAGTGTAGACCTGATTCATTTTAGAGGACTGTGTTTATAAAACTCATGACATTCATCTTCAGATTGGGAAACTGAGCTCTTGCCCTTAAGGTTTGTAGTAATCTTGGCAGAATTGTAGTCTGGAAAAGAGTACCAATACATTTATGCTTTCCTTACCCTTTGGCAACATAACTTTCAGCACAAGAGCTCTAGCAGCAAATATTTTGTTACATAGTCAGAACTTGGTGCAGCTAGTGAAGCAAATCAAAACATTCTGAACTCCAGATGCTACATTTCATGAATTCACCCCAAAGCAAACAGATTACCATCTGGGCATATGAAACAGAAAGATAAAATATACACTTAAACTAGTCTGTGTTTGAAAGTACAGTGTGTGTATTTTGAGCATAGGAATAGCATTGTTTTAAAAGCTAACATACTATGAATTAGGAACATTTCTACCTGAATAGTATTTAAGATATTACCGAGA
The DNA here is from genome assembly GCA_013399365.1 of Pampusana beccarii. Classification (NCBI taxonomy): domain Eukaryota; kingdom Metazoa; phylum Chordata; class Aves; order Columbiformes; family Columbidae; genus Pampusana; species Pampusana beccarii. The sequence continues at coordinate 17,289 of VWYH01004727.1, read as the reverse complement.
TGCTGAGCTGATATTTTGGATGAAATGTAATATGCTTTAATTCAGTGAACAGATACTCCAAGAACATAAAAAAATTGACCCAACACAATTGATAACATCTGGACTAGTGATTTATTTTTCCAATTTTGTTGTTCATTTCAGACATTCAGAAAACATATCGAGGCTGTTAAAAGCATATTATTTCAGAGAATGAACTGTAACTGCCCAAACAAATTGAACTAATTTCCCTGAGTGGCTTTTACAAAGCCTTTTCTTATCTCCATAGAGGTTAAAAGCTCACACTGTAAATATACACAAAGCAGAACATAAACTCTTTCCCCATGATTTCTACATATACATGCTTCAACCTTCTTAAAAATCTGAAGCTCTTTCACAGGGTTTTGAACACCTGTTACAATATTTTGGACCTACTGAAGACTCCTGTCAATTTCAGCCTGGCTCATACTTCACCTTTTAATTTCTTCTGCCGCAGAAACCTGGTTTATTGCAGCCAATATCCTGAAACGTGGAATTCTGTAGACTGAAGCCCTTCATGTAATTTTGCACCATGGATGCAAAGGCTTCAGGTAGAGTTGCTTTTGATTTGACTCACTTACTACTGCAGGTTCACTGGGCTCCAGCTGCTTCCTCTGGAATGTCTACTACTTACCAGTGCTGTACTTGCTGTATTAGGAGAGACATTTTCTATTGGCAAATGCAGAGATCTCATTCATACCCTACTCATATTCCTGCAAGAGACTGCCACAGTTTCAGGTTAATTTTGTTCATATCTGCAGAGCATACTGTGGATTCCTCAGTCTTACATCCATCACCTTTAGTGAAAATCAGCATGAACACATGGCTAATTCTACTGGACTCAAATACTAAAATGGGATGATGAAGTTTTTATTCTATGCTAATCTGAGACCTATTCCTTTAGTCTTTTTTAATACTAACATCATTTCTATTAGGGATTATCTACTTGAGAATTTTTTAGTCCTTTATTTTCAGCAAGTTCTCAGCAATTACAGTCTTCTGCTATAATTGTTCAAAGTCCCTTTGAACTTACAAATGAAGTAGACTCACAGAACAGATCTGGAAAACACTATAGTTTTAAAGCACAGAGGAAACAGAATCACTACATGAAATCCATGCGTACTCTCCCTGACCTTGGAAAGACAAATGTATTCAAGGCTACGAAATTGAGCTTACACTCTGAGACAGATTTGTAGACTTCTAATGGCACTGACTAGTGCCCTTGATGATATGGGCTGTCATTGATACCCACTATCATTTTTGATCCGGTTGTTGCCATAAGAAGTTTGATGGGCTACAACTCTACCGCTAAACTGGCCTCTTTCTTCCAACCTTTATAGAAGACAAGAAAAATAGAGAAGATGAGCACGACCTAATGAAAAAGTTAGGAAGCATATGAGAGTTTTATCCAAATGCATCAGCAACTGAGAGAAACTAAATGAACTCTACAGTAGATTAAGGTTATTATTCTTTAGCAGAACTGAAGAATTTTTTTTTTTTTTTTTTTTTAACTTCAAACATGGCTTCTCAAAATTAAAAAAAAAAAAGTGCCAAGAAGTCTATCAGGAAATCTGATGACTCCTTTGTTGCTTCAGCATTTCTAATAAAAACAAAAAGATGGAACATTTACCAGAATAGCATGTTTCCTTTCAGGTCATCAATATTATCTGCTAGTGTCAAATGAAAATTAAATCTTTTTTCTTTAAGTTCTGTACTGTGTTCTTAGTGTTGTACTGATTCAGTCCCCCATTATTTAAATGGCCAAAACATCTACTGTCATCTGTTAGATACTCAGAGCTATTTAACTCCCAGAATGAAACACATTTATACAAAGGCAAGTCTAATACAAAGAGTAGCCTGTTCACTTTTGGAATATAATTGAATCAGAACTGGATCTGCATCTCTTATAAGGCATTGCATTCATGGCAGCAAATACAAACTAACACTTAGGTAAGTCAAAATAAACCTTCCTTTTAATTCAGTGAATGAAAGCATTTTGATTCCAATTAAAATGGGTGATTATGTATTTAATTTGAACTGTAGAAGGGAGACCTTAGGATAATAATGGATTGACACATTTTATTTTTTAAGAAAACAATCATAACTACGGCATTTAAGCAAGGATTAATATTTCCAAACGTTTTTCACAGAAACACATATTTTACAGTATATAATTGCAAAGATCGTGTTTTGAAAATAATATTTAGGTTTGATGACGTACACTAAAAAAATATTTGGTAATCACTACTGAAATTTTCAAATTAAAAAATTGCAATAGTACAGACAGATGTCCCTCTTTTCAAACTCTTCATTAATGCAAACTTCTAAACATCTTCGTTTTGCTCATGCGCTCATCATGTTTTGATTTCAAAGCAAGAGCTCTGTATGAAGAATGTGAGCATGCTGGACCCCTACTCTACGGTGTTTCACAGTTTAAAAAAATCTGCATAGGTTTCATTGGAAAAATAGAATCTATAAAAACTTTCTCAGACATATTAGCAACCAAGAAGTTATCAGTTGGAATACTGCATTCATGTATCTTTTTCCTAATATCTTGTACTCAACAAAACATTTCTATCTCCTGCAAAATTTGATTTAGTGAATGTCCTGGTTTTGTTAAAAACAAGACTAGTTCTCTTTTAGAGATTTTTCCTTTCAGCTAGGTTTTTCTAGGTGGCTGTACTTTTCTGAGTTTTTGCCTGCATATTTTTCCTCAGATGCCGTACTCAGTGCTGATAAGAAGACCAACGGAATGCTGAAGAAGCTCATGTTTAGATTTATTACTATGGTAGCCAAGAAAGACTGATAAGTTTTCCCACGTTCC
>VWYH01004727.1:0-14288 GCA_013399365.1 Pampusana beccarii | reverse complement strand
ATTAGTAGCATTAGTAAACCCTTTAAAACTTCCAACTTGAAGTCTAAGTCTCTCTTCCTTCCCTTTTATCTTCCTATCATCTTTCTGATCTAAAGGAAAGGGGTATAGGAGGTAAAAGGGTAACAGGGAGCGTCTGCCACAGTTTATTGTTGCCTTGCATTAAACCTTGACAGCGAAAAGGGGAGAAAATCATCAGTGAACTAAATAAAGACGACTTGTCTCTAAATGTGCAGAGGAAACATTTCATCTTTTCTCCTGTTTTTATACAGAAAGGAAACATATTGTCCAGAAGATTTTTGTGAAGTTTGATGCTCTTTTTTGGTTTTGTTGTTTTAATTATTATTGTCACAATTTAAGACATATAACAAAACCAACAGTTTTTTCTTAATAAAGGAAAAAAAGACCTACATATATTGAGAGCTAAAAGTTAATAAGGTCCTGAGACAATTAAAGTCAGTAACTGTGAACTTAAGACTTGACAAGCATGTAACCTCTGAAATATGTGTCTTCTATCTATCTGTGCTCTATGGTTTCAACTGTTTCCTTTCAATCGGAAAGGATTTAACGTAGAAACTTGGAGAGAAAGTTTTAGATGTACTAAAAGAGACAGGACCCTCCCCTGCTCACCCTCACCTCCTTCCCACAGCTATATGCGCGGCATTACTGCAGTTGCTGAAGAATAGCAGCAGCTATTGAGGTTAGAATTTCTGAAGGAAGATATCTATATTCCATAATTATTTTTTGTCTATGTTTCCTGGAAAAGGTGTATGTTCAGCTGAGAGCATCAACCTCTTTCTCATACAATCTTCTGCATCGAGTCAGAAGCTTAAAAAGCTCAAAATATGCCTGCAAATGCATCATGGCTCATTTTCAAGGCAATAGCAAGCTGTGAGTAGAATTGCAGAAAAAAACCTATTCTGATCTACTGAATAAACTTTAATTAGGAACATAAAACATTTATTAATAACTTAGTGTCATTAAGAAATTACATGGAAGTTCATCACTGCCAACAGCCATAGTCAGAATTTATTACTTTTTAACGGTCTAAAGGACCACTGCGTAACCTAAATTAAGAGCAATTCCTCCATAAGTGATATGGTTTCCTTGATCTATACATACCACTTTCTTCATGCCATTTAGCTTTGTGAAGGTTACTTGCAGATCATGTGAACTTTTGCTTCAGTGTATTTTTCTGGAATGAAGTCAGCAGTCTAGGCTGCTGGGCTCAGAATAAGGCATTTTAATGGAAGATATAGCATACGGTATTCCAAGTTAACGTTCACTTTGAATTTATCCATTTGATTTCTTTCCTATAAAAGCAGTTAAAACAGGTGATATTTAAGAGAGTTCATACCTCAGAAAAACAAACACTGGAGGCAGGAATGGGTGTGTAAATAAGCTTTACATTTTAAGAGAGTCTGGATATTATGGCCACTATAAGAATTGACTGAAAAAGGGAAAAAGAAGCATTATTGAAGGAAGAGTTTGGTGGCTGCTGCCAGGATACAGAAAAGTAGGGATTCCCTTAAAAAAACATTAAGTGTCTTAGTTGCATTGTTACAGCAAAACATGTAGCTGCAACCTTGGAAGAAGTTGCCTATTACAGCTATTTCACGTTCAATAAATCTTGCAAAGCTACCATATTTTGTGCTTCTTTTGCTTGCAAAAAGTCAATAGGGTTTCTTGGATACCTGGAATATTTTTGGAGGCACAAGGCCTGTATCCATCACATCTTTCATATCTGAATCCTTAGAGACAAAATTTGAACCCATTAAAGAAGATGGATCACATTTAACGTCCATAATCAACTTGACTTATGAGCAAAACTTTAAGTAAAGAACTGTTAACTGGTATTCTTTTATACGAATAAAAAAGTAGGCTTAGTATTTTTCTATAAAACCATTATTTTTGTTTGCTTAGTATCCTCAAAAATCCTGAGCACACGAGACTTGTAACAATGCAGTTACGATTCTGAGACTAAAGGCCAATGCATAACTAAGTATTTTGCTATGAACAATATTTCATTAATATCATTTAAGTTTCTCTTCTTCACTGCACAACAGCAAAACCAGGAAACACAACCATCACAGAGAAGAAGCTAAGCCATCTACTTAACATTTGTATAAGTGGCTTTATGCTGCTCTTGTTTTTTCTGACACTACGTCTGAAAAGCTAATACTACTGCCAGTATACTTCAGACATCTGTTTTTAAAACAATTTATTTTACAAAATATCATTGTGCATTGTTTTGCCTGTGACAAATAAATGTGGTTTTATCAATGTGTAATGATTTGAGTAATCCACAGGCATCCTCTGTGTGGTGTATTTTTACTCGGTAGCAAGTCTACAAACTGAGATTGGCTTACCCACATGGCCTAGAAGACTCGGAAACGAACAGAGACTCGATGATTGACACAACTTTGCATCTAAGGGTATCCCATTGCTAATAAAGTGTAACAAACTGTGATACGAAGCAGAACACTTAGGTGAGCAATGACTAACTTTTCAGCCAAGGTTACATTTTCAGAGTCACAATGTAACTAGACATTTCAGCAGCTTCTTTAGCTATACAATGACTCGGATTTTTAGCCACAGAAAAATACAGAACTATTTTTTTAATGCATATTCATTCAATATAGAAAAAAAAAAACCAAAAACAGAGACTTACTGATTTTTGCCAAATCTTAATTATGGAGTTCCATTATTTTACATAATTAATTTACGGCTGAATAGTGTCTCTAACAGGACATGGAAATTAAAATTATGATGCTGTGCAGAATTCCCATCATGCTTGAAAACCCACAATATGCCAAAATAAAGAAACTCAGCTGAAAACATTTAAATGTGAAGAAAAGAAAAAAAATAAACTTCTAAAAAAAAACCTGTTCAAATTCTGTGTGCTTGCAAAAAGAACTCAGAGACTCCATATATTTTAATTTTTTTTTTTTTTAAAGCCACTTTGGCATCATATTACACTATAGATCATTGTATAATATCATTCTCTACAAAACATACGGGTCTACATAAAAATGATTGGTATGTACTTAACAGATTTTATATCAGAACTGCCATATTTATTCCAGTGAACAAATAAATGAGTTCAAAACATGCTGGAGTTAATCTATAGAGAGAATTTACTTGCCTTTGGGTATTCAAAAATGCACAAAGACTGTACAATATTTCTCTGTGTATAAAGAACAGTGAGATTCACAGTGATCAAGTTTTTATTCACAGTTCCTTTCAAGGGCTCTCTTGCTTCTGAAGATTTAAGAATAAAATCCAGGAGCTGAAACAAGCTTCAAGAAATTACTGAGGCCAAAAATGAAAGCAACTCCTCCCCACAACAGTTTCCTTAGCAGTTTTTCTGTCTGCCTCAAGGAGAGAGAAGCTGAAAAAACATGGGAACTCTTAACACCCTACAGAGCAAAGGAAGAAAAATGAAGAAGACCAACAAGCAGTCCTGATGCTATCCTAGTTGACAAGAATCTCTTAAAAAGAGATTTATAGTGAGTAGTACGTGTGAAAAGCATGAAACTGCATATATAGAAGTTAACTAACCCTCTAAGTGTGCCTGCCAACGTCCCCCAGCATTGGGGTACAAACTCTGGAATGGAAGAAAGTGAATATGTTTTAAGGTTTTCTGCCCAACGTAAAATCAAAACGCCTATTTAATATTGTGATGTGAGTTCAAAGCCCTGGTGATTGTGGCACTGGAGAAATGCAAAATACGGCTAAGAGAAATAATAAGGGAGAAGCTTGAGAGTGAGTGAAAGCAGCAGGCGATAGTGTTCTTACTATCAGGTTGGCTGCACCCAAAGCAAGTCCTATTGTCCAGTCAGATTTAATGATCTCAGACTGTAAGTAAAGATGACTGCAAGAGAGGAAATTAATTAGCTGCACTACCAACTTTGCCTCTAAAGGAAAGAATCATTGAATCATACAATGCTTTGGGTTGGAAGGGACCTCTAAAGATCATCTAGTTCAACCAACCTGCCATGAACAGGGACATCGTCAACTAGAGCAGGTTGCTCAAAGCCCCATCCAACCTAACTTTGAACACTTTCAATAATGAGGCATGCACAGCCTCCCTGCGCAACCTGTTCCAGTGTTTCACCACCATCATCGTAAAAAATTCATTCCTAGACTGAAGCTACCCTTTTTCAGCTTAAAACGTTGTCCTATCACTACAGGCCCTACTAAAAAGTCTGTCCCCATCTTTCTTATCAGCCCCCTTTAAGCACTGAAAGACTGCAACTACATCTCTCTGGATCCTTCTCTTCTCCAGGCTAAAGAACTCCAACTCTCTCAGCCTTTCTTCATAGGATAGGTGCTCCAGCCCTCTAACAGTTATTTTAATGGTCTTTATGTGGATTTGGTCCAACACGTCCATGTCTTTCTTGTGCTGAAGCAGAATTCCAGGTGGGCTGCCACCAGAATGGAATGTATGGGCACCTCCCTCAACCTGCTGGCCATGCTTCTTTTGATGCAGTTTAGGATACAGTTGGCTTTCTGGGCTGCAGGCACACATTGCTGGATTATGTCCTATTCTTCATCTATCATCATCCCTCCTCTCCAAGTCTGCTCTCGATCCATTCATGCCCCAGTCTGAATTGATCCGGCAGATTGCCCCAACTCAGGTGCAGAAAGATTGTGTCTGGCCTTGTTGAATTTCATGGTTCACACAGGCCCACTCCTCAAGTCTGTCAGGGTCCCTCTGGATGTCATTCCTTCCCTCTAGTGAATCAACCGCACCACTGAGCTCAGTTTCATCTCCAAACTTGCTGAGGATTCACTTAATCCCATTATGTCATTGATTAAGATGTTAATAGTGATCCCAGTTGGTAAGTCTCTCATTACTGGTTTCCACTTGGACACTGAGCCATTGACTGTAACTCTTTAAACATGACCATCCAGCCAATTCCTTGTGCATCTAACAGTCCATTCATCAAACCCATATCTCTCCAATTCAGCGGTAAGAATGTTGTGGAGGACCATAACAAAGACCTGACACAAGTCCAAAGAGATGACATCCCTAGCTCTTCCCATGTCCACTGATGCATTCATTCCATCAGAGAAGGCCATGGGATTTAATCAGGCATGATCTTGCCTCAGTGAAGTCGTGCTGGCTGTGTTTAATCACCTCCCTGTGTTCCATATGCTTCAACGTAATTTCTAGAAGCATCTGCTCCATCATCTTACCAGGCATGGAGTTCAGGCTGACTTGGTGATTGTGAAATTGCTGTTTGCAGCATTATTCTTGGAGACTCAGTTATTTCTTTCCTTTGTATCTACCTGTGTTTCAGGGTTTAGTTACTTCGATGTGCTTTTGTTGATGCTGTTTTTTGGTGGTTTTTTTGTGTTTTTTGGGGTTTTTTTTTTTGTTTTGTTTTGGTTTTTTTAATTTTCCTTCCCTCATTGAAAGGGCCCACAGGAGGTCCTCAGCCCAACCCCCTTTACAGAGCAGGCTCAGCTGTGGGGTCAGAGCAGGATGCTTCATGCTTTAATCAGTCAGGGCTTGAAACCCTTCAAGGTCTCTTCAGTCACCTCCCTTGCAGTACCTTAGATTAATTCAACTGTCTTCAATGCAGATACACCAGTGTAAAATCTATGCAAAAATATTCAATTTTTTGATTCTGTAATATCTAGCCATACATCCCACATTCATGATACTACTCAAAATTATCTTAAATCTCTATTTGAGTGCTCAGGAACTCTACCTAGCTACGCACATTCTGATTTCACAAGTGTTTTACCAAGACTACGATGGCAAAATAGAATGGAATAAAAATGACCTCTTAGGAAGGGTTCACAGAAGTGTTAAGAACTTATGCCTAACAGAAATAGGGTATTAAGTTTATTTTAAAGGTCTGGCAGAAGACTTTAATTCACTTGAAGTTAGATACACTACTTTGGACAAAGCTAGGATCTGAAATATGACTTGTGATGTCCAGGCTAGTCTGCCAAAATTCTAACATCCATAATTTATTTCAGCTCTCAAGCAACTGTGTTACACAGTTCGTAATATAACTACAAGAAGCAAAACTTACTTTATGTCCTCTCCTCTGAGTTTTATCCTAAGAAGCCTTTAGGAACTAGTTTTTGACTCATTTAAATTCATGACAAAATTCACACTAACCTTAGTCCTGCAGGATTAGGGCCTTAGATTCCTAACACCTTTGCTTCTTTTCTGTAACTCACTGGAGATAGAATAGTGCTCTGTGAAGTGCTGAGATTTTGCCTTATATGTTTTGTGAAGTGCTTTATGCATTTACCACAGACTATAAATAATGAGAAGAATAGGTGGTTATTTCAAGTAAGAAAAGGTGTTTGCAAGAAAAAATAAAATATAGTGCTCCTTTATATACCTTGTAGAATACAAAGCAAAGCCATGGTGTTTCCTCGCTTTTCAAAACAACATAAACAAGAGGGTCATAGAGAGATACAAGAACCAACAACAACACAGAAGAAATGAGATGTACTCAGGTTTCAGTTCTCCCTTCAGAATTATCTATAAGGAAGTAAAGCCAACAAGCTGTAAGACCTAAATATTTATTACAGCATCTGAAAAATGTGCCTTTTGTGAGCACTGTCTCCATCTAACAGAACAAGACTAGGTTGATGCACATATAAATCACAACATAACCTAAGTGTTTTGTTTCAGTCCTCAGTCCATGATTATTTTTCAGGAGGACATATAACCCCAGTTCACCCCAGGATGAAACAAACAAAGGGCAGAAGAGCGTTGGAAATCTTGTCTAACACTTGATGTACAGAAGGCATACAGCTGTTAAGAGGACATCATGCCGTTCAAGACGGCTGACGTATTATTAGATCAAAACAAAGGTACTGAGTCCCAGCGCAACATAAATTTAAATACTGATTTGCCTGTTGCCATGTAAAGTCACTTTGTAATGATCAGAGAAGTTGTGGATGCTGCATCCCTGGAAGTGCTCCAGGCCTAGTTGGATGGGGCTTTGAGCAGCCTGATCTAGTGGAAGGTATCCCTGTGCATGGCCAGGAGTTTGGAACTATATGATATTTGAGGTCCCTTCCAATCCAAGTGATTCTACGATCCTATGATACTACCATTCTATGACCTCTTCGCTGGAAGACATATGGCTTTGGTGCAGCGGGTTGACCCCAGGCATGTACCAGCCAACCTGTATTGCTGATCAGGAGCTAGTTACCAGCTCACCACGAAGGTTCAATTTCTACTTCCTCCTTTTCCTTCCTCTCCTGCTCCCCAGTACTCCCAGCTGTGCATCCCTGCCACTGACCCTCCTCCCGCTGCAGAGCCTTTTTAAACTATTTGGTGAATAAACTCAACTGAGAAGTCAAACAGGGTTAGCTTTCTAGTAGATTCGCAAATTGTGTCAGCTTATGTAGGAGTCTGAGGAGAAGCAGCACCAGAAAAAAAAGCTGGCAATACAAAGATGCAGAAGCTAAGCACCTGAGAAAGTTAGCTTTGGAAAGGCAGGAGCAGGGTAGGGTAAGCTAGGGGATTTCTCCCTTCTACAACTCTGGGTTACAAAACTGCATTGCTCCTTCATGGAACTGCACCATTATGTTGCAACATACCGTCACGCCACTTAGTGTGTGTGTAATTTTTCATATAAGTACTCTAGAACATCTAGATATACTGAGGGCAAAGGATAAAAGAGAAGATACAGAAGAAGATGACTGTTCCAAAATTTACAACAGCTTGCAGAAAAGAGGAACTTGGGTAACGCATCTAATACAATAAAGACAACTATTAGCATTAGCTGTTACAGGACTAACAGACATTACATGAATGAATCCTCACCATTCTTCTGAAATTAAATAAATAAATTTCTTATTCCACAGGGAGACACAGGAAGCAAAGTCAAAAATATTCAGTTATTCAAATCATTGTTATTATTATTCAGTCTTAAAAAAAACCAAAAACAAACAAAAACCAACCAACCAAACAAAACCAAAACCAACTCCCACTATTGTTTTCATACTATTTGTATTCACTTTCTGTAGATTTCTGTTGGCACACAGGAATGCTTATCAGCAGGAATAACTGCCCTTTTCAGCAAATGCAGCAGAAGGGAAGTTCTCAATTCATAATTCACATGGGGAGCTTGATTCAAGGAGCTGCTGTCTGCATCCAGCCAAGTAACAGAAATATATCGTATTGCCTGTGGGGCCATAAAAATATGTTTGAGTACTGCATACCTGGAGGAATACTTACAGCAAAGAGTGTAGGAGCAATTTGTTGCCTGAAATAAGCTACTGCATTCATGAAGCAATTGATAACAAACAGCACAGTTTTAGAAGTGGAAATAATTTTAGCTATTTTTCCAGTTCATAACAGAACTGTATTTGAACTACTCTGTAGACCTTATTTAGCTTATAAGAGTAAAAGAATCTACAATCTTGCACAAAGTTCAGATATCATCTCTTTCTTCCAACATTGAGCCTTTATTCTTTTCTTATGCTTGGGAACACACTATCACTCTTTTTTCATATTATGATTGTAAAACTTTTTCAGGTCACAAACAGATCTTGTCTGTAACTGTGAGTGTGCATGAACATCGGTGAAAGCTCCTGTGAGTCAGTAAGACTGTGTGGAGGCTGAGCTCACACTCATGCAAAAGCATGTTCTTTGCTGAAAAACTATAACTTGGAGTGACTTCTTGAGCTGGACGTTGATTCCAGTATTTTGAGTATAATCTGCACTGCCCACGATCAAACAGTAAGGGACTTTCCTGATTTAACTGAAAATATTATAGGTAAATTCTGAAGTGGAAGCTGGAAATCCTTCCTCCCAATCCTTTTACTGCAACTGTAATGTCAAAGTCAGAGAGAAAATGAAAAGTTTGGGACTGTCTGTAAAACAACTCAAACTTTCACTCAAACCAGAAGATATTTCACACTCTGTTAGCGCCAAAAACCACTACTGAGGCTGCATAGGTTTTGATATAGCCATTTTTCTATAGCTGTTATCTGTGTCTAGTGAGACTAGTCACCTGAATGAAGCCTGAAATGTTCAAGATTTTCTGAATGGGTCATCTAAAACAAAAGCATGCAGAACCAATCATTTCTGGAGGGACAGCTAGGTCACTAGAACGCTTTCTATTGACATTCTTTGAGTAAGGCATGGGATTTAGCTAACAAATTGCCTGACATCCCAAGAAAATGGAAATTTTTAGTGGTAATACTTGGCACTGCACTTCTGTAAACGTCTTTTCAAAATTAAACTCCTGAAATTCATACATGTCAAAGTCTTCAGGATTAAAGATTTAGTAATAAAACTTTAGTCTCCAGCTTGTCAGTAAATTGAGAATTAACTCTCTTCATGAGCTTTTCTTTTTAGGAAAGGAAGCTCTGTGCATGGCTTTACATGTAAATGGAAAAAATGAGAATATGTCAATGAACACAGTTTAAACTATAAATCCCTTAAGACAATGCATATAACGTTAAACTCATTCATGTAACTTTTTAATAAAAACTTACACATATAAATATTCTATTTCAGCAGAGAAAAGGCAGAAAGGCAAGAAGTCATGAAAGAAAGAAGGCAAGAAGGCAGAAAGAAAGAAGGCAGCCGAGAAGGCAGGCAGGCAGGCAAGCAAGCAAGCAAGCAAGCAACTTCCAGACACGACATGATTAATACATGCAACTACAGAACCTATTAGAAATTCACACAGCAATGATAGGTTGAGAGCTTCAAGAGTATCATCACCAAAAAATGACAGAATCAGAAGATTATCAGAAAATAGATGTAAGGCTTTATCATCTGTAAACAACTACTTACAGTCCTCCAGCCTCTACTGAGTTTACATCTCCTCCAAAATCTAAATAATGCTTCTGTACATAGGGTGGCATCATGACTTCAGAAGCCATAAGTAAGATTGCAGGTGGAGAACAACATCTACAGCAGTCTACCAGTAAGACAGAGGACACTATATAATATCAAAATCTTTCCTTGGTGTTAACAATGTGGAACATATCAGCGGAAAGAACAAATCACACTGAAAAAAAGCTCTTAAGAAGAATCAATGAGAAGACAGATGACAACACAGAGCCTAGTAAAGAGGTGATGGATGGAGTGGAAAGGAACAGGTGCTGGGCAACGGGAGCAAAAGAGACCCCAGAAACAGTATTGCAGGGGGCAGAGCTCCCACCCATGATAGGCACACAACTGCACATGGATGGGGAAACAAAATCACAGTAACTGAAATGTGGTGGGACAGCTCATACAACTGGGGTAAGCAGTGGAGAGGTAAAAACCCTATAGTACAGGTGGACAGGGGAGAGTACAAGGAGGTGGTCCTCAGTGTGTTGGTACAGCTCAGACACACGGGGCTCCTCTATGGAGGCAGATGAGCCTGGCTAAACAGGGAATGTCTTTTGTCTCATGGTTCATTAACAATGTCTCTGTCTTTGCTTAAGGATGGGATTCAAGAACAACAAGAATGACCAAAGAAGAATGCATCAAGGATTAATTGTGAGCTATCAACAATCTCATGGGCTGCACCCAGCTGTGCTGAGAAAGCTGGCTGATGTACCGGGAAGGCCACCTCCAAGAAGAACTGGGAGATGTTGGGATCAGGGGAGATCTCTGACAATGGAGAAAAAGCAAATGACACATCTATCTTCAGTAAAAGCTAAAAGGATCATCCCCACGATCACAAGCCTTACACGGAAAATCATGGAATGGGTACTCTTGGAGCACGTTTCTGAACACGAGGGATAAGAAGGTGATGGGGAACTGTTGGGGAACTATTAGTGTGGTTTGACCAAGGGTTAACTATGCCTAAATCAGCTGGTTACCTCCTGTGGTAAAATGACAGGATTTGTGGACAAGTGAAGAACAGGGGATATCATTTACGTTGACTTCAGTAAGGTGCCCAGAACACACCCACAATGTCCTTGTATCCGAACTAGATATTAGGCTGTGGGTAAATACGTGGTCGGACAGTTAGGTGCAGAGATGCTGGTTACTGGGTCATATCTGCCTTGCACCTGTTGTCCCGTAGCATCCCATAGGCTCTGTCCTGGTACATGTCCTGTTTAACATCTCTATCTGTGATCTGGGAAGGTGACCAAGTGCACCGTCAGGTTTGCAGGTGACACCAAAATGGGGCAGCAGACAAGTTCATGTACATTAGGGCAGGGCTGCTGTCCAGCTGGTGGGGAAAAAGTGGCCAATGGGGCCCTCATGCAACTGAAGCAGAGAGCAAAGGGCAATGCTGTCCTAAGCAGGCAGAGGGTTTCCAGCTGTTATGGAATAAAGCCCTCAGCAACACAGTTTAACCCACAGCTGAGGCTGATCTGGGCACAGAGTTGGACTAGATACCTCCTGATGTCTCTGTCATTCTCAATTGTCCCACAGTGCTGTTATCCATAAAACACAGTATTAATAGCAGTTTTGAATACACACTATTCATGCCTGCTGATTTACCCTGCTTTACCAGTCTTGTGCCAAACAACAAACCGTTTCTAGCAATGTGGTACAAAGGATGAAAGATAGCAAAGCAACAAGATGAAAGAATCAGGAAGCCAAGCTTTTTAAAAAGACAACTCAAATGTAATCGGAAATAGAGGAGCAACACTGTAGTGTCACAAGCAGCTACTCTAGACAGGATGAGAGGTGGAGGGCAGGAAAAGTTCCAGGACCTAATCTGGCACTAGACTAACTTGGGTTTCTCTCTGAAGTACAGCAACTAGAAGGTAAGCTGATGTGTGATGAATTGTTGCCTTTGACTATTCTAGTCAAAATGCATTTTTAGGATTTAAAAGAAACTGAGAAAGAAGAGTTCTGTTCGTGTTCTCACCTTATGCTTCTCTTCTGGATCTTTACAACACAATAACTTAAATCGTTGCTTGACAAGAGTATATTATTTTCTAGCTAACAGCTTGCTTGTTATAAAAACAGAAGATAAAGCTGGCAGTATTGGGACACTGTTTCTTCAAAGCCAATGAGTCAGGTGAAGTGAAGTGAGCAGGCTACTTGCCATTTCTGAGGAGTTTGGGAGGTCATGAGTCGAACTATGGCATGACCATGGTCATCCCGCGGCATGACCCCCAGTGGGATCACATCTCAAGAGCAGATCAGTAACTTTCTGGCAGGAACAGCAGTAACGTAGATCATTACTCCAGGCAAAACCTCAGATTTTTGCAGCACTGTACACACTAATCCCTGACACAAAGCCAAAACTGTGTATTTAGTACTAAAGAAATAAAATAAAAAATTATCACTGACACACTTTCTTAGTGCAACTTGTAATTTGTTAATATATTTTGTCATTATGCTTGCCAAATCTAAACCACTTGCCTATTAAACCCAGGCCAGGAATTACTGGGACAAATATAAAGTATTCGGTTTTGTACTCTGGTTACACTTTATCTCCAAAGTGAACTCTCCAGGTCTTAAAACACAGAACTTGTATATTTAGCTTGAATTTACACTGTGTGTTTTAGTGTGAAGTTGGAAAACAATTTTAATTTTCAGGGGTGTTTTACAATGAATTATTTTATGCTTTGCCTTGTAACTGATCATGAACATTTTAATGTCTGTTGCATACACTGTGAACTGAATCCCAGTTGACTGCTCCAAAAAATTATAATATTGATAATCCACTTATTATTATTCATAGAGCCAGAGATTAGAAAATAAATTTTCAATATCAAACCATTAGGAAAACACTGTCTGTTCGAATGTAATGTTTGCTTTTAATATCAAACCCACAAATTTGTATATTAATTTCCAATACTTGCTGTAACGCAATATTTAATGCCAGCAAAAGGAGTACGTGCAGTAACAGGTTTTTCCCTGTGAAGCGGGACTGTCATAGGTGTTGAGCCTTTTTAAGGGAGAATTTTAAACCATAGCCTTTATTTCTTACTTGTGACAAAACAAATGGGAGTCCAAAGGAAACATTTCAACAGACTGACAACCAGGCAAGTCTTCTTCAGAGCTGATTCTACAAAATGCGAAGTTCGGAGTGAGCTGCCTTGGTACTTCAGGATCCAGCTAGGATATGTGCTATTCTGACTAATGGTGAGCAAAGCAAAGACCACATAGGACTCACAATGCCAAGGCTGTTCCATCCAGCTCTAGTGAGAATCTAACAAGCAGAAAGAAGAGAAAGAATTGTGGCCAAACACAAGTGCCTAATAATACCAAGTACTCTCCTATAGATTGTCAAGGCCTTCTTATAAGAGGTAAATGTGGCTTTTGTCCAAAATCTCCAGGTTCAGTTTAGAAAGACAAGATGAGATTGATTAAGATTCAAAGTACAATTCTAAGTCTGACTTACATATCATTAAATATTTTAAATATTCAGAATCATCTAACTGAAAAATTCCTTAAATAGAAAACACTTCCAATCTACCACTAGGAGTAAGATCTGAAGAAAAAGAGCCACAGTTAAAGAAAAAGCAACATTCAATAATCCCACAGGGTGCATCCACCCACCATTTACATCATCCTAGTTCCATTTTCCATAAAAAATATAATCCAGCACATTACTTATCTCACTTATTATTACTCGTTTGTGGTTTGACATTTAATGTTTTAAAATAAACCAAGCTACAGTTACTTTGCTTTCTACAAAGGACAATGGCAACCATTAAATGTTAAAAAGAGAGATCACTTCGGAAACTAAACAAAACAATGATCCTACTATTCCAAATGCAGCAAGCTGACTAAATATGCGATTAGTCATAAGCATGTCCCTGTACCTATAAGCAAATTATAAGCACAGTTTGTATTGGACCACAGCATGAGTTTTACAGGAAACCAACCTGACATCCTGCTCTTCTAAAAAATGACGTGTAAAACGGGAAAAGAACCTATTAGGAAAACTGAGTATAAGCATTTGGAAGTGTTAAAACACCTTCATTCCAATGCAAAATAAACAAACAAACAAACAAACAAACATAAATATGTATTCATGAACTTGAATGAGCCAACCAGCCACTTAGGGCACCAGCAAACTGAGGCATGGTGACAACCAGAAGAAGTCAATTTGCATTTCTGTGTCATAGAAACATAAGAAATGAGTATACAGTTACAAGGATGGGCATATCTTTCATACACAGAACTGAAGAGCAGATACACTAAACAAAGTTACAGTGTATACGTGAAGAGGAAGATTGCAACAGCGGCACTGGAGTTTTAAAACCTGAGTTGCTATACTAAGGCTAGTAATAACCAATAACAGCTTTTGCCAGAACCTAATCATTGTTAAACAAATGGAGAAAAATAATGTAAGAATATGAGCTGGATATGATCATGGAAGGAGGGGCTGGCC
>VWYH01004726.1:48417-68571 GCA_013399365.1 Pampusana beccarii | reverse complement strand
TGGAAAATATCTAGCATTTCAGAAAAGTCTGAAAATGGAGGCAAGTTGAACTCTTTCTTTTTTTTTTTCCTTGTTTTCTTGCACAGAAAAATTGTAACAGTAAAAAGGCAATCATTTTAGCCTTTACACGCTCATGACTGTTTACACATCTTCTCATACTGTGTCCTGTTTACTAGTTCACCACCATCTCAATGGATTTCCTCTGAGGGATTCCATTAACAGTGCAGTGTCACAATATAAGTTTATTGATTAACTATAAAAATAAAAATAATGAAGCCTCTGAAAGCAGTTAATAACTCTAAAATAAACTTTAGACTAGGTAAGAAATTATTACATCAATACTATTTGGAAACAAGCAGTTATTCAAAGGAAAATATGTCTAATATCTGTATATTTCCACACTGATAATTGATGTAAAGTAGAAAGAAGCAAGTAGAAGAACTGGGTGGAAAAAAAAAAAAAAAAAGTCCTGTGCTGAGGTAGGCCCAACAATAGATAATTCTAGACCAACATTTTAAGGGTCTTTGTTTTGACCATGTACAACTCCAGGAAAAAAATGAATCTATGTACGTCTGCTCAGAGTGGTAATTTATATAGCATTTTGTAAGGTACCAATAGTTGTCCTCTGCCCAGCTGCTTTTCTCTGAGTCCCGGTTAATATCACAGCTCTTGCAGCCTCTGTATTTCCATCTCTTCTCACCATCTTTATTCCCCTTTTCTTTGAGTATAGACACATAGTACTCACAATTTGGTGTTTAAGGGGAAGTAATACTATGCTGGTCTCACAGAAAGAAAGGGAGAAAGAAGTTGCTTAAACACTGTTGATATTAGGACAAATGACTTGGAGTCTTCTTTATTCTGGTGTACAGGGTGGTAACATGTTTTAAGGTTTTTTTATGGTCCAATACATTATGTGAGCTGTCAATTGCAGACAGAGATAAAACACAGAACAAACTTTCAAAGCACTTGAATATACAAGTTTCCATACTTAGAGTGGAAGACAGACCTACTGAAGAAATAAAAAGCATCTTAAGCCAAATTTATCAAGAACAAGCAATTACATAGAACAATTTCATCCATTAATTCCCATTTTTATCCCAGTAACATTTTGGTTACTAACTTCTTTTGTAATTTAGCAGTTCGTATTGAGTAGGAAGAGTAAGGTGTTTTAGAGAAGTAAAAATAATTTAGTGTCATTATTCCATTATTAATTATTTAAATCTCATTTTCCACAGCATACTTTGCAAGAATCAGAAAAAGACTTGCTTCAGTACTAGAAAAATATACTAGTAATAATGTTGTGCGTTTTTTTAAGTGCCTTGCTATGACTAAAGAAATGTACTTGAAGTAATTTTGAGCTGTTATTACTTTATAATATCATTGAATGGATGACACTTTACCACTGTCTTCGAAAAAAGCAATTGAAATTTGTGGGGAAAAGTATTTAATTAGACCTTGTCTTTATTAGAAAAATAATAATTTCTTTCCTCTAGGTACATTACTGTGTAGCTGCATTTCTTCCGATGGTTTTGTTCATGTACATTCATCCAGACAGATCACTATAACGTCTAAATATTCTGATGTAGTTTCAAATCAGCTAATGAAAAGTACTACATACAAGATAGGTGATATTAAGTACTTACAAACCAGTAAGCATAAATGATGATTATAGGAACCAATCAGATATTTCAAGAATAAGAGATTACCAGGCTGTCTGTTACACACATTCTGTATAATCTTGCAGAAATGTGTATCCTTCTTCTTTAATCATTCACTACTCATTGTCTTAAACAGAGTATTGGAAAAAACAGACTTGGACTCTCACGTCTTCTGAAAATTTATGTAGGACTGCTGCTAGGGATAGATCCAAAAGCTCACCATGTTGGTTCATTTCTTACTACTAAAAATTTGGGGAGACTGTCTTGTTCTTACAAAACAACCAGCTTTTCAGTTTTCTTATTTTTGTAGGTTCTGGATCCCTCAGGGCAAAATTTGAACTTTCAGAAGGACCCAGTAAACCAGCAACACTTGCAGTGCAGTTCATTAGTGAAGGAAGCACTCTTTCAGGAGCAGATGTGGAGCTTGTAGGCACTGGCTATCGGCTTTCCCTCCTTAAGAAGAGATTTGCCACTGGTAAGACACTGACGTGCTTATACATTCAGTTAATATTATATATTCTATAGTGTTAAATTATAAAATATGAAACTCTTAAATAAGTGATGCGTAAATATCTACTTTTCATTAAAACAGCTGAAAAAATGTTTCACAGGTTATTTGGTTTTCCATGGTTACTCGAACTGCTTCCAGGAAAATACTGACAAAATCTATTTTATCTACTGACTGCAAAAACCCTACCTTTATTTTTCAGGACGATATATGGCAGACTGCTGATACACCCGTGAAAGTCATTGGATCAAAGGAGTGCAAGAAGCTCATTCTGCCCTCTCTACTTTTCAAACACTATTTTAACATGCATTAATTTTTTTAAAATGTTGACCTACTTTGAGGCTGAACTACAGAGCAGAAAATGCACTTTTAAAAGTCATTTTGCAAACTTTTTATTACTTTATAATAGCACTGAAGTTAACTTCAACACTGTAAATTATCAACTGCAATATTTGGGAAAATTTGTTGAAATATTAGTAAATTTATGTAGATGAATTCAAAGTAGTAATCCATAGTTGTAATGAAAGTATGAAATTATATGTTATACTGTAAACATTAAACCTAAAAATGTAGGAGAGCAAGTAAGACATATTTGAGCTTTCCATAAGTAATATTCATTTTCAGATTCTTTACTTGCCAGTTTTTAAAGAAAATAGAGGCAAAGTCTCATGTAGTTCTTCTATCCACTCATACCACAAAACCAGCTGAGTTAGGGATGCATAAAAGAAATGTGACTTGATGCCCATGTATCATATATTATTAACATATAACTTGTTTTACATAGGGGTTTTTTCCTAAGTGCAATGTGTTACAAAATTGCAAAAGACAGCAGAGATTTATTTCTGCATTTAGTAAATTTTATGGGCGTTGGGATTATTTGAATTAATGCTGTAGATTTAATTTATTTTTATATAAATTGCATAACATTTGTGCCTTTAAAAAAAGCCTGTGCCTATCCAATTTGTTATCCACATGCCTCACTTCCCTTTTCAAAGTTTGGCTCTTCATCAAGAAAGCATGGTGTTTGTATAATACACATAACTTTATAAAAATTCCTTTGACTGGGATTTATTTAGAAGGCAGATTTGCAAAAACTGGGGATTGTTTTAAAAGAGGTTTTAGATACTGGATTACTTCCTCATGGGGTAATTGCAATAAATGCGGTTGTAGTAAAGAGAGGTGCGTCACACAGGACTTTGGAACTTTGAGATAGTAACTTTAATGTCACCAAAGATGAGAATCCTGAAAAATCACTTAGGATGGTAAAAGCAAACTTTTAAAAGCAAAGAGCATTTCCCTTCACTCTGACTGCAATTCTTTGGACTTCGAGTACTGTTGGTGTTGAGTGACGTGAATGTAAATGCAGTACTTTGAGAGGAATAGCATTTTAGAAGGGTATTTTATGGCAGCAGGATGACAGGTACTGCCATTTCTATTAGTTTAGATTTTTTTCTATCATCACCAATTTCAATATTTTATTGTCATCTAATCTGCTTGCCACAGCCTAAGCACAGGGACTTACACATTAGTAACATTTTTTAAAGCAAGTCACTGATTTAGAAAATCTTCTATGTATTTATATTAGCAAGTCTTTTTTTAGTGCTGAAATCAAAAGTATTGGGGCAAAATAATTCAATAACCTGCATGTGAGAATTTTTACATGACCATTTTGAATACCAGTATCTATTTCAAATTCTCTATTAAATAAACAATAAAATGTATTTCAACTAATTCATGCAAAACCAGTAATGAATTGGACTGCTGAAGCTTTAAAAAAACTGAGCTTTGTAGAGGCTACATAAATTCTAATGTATACTATACACTTTTACAGACGACAGTTCCATTATTAGCACTAAACACATACTGTACTGTAGATTTAATGGGAAGAGTATATTTGGCTCTTAATTTGCTAGTCTTAGTGAATGGTAAATTTCTGACTCATAAAATGGTACAGTCTTTCTACTGGAATCTGAATTGTAACCTGTTTTGCAATCAAACTGTGTTTAACATGACAATATTTTGTTAATGAAAACCCAAAACTGTATTGCTGTTTTTAATCAAGTATTACTTTCATTTATGAGTTAAATGAAGTAGTTATGTTTCAGCACTTTTTAACTAGCCTTCATTCAGGTGATTATACGTACATTTGCATTGGGTGCAGGTTACAATTTTGAAGCCATACAAGTTTATATAGATTTTTTTGTAAAGAAATTCAAAAACAATGTAAAAAGTACATGTAGCTATCTGGTAAGAAAAAAACATCTAGCAAGCTGGTTCTTGCTTATGTACACAGCAATATCTCTTGTAGTTGCCTCCTAAGAAAATTAATTTGTAAACACGACTCTAAAGAATCTGAATTTTTATTAATTGTTACTACGTCAGACTGTAAATTAGAGCATACAAGTTTATCTTACAAAAATTGTAAATATTTCTGATTTTTCATAAAATGTAATTTTTTAAAAAAATTGCACCCATGATAAACATGTAATATATAATTTAAATACTGATTTATATTGCCTATACTTTTGCAGTTAGTCTCATAGATCTTCTAAGCAGTAAGATGATAGAACAAAACTATGCCTGTATTGAACATTTTTGAAGTGAAAAGGGGAAGCGATAATATACAAACTCTTTTATATATTTAAAAAATGCCACAGAGAAGTTGGGTGGAAAGATGACTTCTGCAAAGAGTTGCTTCTTTACTAAACTGGAATGCCTGAGATGTCTACAATGGCTTATGCCTTTAGTAAATTGTTATGCTTAACTAATAACTTAGATTAAGCAAAACTGGGGATATGTTTATCAGAAAAATCTTGACTTTGTAGACATGAGCTGCTCTCTGTAAATAGTGCTATCAAATGCTGTACATTCCCTAACTTCCTTAATAAAGCTATGTTTTGTTGAATGCACAGAAAAAAATCAGTGTCTGAATTAAAGTAATTCTTTCTGATTTCTCATGTTCCACCAGTCCAAAAAAGTAGATTATTTAAGTACTACTTCAGCAGTCTGAGACTAGTCCTAAGCTGTAAGCACACGATCAGAAGTTGAAACTGAGCAAGTGCTTTTGAATGTTTCTTTCCTGTTAGTCCCACAGCCTGTTTAAGTTTAGTAAGTAATGGCTTATTAAATTGGCTTTCTCAGCTGGCTGGATATCATTGCAATAAATACCATTCTTGTCATACTGGAAAGGAATTGTCCAAGGGCTTGATTCTTATCTTCTGCTGGAAGGCAGGAGCGAAGAACAGAAATGCTCGGTGGTCAAACAGTAGTCTGTCTTCAACCAAATAACAGCCTACAGCATGGAGAGCTCACAAGCCATTTCCTTTCTACTCCCCACCATCCTCAGTTATTGGTTAGGGATGTAAAAGGGTACAAGGCTGCTCAGTTCTTATATTATTCATTGACATTAAAGTGTCAGAGATCTCTGCTCTGGCACTTCGTTAACATTTGACTTCTGTTTTTGTAAGGTAGTGCCCACGTACTACTCACAACTACTATAAACTGGATTTATACTGCTCAAGCAGGTTTGTGATTATCTAAGTACATGATCAGGTTGTTTTTCAGGGATAACTGACTCCCTTTACCACTGCCAAATAATATTTATGTAGGGTATTTGAAGGAGCTAAAATATTTGATTATCAACTGGAACAGCATGGGAGTTACAAGTGTGGTGGGGTTTGCTATCGAACTAGAAAGGAAGGTCTTGCATAATTTCAAGTTTCGTGTGTTTTAGAAGCTTAAGATAGGCATCTTAATATCTGTGTACCTTTTGTTTCCTTGGAATTGCTAGATAATTGGTTTCCATTTCAGTTGTCATGAAAGGGCAGTTTTACTTTAGAGCATACAAGAGAAAAATCAGGAATTCCTTCAAGGATAGAGTAAGCTAAAAACAGTTCAAGGTAGTAAAGCAGCAGATAACATATTTACTGTGTGGTACCTTTGATTGGGCTGATTACCAGGCCTCTTAATTGAAAACTTTATGTTTATCTTCAACTCTGCATGTTATTACGCTACTGAGTATTCCTTCTTAACTCAGTTTGACCTCTATGTTTATCCTCATGTTGATTTTAAGTTCTCCCTTAGTTCATTCAATAATGGGTAGAAAGCATACAGTCTTTAAAGAATAAAATAATCTTAAAAACACAGGAGGCCTTTCTGGATTACTTATTAAACTTTTAATACTCAAATTCTGCCTTTTCTGTAGCTGCTTTCACTTCCTCTGGAATCCGTTTTTTCTGGTTTTTAATCTGGGATAGCTGTTTTCTTTATATAAAAAGCTTTGTTCTGTAACTTAGCATTTTTTTTCATTATTAAAACTCAGCTGTTTGTTTTTTAAAACATAGGTTAATAATTACAAGCCATAAATCATGCCAACTTTACCATTCTGATTATGATTCAATTTTTCCTCTTAGCATCACCCAATCTGCCTTCTTGAAGTGCTCATTTCCTAAGTCATGTTTTCTTCTCCAGAAAGTTAGCAGTGGTAATGTGTTCAGCAATGACTCAATTCCTTCTTCATTGTGGTTAAATGAAGCAGCCCATTTTTATAACAATTGCTGATTCTCACATCCAGATGCCTCCTACTTCTTTGTCATTAGATAAGCTCCTTGTATAATAGCCACAGCCTTTCCTTCCACTTCCCACTACTATCGCCGGTAGGTTATATCAACAGTCATCACTAATACAGAAATATAGAAATATTAAAGCTGCCCTAGTGTTAGTACTGAGAAGACGTTGCATTCAAGCACAATGCACCAATACAATTTGGGAATTAAAAAAAAAAAAAAAAAGGGCAAACAAACCCAAGCTCCAAACTATTATACGCTGTTTCTTTGGAGCCTTGCAGGACTGTGGATTTGACAGAGAACCAGAGTCCAAACAGACACAACTTTCAGCCCCTGACTAAGCATTCGATCTCATTCTTGAACACAAGTTTCTCCTCCACACGTCAGAATCCTTCAGCCTCTGTGTACAAGTCCCTTCTGGCTTCTGAGCAATTTCCAGACTGACAACACACACTAACTACTTGAGTACGTGAGCACAGGAGGACTGCCACCATCTGTGATCTGCCATCTCTGCAGATGACATCTCCCCAAAGTCTCACCAGTCTATTTGCACGTATGGGTCAAATGCTGCTGCAGCTTTTCTCCTGCTGAAATCAGATTTCCATGTTCTGAGTCACTTGGTAACAAACAATAGGCTCGATGTCCACTTCTAGTGAGAAAGCAGAATTTGATGACTCAAATGACAGAATAAATTTAGTTTTACTTAACAGAAGATTGCTCGATTTGATTTAATTTAATTTAAGAATTGCATCTTGTACATCTAGGACAGGAAACTTTGCCTCAGATGAACACACTGTTACTCTGGCATAACTTCTCCAGGTAATACAGAGCAAACACTACACTCACAGGAGACAATAAGGAAATTACCTGGAAAAAAAACAAATATGAACTCCAGTGTTCCCTTTAGATTAAGGGGGTGAATATGTATTGGACAGAACTTTCCCATAAAGGAGCTGAATACTAAAAAGTTGAGGTGATGGGCCATTACAACTGTTCTCTTGCATTTTGCAAAATATTTGAGGAGGCCCTCAACCCTCTCAAAACTGAAGCTGAACCTTTAATATTGTGGGAGAGCACACAGATTATCTTCCCTTGCAAGAAGTGCTGCTCTGTCCATGTAGCTACGAGCCAGGACTTGGCATTACTGCACTCAGTGCCCACTGAGCACGGGGAGCGCAACTCACCTGAGAATCCTCCTCTGCTTCCAGGCAATAGTAAGTTTCCTAGAGGGAGAATCAAAATTCAGAGGTTTTTTTGGCAAATAGCACCTTCTAGCCTTTCCTCCAGTGGATCATCCAGCTTAAAACAGTCCTACAATAACCTGGTTTTGGTCAAAAAGAGTAAAACGATAATTCTATAATCTGTGTTTCAGGAAGCAGTTCGTCCCGTGTAGGCAGCAGCAGTGCAGTCTTCTGAGCTTTATGCTGCCCTTAGAAAAAGCCAACAGTGGACACAAGTTGAAAAGAAGCTTTCAAAAATTGTTGCATCCTTTTAAACTGGTTACTGTTATTTGACACGGTTTTTAAGCAAAAATTGTCCTGAGTTTTACCCTTAAAGGGTCATTCCCAGTCCAGAGGAATGTAGACTCAGCTGTACCTTCTACTCAGGTCATCAGTAAAGGTATGTGTGTGTTTGTACCAGCACACAGCAGGAACAGCAGTATCCAGAAGACATTCTCGCTATTTCAACTACTCACAACAGTCTACAAGCCATTATTTTAGTATCTGAAGCGAATCTTAAAACCTTGCTCCTCTGTCCAGCAGCACCTGCAGCCTGCTGTGTCCTCTGCACAGAAGCTGGAAGGTATTCACAGCATACTGTGCCATATACAACACATTACAGTTTGGACGCAAAACAGATTTCTACATCAACCCTGTAAAAATTCACTGATAGCATCTGGAATCTCATGCTACTATATTTGAACCCCTGTGATCTCTTCTATTGTTTTGTTTTGTTGGGGTTTGTTGTTTCGTTTTGTTTTGTTTTTTCTGGAATTAAAAAAAAAACAGAATATTTTTAAGAACTTTGTTAGTGTTCATAGTGAATAACAATATCTGCCATCTCTCATCTGTCCCATCCAAAAATGGATTAACCAACTGTACTACATTTTTTAAGCTTCTTCTGAATATTTTCCTTTAGTTAAAGGGTCTTCTCTTCTCGGAGACTTTTTAAAGCATTCTGTACTTGCCTCTGTACCTCCACCATTAATGTTTAGCAAAGCCTTCTTCACCTCTCTCCCAGCAAGGCTTGTTTTTTTATTGTTATTGCTGCCATTAGCTATATTTAAAGACACACATTAATTGTATGTTTACAATAGATACGCAACCAGATCTAACCAGAGGTTTGCAAGTAATGACTCAAATGAAGGTTAGACCACATCAGGTACAACACACAAGTGTTCTCCCCAGACTTCACTGGCTCTACAGAGAACACTCTCAGCATCTTGTACGCACTCCGCTGTCATCTCTGTAAGCCAAGGGGAGGAATATGTTAAAAATGATGTGGAAGTATTTCTGTAGTGAATAGGCTGATGCCATCCTTCCAGAATAAAGCACAATGCACTGAAATTCAAGAGACCTCCTTGCTGTAGTCAAGATGCACATTAAAATCATAAACACACAGGGCTGGTGGTAAGGACCATATTGGAACTACCTAGAGTCTGCTCACACCTTGACTTAGAGAGATACTCTTAGTGTTGAAGTGATCTGCTGTTAGCCATATCTAATCTCGGAGATTCCCTTTGGCCTGTCACTTTTTCAAGTTAAGAAATTCTGTGCTCTGATAATTTTGTACAGCAGCTGCTTTCCTCTACGAGGGTCCCAAACTCTGCAAAAGCCCCAACACTTGCTGGGTGCGTGCAATTATGGGGAGCTCCTTTATAGTGCCCCAAACTGATCTCAAAACTGGAGGTTGGAGCATAGAAGCTGTGGAAAGAAATTCAAATCAGACACTCTCTGATGCAGTTTCCATCGAAGAATCATAAAATATAACTAATCTTAAGCTGCTTGTCTGGATTTGCACAACCAAATACTAGTGACAATCAAGTCACCATTACCTGATTGCATTTGCTGTTTATAATCAGGTTCAAATAGTATGGGCAACTGGTACTTCAGAAGGTTGAGTTCAAGATTTTTTAGATGCTCATAAAGCAATAATCCCATGATTGAGATACCTACACTAATTAAAACCAACCAAACTGGCTTAGGCTACAGGTTCTTGATGAGCCAGGTAAACAGTTAAATATTGTCAAAAGACATAGACCGTGCTCTCCGCCTTCACCCACCACACCTTGTACCAGCTCTGGCATGCATCATATCTGCCTATGAGTCAACTCAGCAACCAGACGTACATTCAACACAGAAAAAAAAAAAAATAAAAGAAATACGTATGCTAAGTTAAACCAACTGAACCAGCTTGCAGCAGGGTCTGGCAGACACCATGCAGAGGGAAGGGGCAGAGAATGAGATCTCCCCCTTTCGGTAGCAACCTCAGCTCAGCTGTTCACTAAACCATAGCCAGAGTGAGGAACTAAAAGCAGCTGGCTCCAGTGACATAATGGAAGGCTTCTCCTAATAGTAGCTATAAACCCTGAAGTCATAAACTGTAACAGATCGATAAGAAAAGCAAACAAGCACAGGGGGTTGGAAAGTCGATGTAGATCGTTTAACTGAGAGTGATAGAAAGGAGTTTATTCCAGAAAAACAACAACAAAAAAATTTAACTTCCACTGTGCTACTAGACCTTTGCTATGTAGAAATGCCAGAAGAGAGAACACAAAACAGGGAGAAATAAAAATGTTTGATAAATATTTTGTCATGTTTCTTAAAGGATATGTAGATTATGTAATCACATGGTGAAAATACTTTGCAATCCAACAGTATCTAAAGAGAGATGTTAACACATCATCTACTAAAGCTAAATATTTTTAAACCAGCAGATCAGATAAACAACGTCCAATAATTTAGGAAGCTGAATAACACATACTATGGACCATTAATTTTTATTTCATTGAGTCTTAAAATGCTGGAAAGTATTAGAAGAGCAGAAGAAAGCTAACATTGGACCATTAAAAAAACCCACAAACCTGACAATCCAGATAATACAGAACTTGGTAAGAAAATTAAAATACAGTTCAGATAATTACTGTAAGTCATGGATGTACTGAATAGAGGTCTTAAAAGTAATTTAGGATTAGGTTGAAAATACGGATCATAAGAGTAATAGAGTCAAAGGAAAAAAAGATTTATGTAAGATACCTGATTTAGCAGTACACAATATTTTGGTTTATAACTAGAGCAATGCAAGAACACGACATAACTAAACTGGGAATCAACTTTAAGCACATTTCTGATGCATTCCTGCAGACTTCATGTTATTTTTCCACTTATCTGATGCTAAAAAACTGAAGTTTTGCAGATGACAGAAGACTGGTGGAGAAAAAACATAAGCTAGATCTCATGTGTAAACAGTTTTTGCCACTTAATTGTCACACAAAATAGGCAGGAAGAGACTTAAGGAACAAATAAATAAGGGCAAAATAACCTATCACTTTGGGATAATTAAGGGCTTTCCTGAATTATTCTTAAAAGACACACAGGGCCAGAACTGCTGACAACAGATCCACAGATCTTCATGGGATCACAGAAGAGCTGAGGCTAGAAGGGAACTCTGGAGATCATCTAACCATTTCCCCTGCTCAAAGCAGTGGCAAAGACCTGAGGCCTCGCCAAACCAGTGAACTCTTCAGAGTTTAAAACGTGGGGTTTAACAACAAAAAGGTCCAAAAAATAGTTATCTCTGTGGAACCAATCATTCCCCCATTTACCAGTAGAACCTTCTCCAGGCTATATTTGCTTTCTGGACCTTCTATTAGTCCAGTGAACACCTATTTAACTATTAACTTATTATTTTCCTCCTTTTATTATTATATTGACTGAAGCTCCACTCCCAGCATTTCCTTTGAGTTTTTCTTCAAATGAAGAAATAAGTTCCATGGAGAAAGTTTAATTTTACTCTCTTGACCTCAATAGAATAGTGACATAAACCTTTGGTTTCATTTACTCTTTTCCACCCTAGTAAAACTTGGTATCTGGCATCTTATACTTGAGCTACAATGACTGGAAAAGACACAGGCCGGTGTGACAGATCTGCATACACAAAACAGTTTTGGAGGCAAGGTTCACTTCAGATGGACCTAAAGTTCCTACCAAAAGGTAATTTGTAAGCTTCAGCTAGTCCAAACTAACCCTACATCATGTCCTAAATCTTGTTCATCCACAACAGAAGTAACAGTCTCTATCCTACATACTAACATGCTTAGATTTTCTTTATTTGGACAGAATAAATTTCTGTTTTTGCTTTCTCCAAGGATCTTCCCACAGTCTCCACCGATCTTTTTCTAGTGTCCATGTTAGATCACTCTGGGAGACGAGTAGCTTAGGTGTGTGGCAGTAGCATCCCATAGGTACCATTAGTTAAAGGCTCTCAGCTCCAGTCCCTGGATGCATCCATGCACAGGCATGCGCTCATGACACTCAGAAGAATCAGTAACTTGCCTTTCTTCTGTGATGGTGAATTCCACAATACAGGAGAACAAACTTCGAGATTGCACAGAAATGAATTTTTCATCAGCTCTAATGGGAAAATAATTAGATAAAGCAAACAAACCATCACCAAAAAAATCAGCTTAGGTAAGGTCCCTCTGCATTTATAATGGTATATGGAACTACTGGCCATAATTAAGACAACACTCCTGGTTTCTTGCTTTTTATTTTTAAATAAAATCACTTAGATGCACTAAAATGTAAAATGCAGAGGTAGAGACATAAAAATAACCTTAAATCTTAATATTATTCCATTTGACTTACTTTAAAGCCAATATGAAATCTTGGGGAAAAAAGGCCATGAAACTTACAAAATTTGTGGAACAGGACACAAACAATTTGAGTCTATTTTATACTATTAAAGTCAGAGCTGATATGAATGCAGGTAGAAAAGCAGCATGCCAAGTACGGCAACAGCACTGTAAGGGAAAGATTAACTAACAGGGCTCATACTAGATTCTTTAGCCACCAGATTTTAAAACAAAGACCATGCAACTTTTTAAGATGAACTCTAGTTTACAGAGGAAGTGATACAGAAATGTCACATGGCCTGCACTTTACAGGCTGTATTAGAAAACTGTAGTGCTTTATAAACTGTAAGTTTGAACAATAATTCTCGAGGGCCACCTTAAATGCTGTTCCAATAAAAAAATCCTTCCAGGTCTATAACCTCTTTGTTGAAGGACCAGAAAAATAATACCTGCAGGTGGTTGCTGCTGTCGTTTGGTTTTAAAAAACAAAACAAAACCTTGTGGATCCATCAGTTCATCCTTACTTTGAAACTGAAGATGCATATCCTTCAAATACGAGCCCCAAAAGAGAACTTGTAAGCTGATACAAACAGTATTAGCAAGCGCCATCCTAAGCTTGGTTTGGGTCAATCACCTACACAACAGACATGCCTTATGCTCTACGCACATGTGTCTGCTTTAGATAAAATTAATCAAGAAAAAAGTTGACAAGGACATAGAGTGTCAAAATTGCATTATTAAGGGACAGTAAACAGTACTTTACTTACAGAATTCTTACTTTTCCTTCAGCTCTCTATAAATCTAATTAAAGACATAATTAAATCTTCTCAGGGCTATGCTCTACGCAAAAGCATGCCCCATATGATGAAGACTTCATTTGATATGTGGTCTGATGACAAACTGAACTTTATATAGCTCATTTTATTTATCCACAAAAATCAGTTAATCTTGCTCAATGAAACAGAGTGAAATCTGAATTTCACTACGAACGCCCTCCTCTCTAACTACTAAGTAGGCTTGTTAAAAAGAAATGTCTGTTGTTTGAGAGCAACCCACCTAAAAACATCACTTACTTAACCGTTTGGCTAGTTCATGAAGCAGTGTATTCCACACAAAAGCTCGTGCTCTCAGAAACATCATACACCGAACAGCTGGAAGCAAGAAGACCTTTGCACTCATAACCTTCACAGACATGCCTCCAACATACTCTGTAGCTCTACTTAAAGGTCTCTCTCTGAATTCTCAGAATTAGATTAAAAGAGAAGTAGTCCAGTAAAGAACGGGAGAAAAATCTGTTCATGAGTCACTCCTTCAAGTCCCAGTCACATGCCATGTGACTGGAGCATGTAAATCTTTTATTTTAATTACTTGGGTTGTATGATCACTAGCTGCATAAATAGCACCCACTTCAGCTATGTGGAGAGGGCAGGGGGACACAACTTCAGCAGCAACAACAACGTGATTACCTCACCCAGCCACAGCTCACTGTTAGCCCAGTTTATATTTTGAAATATATCCAAGTCCTGGTCTTCAAGAGAAGTGGAACCACATTCAAAGGGGATTTTCGCCTGTGTAAGTGAAACTATCGAAACAAATCTAAATATCACCTAGGATGCTCAGAACATAGAAGTTGCTTAGAAAGTAAAATAACTGATCAGACAGATGGAAAACTCTCCACATTTCATTAAGACTTGTTATTCCCTGTTATTCCCCTCCCCCAGGAAAAAAAAAATCATATTCCAGGAAGTTTGTCCTTCCACAAGTTGCAGCATCACAACATGAAATTAAATGCTCTAATTTTTTCTGTCTGATAGATTACTTAGTTTTAGGCTAAGAAATACATCAGATGCGCAGAAAGGCTTCAATATGTTATAAACAGTAAGTCCCGCACTTTTCATACTACAACACAAAATTTTACCTTTGCAAATGGTTTTTCAGCCAAAAAGCTCTGGAGCTACATGTTACAACGATAAATTTATCTACCCAAAAGGTTAATAATAATTTCAATGCACTGACAGAAGAAGAAACAAAGTACAATATGACCAGCTTTGCCATTTGACCATTTGAATGCAAGAAGTACTTCCCAAAAATGTACTCTGAAGGTGATATTGGTTAATACTTTCCAAGGAAGATTAGTTAAAGGAGTGCTAAAAATATTTATCAAGCTAGTAACATTTGGCACACAACCTGGTAAGGTTTTGCTCTATAACCTTAGAAGAGATATTATTCCCATTCAACACAGCAATCCAAAAGGGCTAAGTATAGCATCCTTAGCTCTGATATCACACACTGATGAAATGCCACCATCTCTCTCGAATAAATATTGACTCTTCACAAAGGTAAATGTAAAACACGACATTTTGACCACTCAACTCAAGCCCTTTCAGCAGTGCTAACCTCAAAACAACAGTTCTCATTGAATACTTCCAAACAGGTCCTCACCTCTAAATAACCTCCCAGCTGGGACCTGCCCTCAGTCTGAGGAGTTCAAGGTTTCTCATTGACTCAAACTCTGCTCTAATTTGGGCCTACAGCTCTGGAAAATATGATAGGATGGGAGGACAAAAACACATGGATGCAGGTCTCTGGCAAACCAAAACACAAGACTCCCAGGTAACAGAAAGTAAGGAGTCTGACCTTGTAGCCTTGAAATGAATGCTCAGTCCTTGGAGTCCTTTCTCCTGGACTGGGGCCACTTACTCATTTACGTTTAAAAGTTAATTGAACTCAGTCAATGACACACCAGCAACATGCGTTTTCTCCTTGTCAAGCGTATACCAGACCTACTGGCCTCGCGTTCCTTTTAAATAAGGGCACTGATGGTGAACCCCTAAAGAGAAAACTACAGGTCTTTTAAGACTGCTCTGGAAGCATGCAGCTTACACAGAGGAAGGATTCCTCAAGTCCAGACTGGGTCTCTGCGTGCACATGATGAGAAGAAATGGAACAGCTTTGCATCACGCTTTGCATCTTTTCACAGCATGACCAAGCTGCCCACGTCCAGGCTTCAATTCCTGATGGTCAGAGGCAGCACAGCCTTCAGCCAGGGACGGGGTGTCTGCTGCAGACTGCACACGGGCAGGTGCAGCACGGAGGAGCAGGCACAGGGCTCACCTTAATTTTCTGATCCCCCAGCCACCACACACCAGTGCAACAGGTCAAGGGTTACCAGCACCACCAGCTAAAGCATTTGTTACGCCTTGCTCCTAAAAACCAAATGCAAGCATGGTAAGCAAACCCAACAAATTAAGATGCAGATGTGAGATATGGGTCTGCCTCTCCTGGCCAAAACAAAGCTATTGGATTTTCATTAGGGTTAATGCATAACCTCTTAGAATTTTATTAATTTTTAATCACTTGTCTCTAAATATCTCAATTTTGTCTCAATACTTAAAGCGGACATACAGCAAAGATGGGGACAGACGTTTTAGCACAGCCTGTTGCAATAGGACAAGAGGTTAACTAGGTATAAAGAAGAGGGTTTTTTTTATTATGAGGGTGGTGAAACACTGGACCAGGTTGCCCAGAGAGGTGGTAGATGCCCCATCTCTGGAGACATTCAAGGTCAGGTTTCATGGGGCTGTGAACAACCTGATCTAGTTGAAGATGTCCCTGCTGATTGTAGGGAGGTTGATGACCTTTAAAGGTCCCTTCCAACCCAGAATATTCTATGATTTGCTAACAGAAATATTGAACCAGACTGTTGCATTCACATACATTTTAGAGGGATGAACAGGGCAAGGGTGGGAAAAAAGATGTATGAAGAAGAGGCAGTGACAGCCAGCCAAGTCATGAACACTCCTGGCACGCCCAGGCCCTGAAGAGAACAGTCATCTTGGTTTTGTTATTGAGTCTTAGTTCCTACCCGGGGGAGGGATCTCCATGGGTCACTAGGGTACCCTGCAGGAGCACAATGCCACAGACCCAGCTGACTGGTGTCTTGGGGTGAGGGTGTCAATGCCTGGTTCACCCTCCCTTCCAGTACAGCCAACAAGACACTCTGTTCTGTGGTTCTTTTGTAGCTATCTGCCAAACTGCAAAGAAGAACCATTTCAGGGTTAATTAAGTTTGGTTCAAAAGCTCACTGAATGTTGGCAGCAGTTATTTTGTCATTTCTGAGCCTATGAACTGACAATTCTAATAAAACAAATATTTTTATATGCTCCTATTTATAAGTATAGCTCTTTTGAGTCTACCAGAACTTAAATAAACCAAAACACACAGTTCTCAGCTATTCAACTGAGCTTTGCAGTTTGTATGCACATTGGGTACTTGCTGTGAACCAACTGTACAGAACTTAATGAGAACTGGAGAACTGGGTCACTCTTGACTTCTGTGCCATCATCTCATTTGGTCCACACCATCACAGCAAGAAAGCTGCACTTTTAAAAGTAACATGTACTACTTGTTACCTCCATGCCTTATGCAGCAGCTCTTGCTTCAAAGTATACCAGTAAAAGGTTAGCTCTCACTGAAATAAAGCATGCAGCACCAGCCTTGACCCAAGGATCTTGTACAATTTCAGAAGGACAGAACATAAAAGCTTCCAAATGTGCTGTGAATTATAGACACTGGATATTTCTCCAGTGGTTACATTCTTATCAGGACAGGTGGGGACAGCCTAGATTCTCTCACTGTGTTTTCAAACATCTAAACAAGTTCTGCAGATCATATTCAGTGTTTCGAACTCAAGCACAATCTCAGTACATCCAGTATTTCACATCTTATTTCAAAATAGAAAAATTAACAGCTGTGATTTTATTTACCAGCCTCATATTGCTCATAACAGATTTAACGTTTTTTCTGCACAGTGGAATTTTATTCTAGAAGTGACCAGCATTTAGAGTCACCTACTGCATGTATGCCCTCATTTCTAGACACCATCATCACTAGGCAAAGAATCCAAACCACATAAATGGCTTTGCCATGTATAAACANAAAAAAAAAAAAAAAAGAGCCAAGCAAAGTTAGTAATTTTTGTTTCTATTTCATCAGATTATTGCTATAAGTAGAGGCTTCCACCAAAACAGCCTTGATTAACTGCCAACCAATAAGTTAACAACAACTATATTTCTCTGCTCATATCCCAAATAGTAATCAATTCTTGTTATTGACTTCACAAGTATGACTGACTGTGGCCCCAGAAATTAATGGCTTTCTGGCAGTTCTGTGTTCCCTGACATAACCCAGGTATGAATGCACTGCAGGTCTCCACAGCTCTAGGATTTCTTTCTACACTGGTTCAAAATACTGTGTTTTCTCGGTTAGTATCAACATCTGAAATACTTTATTAGCATCAACATCCAAAAAATACTGTCATACAACTACGTCCACACTTAACACCAACAACTCTCTCAGTAGTTTCCTGTACAGCCAAAAACATTTTAGCTCAATTTTTGCCAAATATTACCACCTAGGGCCCGGAATTGAAATATGCATTTCTCATAGTTAAACAGTTACTCTGCTAAAAGTTTGTTTTTTTAAAAACAAAGTTAAAAAATAATTCTCTTAAATCACAACATATGGCTCAAGATTACAGTTTTATGACTTATGACTGTAGTCGTATGACAGGAATTAACATCCACTTAATCCACTGAAAACTCACACCAGGCTGAGTCAGAATCTCACAAACTGAGGAATGATATTCCTGAAATCCCTTCTTTCATCATTAGTGTCAAATCCTGAAACCCAACACTACAAGAAACCCAGGTGGTAGATGGAGGGGAAAAAGCTGATTACAAGCTTTGGAGAGAGAAAACATTTGCATGTAGATGCTAGTCTATTGACTTATTAACTTTTGTCGAGACCAGCTTTTTTTTACTATTTTTAGAAAGTTAAATGCTTAAGACATGCTTGGTATAAGAATAATTTACATAAAATGAAAAAAGCATTCACGTAACAGGAAAAGAGAACATATATCACAACAGTGGTCCAATCATTTAATGGTATCAGACCACTGAAGAAAGTTAAGCCTGACAAAATACTTTACACAAAAATGAACGCCACAGAAATGGGGTTCTTCTAACTGTTAAAGCTCTACGCTGGAAGAACCAGAACAGAACGAGAGTCAGATACTAGATAACTGCCATATAAACGCAATTAAATCTCCTTGTGTCACACATCATTAAATAGTCTGATGATACACTTCGTTGCTCTTTCACTCTTTGCAAGACTTCAGCTCGTGTTCACAGCAAACAATGTTCATCTTCTTCTGTTCTCTTCAGACTTTTTAAAATTCCCTACTTCATCTTCACTGAGATGCTTCACTCTTCACAGAATACAGGAATCTTCACAGCAGTGTCCGAGTGTTTCACAGCTGCAGCCCACCTTCAGTCAGTGGTAGCCGAGTTGGGACATAAAACAGTCAAGACAGCAAAGGGTCAATAACATCCAGGAACCCACAACTCCGGAAAGCTTGAAGCCTTGTATCCTATCACAAGCTCCCTCCTACACCCCACATATATTTTCATACTTTGTAAGTTCCCACTCTAGTTTTTCATTCAATGCCAAGTTTCCCCTGGTTCTCTATCCAACTCCAGATCCTCTCCAAAAGCCTACAGAACTCATTTTCCCCCAATCTCATCATGTAACCAAACTATCTCCCTGCCAAGGAAGACTTTAATCCACTCCCTTTTCCTCCTGCCATCTATTTTCTGGGCATCACCCCACCTTTAAGCCCTATGCTGGCTCCTCTCATTCTGCCTCACATAAACCCAAGTAGGCTTCCCTCGCACCTCACCTGGTTCCAGGCTGTGCTGAACCACTGGGGCAGCTTTAGTCCCGCTGTCATTCAGGTCCCACCATTGCTACACCCCCCTACCAGCGGCACACCGGGGCCTTCCTCCCCTGGGTCCTTGTCCTTTCACACGGCTGCTTCTTGCACTTCACAGCTCTCCTGTCTCTTCTATGGCAGCCGGCTTCCTGCTCCACACCGCCTGCACCTAGCAAGCAGCAGAGAAACCACCTCCTCTCATTTCCAGCGGCTGAACCGGCTCACCACCGAAGGAAACCAGTAACGTCTGGGCTTGGCCTGTCTTTAATGTCTAGCAAGCTCCCAGTCTGCAAAAGGAAGGTTAACGCTGGTAAGGCTGCAGCGACGAGAACAAGCGGGGCTCCTGAGATGGGAAACAGGGCGCGGCCTCCCCGAGAGGACGCTCACGCTCCTCGCCTCGAAGCCGGCGGTACTTCAGGGGCACACCGGACCTCGCACGCACACACACCTCCGGAGCCGCCTGCGACAGCCCTGCCCAGCGAGCTGCGCCCCTGCTCCAGCCCATCGGCTTGGAAATCTCCCAGCGGGGCGGCAAACACAGCCGCACCAGCCGGGAGGGTCTCCCCAGCCCGGCCCCCAGCGCCCACAGCCGGCGCGTTACCCCAGCGCCCGCAGGCGGTAACCAACATGGCGGCGCCCCCCACCTGCTCCTCCCCACCCACCCGGGCAGCGCCCCAGCGCGGAGCCGGCCGCTGCCACAGCCCCCTGAGGCAGGTCGGGCGTGTGGGCGAGCGGCCACCGAGCGGCCACCCAGCTGCCCCCGCCGCGGGTGCCCCCGCCCTGAGGGCCGCGGGAAG
>VWYH01004726.1:973-48409 GCA_013399365.1 Pampusana beccarii | reverse complement strand
CAGCGCCCTGACTGCGGCGGGGCGGGGCGGCTGACGGGCGACTCTACCCGGCCCAGGCCGCCGCCGGGCGGGGCGCTCGGCAGCGGGGGAGGCGGTTCCGCGGCAGCTGCCGCCCAGGTACGCGCTGCCTGGCGCAGGTGCTTAAATAGCGGCGCCGGCGGGGCCGCGGCAGTCTTCCGCACTGCGGCCAGGTAAGGGGCGGGCGCTAGGAGGCCTTTGCCGCTGACCTTCTTCCACACCTGCTCCGCTCTGCCCACCCCCGGCGGCGGCCGCCGGCCAGCCCGGACCCCGAGGCCGTACCGTGGTGTGTGGGGGCCGCCCCGCTGCGTGCCGCCGTCACCACCCGCCATGGCGAGGCGCTTCCTCTGGCTGCCGGCACAGCGCTCGCCGCCGGTTGAGGAACGAGAGCGAGCGGGCGGGCGCAAAAATGGCGGGCGGTCCCCGGGCGCTGCTCGGGGCGGGGGGNCCGTGAGGGGCCGCGGCGGGCGGGTGGGTTGTGCCGTGTCTCCCAGCGGCTGCCGCCGGCTCGGCCGCTGTCACTGCCGTGTTGTTCACTCCGCTCAAGCAGTGGGCAAAGGATGGGGGCTGGGGGGTGCACCTGCCTGTCATTTATCCGGGGCACAAGTGTCCAGGGACACGAAAAGCCTCTTTTTTCTCATCCCTGGAGAGGCCAGCTCTCCCCATACTGCTTCCCTGCAATGACCTTTATGCAATCCCTGTGAGAGGATTGGATGTCTCAGAAGAGGCCTCTACAAATTATTCTGCTGGCATAAAATGCTGTGGTTGCTGCTGGGACGTATGTCCGCGAAGTCATAGAATCATAGAATCATTTTGGTTGGATGAGGAGGCTCTCGCTGGGTGATGGGCTGGCCCCGCGTGTCCTGGGTGCTGCTCCCTCGGGGATGTTGGGGATGGACTCCCCCACCCAGTGCCTGGGAGCTGTGCTTTTGGGGCATAGTCCAACCTGTTGAAGACCTTAGTGTGACTTGGAAGATTCAGTGACTTGGAAGAGAGTCTGCCTAACAGGCTGGTGCATAAGGAGGGGGATGCCATGGGATGCTACTTTTCCCAGATGGAGTAGAGCTTAATTGCTTGTCTGTGAGTTGATCGCGGTTTAATGCACCACGCCAACCTCAAGAAACTGGGTCAGGAAGGCTTTGGACAGTTTTTGGAGTCCTACATCTTCCTGATGTTCATAGTCCTAGCATCTCAAAGGTCTGTAAGTCTCTTTGCCTGTGCCTTTTGCTGCTTTGAGGTACATCAGCCCCCCAGAAATTGCCAGAATTTGCTCTGTCTTGTTACCTATTTGAAGAAAGTCATCTCTGCCTTTAACTGTGTTCATGTACCTTCTACCCAATCTCCCTGCAGGCACTCCAGAAAATAGTACTCCTAGCTCTTGTGTGCCACCAGTGTGTTGTGTAAAAAAAACATCCCACCCACATGGGACCCTTCAGAGCCTGTTGCCAAATCTGGATGTTCTCTTAGCTGTCTGCATGGCACCCAGCCAATGGGTTACCAAACTCTGCTTTGCAAGCTCCTCTCTGTGCCCAGACACCCTTTTGGAGTCCCTACATCCAACCGTGGCATCAGGGCTCTCTTACCTGACAAAGTGAGTGGGGAATATTTATGGGCCAGCTCTTACTCTAGCTGTTTTTCTCTTGTAGGCCGCAGGGATAGCAGTTGGCAGCTTCTTCATGGAGTGTAGCTGTGTCTGGCACGGGTCAGAATCCGTGACTATGCCAGTTTGTGGCAGGAAGGGTTCCTGACACACACCTGTTTGGTGGCAGGATTTGTCCTGTTTGCTGGAAATTCCTACTGCAGCTGCTTTCCAGCACTTCTCCAGACACGGACTCCTGTCCCACCTGCAATGGTCATAAATAACAGCATAGCTGTACCCTGCTAAACACTGTGAGCTTACACAATCGTTTTGTCAATTCACATGGTCAGAGTTTCTTCCTGTGGCATCCACTCCCTGTTTAGGGATCTTTACACAGAGTATC
The DNA here is from genome assembly GCA_013399365.1 of Pampusana beccarii. Lineage (NCBI taxonomy): Eukaryota > Metazoa > Chordata > Aves > Columbiformes > Columbidae > Pampusana > Pampusana beccarii. Next base: position 46,409 of record VWYH01004726.1, on the reverse strand, counting down.
TAAATCTTGGAAATTCTCCTCCTGGGATACCAGAGTTATATGCTTTTTGAGATGAAAGAGCTGTCAGTCACTAATTAGAGACTGCATTGCCAAGAGGGCAAATGGGATGTTAGACATCTTAACACTTCTTAGTGCTTGCAGTCTTAATGTTGTTTGAAATCAGACAGCTGGAAGTACATCTTGTTGGGCTTTTCCCCCAAGTTCTTCATGTAAGTGATTTAAAAACACCATGGGGAGAAAAGAGAGTGGGGATGAAGGTGGCAAATTCCAATTTACTTCAGTTTAGCCAGCTGTGCTCATGGATGGATGCTTCTGCTGAATGTCAACCTAGGAGTGCAGGGGGAAAGCTGTGATACAAGAAAGAACAGAAACTAGCATGCATACAGAGGCAGATGTGAGTGGAGGAGGAAATTAGATAGAGGAAGTGGAGAGCCATTCATGTTTTGACATGGAAACTAAACTGAGTGAAGAGGACTTTTCTGTCCAGGTCACTTGTCCTATCAGGAGTCATGTTTTAATTTGAAACCTTAAAAGGAAAAAAAAAAAAACAATCACAGAATGTCAGTGGCAACTTCCTAGTAGCAGTTAGAAAATTGGAAGTATGAGTGAAAACATTTAAATGGAAAACTCTTTTAAAAAAGTGGCTTGTGACTTCTAATGGTGTTTCCATTGGGGACTACAGCTGACCGGATATTATAGTTCTTGAAATAACTACACAGACTAGACCTGATCATTCTGCATGACATGATTTGAGTGCTTTTGCAAGCACAAGAGCAGGAATGAGGCCTACTCTGGGAAACATAAAACAGACAGACAGCAGTGTTTTAATTCTTCCAATGCTTTTTTCTCATAATCCTCAGTTCCTGAATTCGTATGACTGCATGAGGATATCGAATTTCATATGAGTAAGGGGGAGTAAATTTATGGCCCTGGTGTTTGCAGTGGAACTCTTGGAAAATATGAACTCTGAAGGTTCAAACAGCAAAAAGTCCCAGTTTCATCATTAAAACTTATCTTTTAAAATCCTTGGAATTCTCCATAATGTGAAAGTTGTAATACAAGTGTGACACAGAAAAATGACAAGAAATTTTGATGTTATTTCCTGTTCTATATAGGTGACATGGGCCAGACTTAAAAAAGGATAAAGCACTATGTCATTTAAGTTAAGCTCATAACCAGACTTCCTTTACAAGCTCTGTTTCCAATTCCCTCTTCCCTCATACTTAACTGCCTCCACACTTCTGGATTTTTGTTCTAGCAGTTTCTGACCTGATATTTCCATGTCTGCTTTTAGACTTGGGGTCAATGTGAAAGAAAAAGAAAAATTCCCTTATGTCAGTATGCCTGTGGAGATATCAGATCTAGTGGGAGTGTTTCCAGCATGTAGTCAATATAAGGCTTGCTTCTTTCTTAAAATACTTCTTGAAAAACAAGAAATAAAGCTTAATATTGTGTTGGGTCTTCTATTAAAATTTGGTGCTAGCATAAATGAAAACTAGTCTTTTCTTGGGTTTTATAGCATAAAAATCTGTGGTTTTCTTCTTCAAAGCCACAACAGGCTGTTCTGAATGTTTCTTCTTTTGTGGCCTGAAAGAATTAAGAAAATATGCACATGCTTAATTTCTAATGTGTGTTTTAACTTAATCTCATAACAAGAAGATTGGTGGAAGAGAAGCAGGCACTGTGTTGGAGCAATAAAAACAAATCTCTAGATTTTTCTTTTTAAGGGCTAAAGGTTTGAATTTTTTTTTTCCCTTCACATTGTTTCCTTTTGTCCTAATGTACTTACTTCCATGTTTTCTTCCCTAGAGAGAACTGCAAAGAAAGGATTCAGAGTTCTCTCTAATTATAGTGTGTTGCTGTTATAATGGTTAATGTGCCTCAGCAGAAAAATATCTCAAGACAGTTGTGTCTGAAACTTGGTTTTGCTGTGGCTTTTTGTATTTCAGAGGCCCATTATTCAGTTTCATGCGTTCGTTGGTAGGTTAGATAATCTGAGCTACCTCAGATCAATTATGAAAATGGGGGAAATTTCTAGACATGAAGGAGCATATGCAGTTTTGAGAAAAAAAAAAAATTAACTTAGGAAAGACCATTTAAATAAAAGGAGAGACCAACCTAATCCAAAATTGATTTTTCTCGGAAACAGAAATTTCTTTTATCAGAAATAGAGCCTTCAAACTGACTGAAACTGTTGCAGTGTTGAAAGTGTGCTTGGCTAAAGGTCTTCAGTTTGCAGTCTGTCAGAATGTATTTATTTCTTTTTTGTGAGATACTATTGTATCTTCACTGTTCTTTATAACTACATTTTTCCTAGGGTGAAGCTGTGACTCTTCTACTAAGGGAGCCTTAGCTAGCAGTTTTTCAGACTAGTCTCGGTAGAGAGATAGACTGCATTCAGAACAGTGCAGAAATGCTCAGCAGACATGGGATGGGGCTTTGAGCAACGTGGTCTAGTGGAAGGTGTCCCTGCCCATGGCAGTGAGGTTGGAACTAGATGATCTTTAAGGTCCCTTCCAAATGATTCTGTGACTCTCTGACAGTTTACAGATTAACTGACCACAGTAATCCAGTACATTAAGGCAGGTCCCGCAGTTTTGCTCTTTGGGCTGGCCAGCTGGGAGACTTTGCTGCTTCCCACAGTGGTCACACTGCTGTGTGGTGCAGCCCGTGTCCTTGCCTGTCGAGTCTCGTGCTTATTGTGCCGTTTACTTGTGAGCTGCTCTTGGCCTCCTCCCACGCTGCTGGGGGTCTGTTCTGATGTTCAGCAGTAAAACATCCAATAACTTCATCATTCATGTATCTGCTCAGCCAATTCCTTAATTGGGTTCTGCCCTTACAAGTGGCTAAGTGACTCAATAGATTGCCTTGCATTGCAGACAGATAATTATGTATTTGAGTGACTACTGGGTTTTATGGTTGTGTTTTGTTTTCATCTCAGTGGGGCATTGCAGTCACTGAGGAGTGACACGAAGCTTGTTGTGGCTGACACATGTTCAACAGTTTGCTTCCAGAAATCACAGAATACTTTGTTTTTCTTGTGGAGTAACTGTTGTCAGGCATGTGTGAGGAGGAGTCAATCTAACTTGACATTTAGCTTACAGTCATCTGAATTAGTAGCAAAGGAGTGGAAGCTGGTAGAGACTGAAGGTTAAATAACAAACAGCAGTTACCACACTACTTCCATCTGTGACAAACTTCCCCAGTCCCTCTATATCTTTCCTGATGTATCCAAGTCATTGATGAAGTTGTCTGTCATGGCAGACTGCTGCTGAGGGGAAGTGGGCAATGTTAAAACACAGAAATATGGGCATGCTTAAGTACCTCCTACACTTGGTAGGTGACAGCTTTGTCATGGTTCATCCAGACCTTTTTGTATTCCGTAGTCTGAAATTTCGGTGGGTTTCAGGTTGGCTTTTGATGGATGGTAGCCACTTGGACTGAGATCTCTGTGGTTGCTGGTCACTGTGCTATGGAGTACAGATGTCCACCTGAGCCCTGTATGCTGGAGCAGCACAAACTTCCTTGTGGGTAATGGCAGGAATATTTTTATTTTTTTTCTAGAGCTCACTGAGTGGCACTCTGCCCTAACTTTCAGTCAGGCTTTCACTGGCCCAGTTTGTCCACATCCAGCAGATTTGTCATCCATACTGCCATATGGACTGGTTTTGGCCTCAGCATCAGTGTCTGTTTTCTTCTTTTTTACTTCTGAATCTAGAGTCCTGTGGACTCTAAAGCCTTCTGTGAGCCACCTTTGCTGTATTTCTTTTTAAAGCTTTCTTGGAGCAGAGAAAAAGGATTCAGGAGTAGGGAAAGTTGAAAGGAAGTGTGGGAATCAGTGAGACTTGAAGTACACAGTCTTTAGTATGGCTTTTTAATTTTTTTCTTCCCCCACTCCCGCCCTCAGGATGGAACCAAAAGTCTTCGGTCTACCTGCTCTTGCAGTTATATAGGACAGGAAGCTGATTTAAGGAGAGAAACAGAAAAGTCTTTATTGCCTGGGGAAGGAGAAGCAAGATTTATATTCTTTGAAAAGGTATGTATTAGAAGATTTACATTGTAAAAAGTCCTGTAGTCATCAATACTCGTTTGCATTAATGTTCATTCTCTCAAGAGCTGTCACTTCCTGCCATTTGCTACAGAAATTTCCCCTAGCTTTCTGTTTTCAAGGGGAAAGCTAGCCTGTTCTTGTTCCCAAGATTCAACCTTTGAAAATGATGTCCCCTTAATCATAAGACTGTATATCTGAAGAAACAATTAATGTAGCTGTGCAACAGCAATTACAGTTGTTTTCAGTCTAACTGTAAAACAAGTTCTGTCTTTTCATTGGCGTTTAATGGCAGTAAACTTGATTAGGCCCTTTACTCCATAATGGAGGTACTACCAAAGTTTACAATTCTAGTAGGCTGAGTAGCAAATGCAGGAGTAAATATTACAATGTAGCTAGTCCCACTGTTGTTTTTTTTCTTCTTTTGATTTGTGTATTTTTATGTTCACAGATCAACTATAGTGTTCGGCCTCTTAACAGGGGAAAAAAACCAAACAAACCTAACCTGCTGGAGGAGGTTCTTTTGTCATGTATCCAGTGGCTGTTCCTGCCCCAGGAGGTGAAGGAAATAATGGACAACATGGGAAAGTGATTTTTTTCCTTTTTGTTTTTGGAGCTGTGTTGCTCTGTGCTGGATTCCTGCTTTCAGTCTTTATTCTCCAGTCTTGTCCATCTGGAACCTTCAGTGACTGTAATGGGGTCCTTAAGGCTGCTGGGCCAGTGCTGGCTGTGACTGGACTCGTTTGTGTTTTACTGGCACGATCAAGGGCCAGGCTGTATATAAGACAAAGACAATTGCAAAATGAGCAGGTGTACAGCCTTGTTTTTTGTCGTGGGAGCTGTCAGTTTGCCCAGTTTCTCATATTTGGATTCCTGTTTTTAACTAGTGGAATGCTAATCAGCATCCTGGGCATTTGGGTTCCTGGCTGCAGCCCCAGTTGGCACAGCATACAGCTCAACCACACCAGCAGTTCTGATGTGGACCTCCAGGGCTGTGGATTCCTGTCACTTCAAATCATGGGACCTTTGATTGTGCTCACTGGGTTGTGTTTCTTCGTGATAGCTCATGTTAAAAAGAAACAAAACTTAAATCTCAACCAAGAATCTTGTGAAAGTGAAGAACATCCTCAGAGCCCTGAATCTTTTCAGGTTACAGTAGGTGGGTAAAAAACACTTGAACTGTAAATTTGAGAGTTAGTAGGGTTTTTTTTCCACTAATGATGTAACTAACTGAATATTACTCATTTGAGCTCCAGTCTTGTTGGTTCTGGCATGTCAGACCAGCCAAAACAGAAAAATGTGGCTTTGTCTCATATAGCTTTTGTATGGTCGGTTCAGTTAGCTTTCTCTCAAAGAGAAAACCTTCAGGATAAAAAGAAATGTCTGACTCTCTGGGAAAAAAAGCCCACAACATCTGATGCAAATCAGTCCAATATGCCTTTCCCAAAGGGTGTAGCTGACACTGCAAATCACAGGTCTAACGACTTCTGTGACTGTCTTTAAGATTTTGTTTAGCATTGAGCTCTGACCCCTTCAACAGGAGAATCTGATTCATAAGCAGTGCATTGTATCTTTTTTTTAATCATGGCCACATCTTCTGTCAGTCAGAAATGTAATTGCAAGATGCTTCTGCTAGTTGCACAGTATTTGAGTAAAAGTGGTATGTTAGCAGGGAATACTCCCCTGCATATAGCACTGCTTTTAATACCCCATGAACACATTCTATGCGTAGATTATTCTGATAGTTTTCTAGCTCTTGGAAAGGATTAGTGAGTCAATCAAAGCATTGCCTGACTGTCATCTGACTGATGGAAGTTCATTATGCAAACCATTTTTCCTTTTGCTTGTCAAACCAACGTATAGACCTGTAACCTGGCAATCTTCAGAAAAGGTGAGGGTTTAATGTCAGTTTTCCAACCACAGGATAAATCAAAGGGTGATAGAAGGGAATTCAGGTGGTCTTTCAAGGTGAGAAAGCAAAATTAATGGATTCCTTTTATACTTCCATCAGGAAAAGTAAAACTGTAAGGCTGAAGGCTGAGGCCTCATTGTCATAGTGACATTCTGGAACAGTGGTGATGCAGCTAGAAAACACTCCCTACTTCACTCAACATTTCTAATGCTCCCTGACCTGTCCCTTCTTACAAATTACAAAAGAAAAAGGGTGCCAGGCAGCTATAAGTGTTTATATAAATTATGCAATCTCAGTTACTGATACAAACTTTCTGTTTAAAAAAAACCCAAACAACAACTTTATTACAGAATGGATATGCTGCACAGTATGCTTAACAGTGACTTATCTGTCAGTAGTGTTGTGGAAATTGTCATGGCACACAAAATCAGTCACAGAACCATTTATGACTTTAATACTTTTGTTATAACACTGCAGTAGGTCCAAAGAAGCTTAAATCTCCCTATTTTAGGAAAACAAAATACTTCCCTACCCCTAATGTCACCCCACAGTAACTGCGTGCTTTGTACTTCCAGTTTTTGAAGACAGCCAATAGTGAAAGGTTTATGTCTCCTGGCTAGATGGAACACTTCTCCTCGCCTAGCTGTATTTTCTAGATGAAATCTTCCATTTATGAATATGCTGCATCTTTCTTTTGGGGTAATTTTGGTTTTGAACACCTCCATTGTACTTTAACAGCCCAGAATGTAACAGTTCTGTATGTGGGATCATTGCACTTTACTGTAAAAGACAGACAAGTACAAATACTGTAATTCCAAAGACAGGAAATGTTCTAGGATACAGTTAGAATGAACTGAGTTGCTCTGTTTTTCAGAGGTGGTAATTGGTTGGTTTTTTCCTAGGTGATGCTGTAATGGTATTCCCACCTCCACCACCTCCTTATTTTGCCGACCCTCTTTCACCAACTGTGACACGTTGTCTTATGTCAAGTGGTTTGCCTACAAGTGATAATCCTCCACCATACCACTCTATCTTCAGTGATGGGTAAGACTGTTTTCTTGTCTGTCTGTAGAAGTCTGAGATGTTTCTCAAGGTATCCAAAACCATGTTCTTAAATAATCGCTCTGAATTAACTCTCTGCTAGGCTCTACAAGGTTTTCTAGAACATCACTCAACTTACTTCAGATACCTTCCTTGAAATGGCATTATATCTAGTGTAAAAGAGGAATCACAAATCACATCACCCTCCTTCATGAGGGTTAAATTCTTACCTGTCTGTTACAACTGAAAACAAAGCCTTAAATCAGTGACCTTTATTTAAATATATTTAGATTCAATTTCTTCCAGATTGTCCAAGAGAAAATGCCCCTGACAGCAGTGCTCCAGTCACATAATATGTGTCACACCACCAGATTTTAGGAAGCCTCTGCAGAACCAGTGCAGCAAACCATTCGTGACACCTGTCCACAGGCCCTGTGACCATGGGAGCACCACTTCGGTGTGGTTGGTTCTCCCTGTGACACTTATCTCACTGCCTTGAGGAAGTGAGACCTGCAGTGCTGGTCTGTCTTGTTCCTGCTGTGGCAGTGTGTCGAGTTAAAAAGATACCTTGATACTGCGGAAGAAGAGCAGGAGTCTCCAGGTAGCTTAAAAGGGAGGTTGCAATGCTGACTTCATCTCAAGATGTTGCACCTTAGCCATCCGGCCACTCTTCCATACACTGAGTACAGCTGATGTGCTAGATGCTGCCACCACTAAGCTCACGGTGGTGACTGTCTGAAGAGTTGTCTGCACCACAAGAACTTGCAGGGTGATTTATCCTCTGTGGGTTACTGCTAACCTGAGGGTGAAAGGGGTCGCTGCAAGGGCCAAATACTAGTAGCCAGAACTAGTATCTAGCCAGGAAAGCTAGATGCCACATGCCTAGAGCCCCTAACTTATTTTCAGGCCCTTAATGATCCAGAATTGACTTGGTTTTACCTTTTGGAAAGTCCTATGTCAGGCTGGTTTTGGTCTGTGGGTCAGTAGGTAGTGGGGGACTTATTCATTGGATTATTTTAGTTTACAAGACCGTGCCTGCAGCATCCTAAGAACCATTGCTGCAGCAAGATCCCCAGCCTGCCTGGCTGTGTTCGGTCATAGTAGTTTTGGGGACACTGCTTTCATACCCTTCCACCATACTCCAGACTTCTCCACTCACATGTGGCAGTGCATGACCAGCTGTACCAGCTGTGTGCCGATGTTGGTACTTTTTCAAAACTCTCGTGCTAATCTTCCCTTTGAAGCAAGCAAGCAAGCATGATCCCTCTTCCTGCCCCAGAGACTTAAGTGCCACAGGAGGACGATAGTTGTGTTAGCAATGGCGCTTATTCTTGTTAACACGCTGTGTGCAGCTATGTCTGTGGTTTATTTAGTAATCCTTTGAAGTACACCTGGTGGAGTCTTGTGGCTCAGCCCCACTGTGCAAGGTGCTCTGTTCTGTAGTCCATGACTACCTACAACGTCATACTGTCTTCTGTTTCCTAGTGCCCTCCTCCAAACATTTCCTCCCCATCTTTGTTGGAGACAGCAGATGCTTCCTTCTGTTGCTGTTAACACAAGCCAGGCTGTCCTTCTGCCTTTACTCCAAACTACTTTTTTTTTTTTCTTTTTTTAAAAATATAATAAACATCTCTATATAAAAAACCTTACTCACTCTTGCTGCTACTGCAACACTCTCCTGTGTGCTGGTACATGCTCTATGGTGGGACTACCCCCAAANAAAAAAAAAAAAAAAAAAAAAAAAAGGATAATGTACATACGGCCTAGGAAAGGGAGACAGTGTTTGGTTACCACTGACTGCGGTCCAGCTTGAGGTTGATGACTTGTGCTGAGAGATGCAATGCCTAATAAACCCTAACAACACACGTATTTCATTAAGTCTGCTGTTTTTCCACTTAAATTGTTTTAGAGAGAGTACTTTTTGTACAAAGCTGATGAGAATCTGTTGATTAGTCAGTGCCCTAAACACCTGCTAATTCAGGATGATGGGTAGATGTGGGAAAGAGAGGGTATCAGGGTTGATCAAGCCAAAATGCTTTCCAGAGGCCTGTGTTTCTCATGACCAGGCACAAATGGCTGTGTGAAGAAACATTTTATCTTGTTAACTATGTAAAAGCCTTTGCCTGTTCTCTAACTGCAAGTGAAATACATCAACTCTCAGAGCTATCCTACTGCAATTGAAGGACACCCAGAGCAACCAGGAGAGAAAATAAACTCCTGTCACTGAAAGAAGGAATTTATATGAAGTCTCTGTGTTCTTGTGGGGCTGGGTGAAGGCATTCACAGCTGACGGGGGTTTTTTATACCAGCTGCTGGTGGTCCTGGAGTTAGGCACCACACTGAGCTACAGCATGCACTGTATTCCTTTCTGGCATGTACCTCCAAAATGTACATATAACGCAGATGGAAGTCTGTGGAGGAATGACTTGCCCTGGCTGTGAACCTGGAGCTCTGATAGCCCTGAGATAGCCAAATACAGTCCAAGGGAACCCTCAATACATTTCACTTTAAATGCATTTAGAAGACCAGGCTGGAATTGGTAACTAGGAGAAATATCATATACATGAAAGCTGTGTTCTGCAGTAGCCTTACAAGCAGCTGAGAGGCAGAGTGACTCCTGCACCACTTGTCTGTAAAAGTACAATGCACAAAACTGAGGGCTACAAGTCTTCTCTACCCTGTAATTTCAGACCCTGAGTTCAAATGTGAGCTGCCTGCCCATGTGCTTGGTAAGATGTGTGCATTATCAAAGGCTGTGAAAGTATGCAAGTAGCACATGCTGCACTGAAAAAGGGAAAACAAAGGGTAGTGGGGGAATGGCGAAAACGCTAGTTCCTGAGACTTCTTTTGGGTTCTCCCTGCTGGTGCACCTACCAACTTGTCCCCTCTTTCCTTCACCCATTCTCCTACAAAATCCTCTGCAGCTGGATCAACTGCCTCAACCCACAAATGTCCAGTTTTGATGCTCTGAACTTCACGTATGATCCCCTTAACTCAGCCATTGTTGCTTGCCTGTCTGGACTTCTCTGTCTTGTGAACATATGTACTCAAAGAGGCAGTCTGTAGCCCAGCTTGTTGGGGCAGTTTGTAGTGGAGCGGACAAAACACCTCAACCTTGGATTCAGAAACCCTGGGCCTCCTGCTTTGGTGTTCTGTGGCTGGGTGTGCTCTAGCTATTGCCCCTCCATGCTCCCCGGGGTCCTCACAGAGACCCTGTGAGTTCATACCATCTCTGGTTATTTCACTCAGTCATGCTCTCCCATGGTTTCGCACTTGGTAGCAGGCACAGCATCTTGGCTAGTGCAAATTGGTTCACAAGCCCTTTTCCTGGAGGCTGAGCAGTGGCCTGTTCCTCCTAACATAGTGCCATGGTTGAAGATCTCAAAGCTGGAAGGGAATACCCATTTCACATGTGGGTGGTTACTAGGCAAATGTAATTTGCCTTTTCAGTCCATTGCTCCACGTGGTGTCAGCAAGTGCTGTGGTGGAGGCTATGCTGGATGAGAGAGCTTGTAGGAAGCTGAGTCATGGTCTGATCCCATAGTCTGATCCCATAAGTGGTTGGTTTTTTCCTGCAGTCTGTTACATAGTGCTTCAGCATTTGTATTGTAGTATGTTCTCTCTCCTTTAAACACACATCCTCACACACCAGTGACAGCACTGAGGATTTTTAATTCTTTAGCAGATTAGATAAATATCTGTGAGGGACCAAGTATTGATTCGTATCTTGAATGTTTCCCTTTCCAGAGCAACAAATTAAAGCTTTGCGTGTAGAAGAGCTCAGCTGTAGATAAGTGATGTTGAAGTGATCTGGTAGGAAGCCAGCCCTGCTTATGCCTAGTACATCAAGAGAGTTGGGGTTGTTCAGCCTGGAGAAGAGAAGGCTCCAGGGAGACCTTATGGTGGCCTTTCAGTACTCAAAAGGGGCCTATAAGAAGGATGGGGACAGACTTTTTTGAAGAGCCTGTTGTGACAGGACAAAGGGTAATAGTTTCAAACTAAAAGAGGGGAGATTCAGACTAGACATGAGGAAGAAAATTTTTACCATGAGGGTGGTGAAACACTGGACCAGGTTGCCCAGAGAGGTGGTAGATGCCCCATCCCTGGAGACATCTCAGGCCAGGCTGGACAGGGCTCTGAGCAACCTGATCTAGTTGAGGATGCAGAAGTGCAGGTGTATGTGCAAAGGCAGGAGTCAGCTCTGAGAGCAAGTCATGAGGAATGAGGAGTTATTCTCTTTTCTTGAGAAGCAGCTGGAGCAATACGCTGAGGGTCAGCTCCAGGGTGAGATGAGCAGGATTCCAGGACCATATGGGTGCAACCAACTGGGATCTAGTTGTGATGGTCCGAGGAGGGCAGTGAATACTTCACTGCTGTCCTGGGCTGTCACTGGGAACTTAGCAGTCTGGTCACGTCCAATNAACATAGTGCCATGGTTGAAGATCTCAAAGCTGGAAGGGAATACCCATTTCACATGTGGGTGGTTACTAGGCAAATGTAATTTGCCTTTTCAGTCCATTGCTCCACGTGGTGTCAGCAAGTGCTGTGGTGGAGGCTATGCTGGATGAGAGAGCTTGTAGGAAGCTGAGTCATGGTCTGATCCCATAGTCTGATCCCATAAGTGGTTGGTTTTTTCCTGCAGTCTGTTACATAGTGCTTCAGCATTTGTATTGTAGTATGTTCTCTCTCCTTTAAACACACATCCTCACACACCAGTGACAGCACTGAGGATTTTTAATTCTTTAGCAGATTAGATAAATATCTGTGAGGGACCAAGTATTGATTCGTATCTTGAATGTTTCCCTTTCCAGAGCAACAAATTAAAGCTTTGCGTGTAGAAGAGCTCAGCTGTAGATAAGTGATGTTGAAGTGATCTGGTAGGAAGCCAGCCCTGCTTATGCCTAGTACATCAAGAGAGTTGGGGTTGTTCAGCCTGGAGAAGAGAAGGCTCCAGGGAGACCTTATGGTGGCCTTTCAGTACTCAAAAGGGGCCTATAAGAAGGATGGGGACAGACTTTTTTGAAGAGCCTGTTGTGACAGGACAAAGGGTAATAGTTTCAAACTAAAAGAGGGGAGATTCAGACTAGACATGAGGAAGAAAATTTTTACCATGAGGGTGGTGAAACACTGGACCAGGTTGCCCAGAGAGGTGGTAGATGCCCCATCCCTGGAGACATCTCAGGCCAGGCTGGACAGGGCTCTGAGCAACCTGATCTAGTTGAGGATGCAGAAGTGCAGGTGTATGTGCAAAGGCAGGAGTCAGCTCTGAGAGCAAGTCATGAGGAATGAGGAGTTATTCTCTTTTCTTGAGAAGCAGCTGGAGCAATACGCTGAGGGTCAGCTCCAGGGTGAGATGAGCAGGATTCCAGGACCATATGGGTGCAACCAACTGGGATCTAGTTGTGATGGTCCGAGGAGGGCAGTGAATACTTCACTGCTGTCCTGGGCTGTCACTGGGAACTTAGCAGTCTGGTCACGTCCAATTGCTTCCATTCCTCCAGCTCTGTGCTGGAATGCTACTCCTTATGTCTGTCATGGGTTGCTAGAAAGCCTAATGAAAGATTCAAGTTGTCTTACACGTGAGATCTCAAATGGCTAAGGACCGATTTTTTTTTATGTAATTCTAAGTCTAGTAATTGTCTTTCATAAGAGAGGGGTACAATATGTATGTGATAGACTACAAAAGGGAAGATACATCAGGAGCTAAGGATTGGAAGATTTAATAAGATTGTGAGATAGCCCTGCCGGAAGCAGCTAATGCCTGTAAGCCAGGCTGTGACTGGTGATGTTAAGGGTTAGAAGGGGTCTTGTTTGCCCTTCCGCTCTGAAGTAATAGAATCTTCGTATAAGATGTAATGTAGCCCATAGTATGAAATCCTAATGCTTATGCAAGTTCTTTGCTTCAGGGATTTTAGGGAGTGTGTGCGTGCATGTATGTTTATGTAAGTCAAGTGGAATTTCACTCACTGTAGAGAAATGAATTATGCTAATATGCAGTTTTATGTTTTATAGAGCACAGCTTGCAGATGATGAAAGAACAGTTGCTGTTAGAGACTATGAAACCATATATACAATTTCTGGAAGTGGCTCACCTTCAGATATTTCACCAGTTCTATATGTCTCCTCGGAATCACCTCCAAAATATGAAGAAAAAGCATCAATAACAAATAATGAATATTCTCCCTCTTCTTCTTCATCTTCTTCATCCATTTCCTTAGCCACATCTGACACCAGCTCATAGAGAACTGCCAGTTAGACTTCATTTTTAAATTAAATTGTGCACTCAGATGTATGATTTTTGAATTTATTTACATTTTGTAATAAAAGCAGTAATGTTGGCTCTGTCTTCTTTTTCATCCAAAAGCATAAATGACAAATTTGGGGTTCAATAAATGTTAGATAATGCTGGGCTTTCAAGCAAGTAGTCTGAAAGGATTTGGTTCACTGCAAGAATATTAAATGCTCATCTTGTTCTGTTCTAGCTTCAGTTTCTATTTTTAGTTGTTCTTTATATAATGGAGGCGCTAAGTAGAGAACAACTTTTTATGCTTATTTTAATTAAATCTGTTTGGAGCTTCAAAAAAAGAAATAATTAGGGAGTGTTTTTATTTCTATTTTTGTGTTACTTTTGTGGAAAATACTTGTTTGTAAAGTTGTTGACTTTATATATAATCTGAAAGCATCATGACTAGGGGTCTTTAAGACTGGGAACGAGTCTGCTGTGGAGAACTTAAATGGTTACTTTTTGGTCTGCCTGGTAGCAACCACTCTACAGCTTAATTTAGACCCTCTCTGGCACTTATGTAAGTGTAATCCCCATGAGAATCAGTTTTAGCCACCAATTAAGAGCCCTAAGGCAACATTGAGGATAGTTAATAAGCTAAGAGTTTAAGTGTGGTACCGACTGATTTCAGGGAGAGTATATACCACTGTTACGTATCATCATTCATGGTTTATACAAGGAGTGTTTGTTTTGTGAGAGTGAGCGCCACTCGACAGCGGTGTCTCCCAGGAGCAGACATTACTTATCAGCAAACGCAGGAGAGACAGTTTCATGGAAATGTATACAACACATGTTTTTAACTGGTGCAGTGCCTGCCAGACCCTTCCATCAGAAATGCGGCCATCCCAGCTCCCTGTCCAGCCCCTGAGTTAGCAGTAGCAGCCTGCCTCCAGGATGGAGTGGCAACAGGTTCTAGTTCTATTTTGTGAATGTTTGTGCCCACTCCCAAACTGCAGGATTTGCTCGTAGTAGATAGTTAGCAGGAGCTGAGTTGCTACTGACCTTTGACACTTAACAACTTGCTGTGAACCCTGTTGCAATCTCCCAGTTTGAGAAAAACAGACCCGATTTGGTGCCCAGAAACAGAAGGTGGCAGAGCTAATGTTCAGGCATGGTTAAGCATGGTGAATTTGCCAGCAATAAAATACCTGGGAAGAGTGCTCTCTGTCTTGTTCATCTGAATCTCTGAACACCTGCATGCCCTGGGATCTCAACTACACCTCAACTTGTCTTCTGCCATGCCGGATTTCAGGGAGCGTGACTGTGGCAGAATGTGAAGCTTTGAGTTAAGCACTTGGGTTTCCTCCTGTGCCTGGGGAAAGGCAATTGCCTTGTGTCACCTTTCTATGAAAATGCCTGTTGCCTGCAGAGTTCTTTAGAGAGACATTCAGGAGCTCCTGCATTTGGCCATTTATTTCCATCTCTGTGTTGTTCCCTCAGTCATGCTAGGGCAGCTCTTTGTGCAGCCACATAAAAACAAACCAGTGAGGGCAGTGTATTTAGCCAGCAATAGAGCTGAGGGGCTTATGCATGCAGAGTAATGAGCAAACACAACACAGAGAGGGATTTAGTATGTGGGAGCTGATTGAACTGGCATGACTCTGCCAGGGGAAATGTCTAGATGAAGAAAGGGGATCCACAAAAGCCAGCAGGCATTTTGTCCTCTTTTCCCTCATGTGTTTTTCAACTAGTGAGTTTTACAAGGATACTGTTCCTTGAATGCCTTCTGTTACCCAAGCTATAGCTTACCATCTTTTTGATTTTTTCTTTTAAAGCTTATTTTTCTAACATGATTTTTAACAGTGGTGCCCACTGCCCTACATGACTCGTGCATGCAAAGCCTTGCACATGTCAAAGGAGCTTGTCTCTCTCTGGATTTATCATGCTATTATATAGCAAGTACAGAAGCTGTGGTATTTTACCTAAAAGATCCCATGCAAAGACAGACCCACATTGGCTTTGCTCTGTAGTTTGAATTACAAATGAAGACTCATTTGCTGAAAAGATTAAATATCAAAAAGCGTTTAATCTAAACAAATAAATCTTTATATATGTCACCATCTATTTCCTTTATATATATATATATATATAGTTACATCGGTTTGCTAACTAAACGTATTAAACTTTTGTGATGCCTGCAATTTGTTCAATCTGTTGTTCCTAAGATGTACCCAAGAGACCAGACAAATCAAGTGGAATATGTTGACTCTAGGCTCAGTCCTCTGCAACAGAAATACGATCTTGCTTTTCTTCAAGGTTTACTGTGTTTTGATCTTCTGCTGCAGAGTCTTCAGTGTGGATCACTTTATTTCTAAAAAAGCAGTCTTCGTCAACAGCAGGCTTTAGAAAGCTGCTGACCTGACTCTTCAGCATCAGCACCTGAATTTCATGGGAAGAATAGGTGCTACCTCTGGAAACGAGGACTGAAAACAGGATTTTTCTCTGTATCATTTTGAGAAGATGCCTAGGAAATAGTTCAATGTACTGGTGTGTTAGCATCTTCTGGTTTTAACTCAGATAATCATTTCTCGAAAACTCAGTAGATGTGCTGAGTGCATCTCCATAACCTGCTCAGCACCAAGAGAGCCAACATAGCCAGGGCAACAATATTTGCTTACAGTGTTCTCAAGATCTCTTTCAGCAAGGTCAGAAACCAAAGGCTAACACAGAATGAACAGCATTAGTGGGAGGAATTTTTGATGTGGGGAGTAGGGGTGAAATGTCTGTATTAGAAAGGAAGCAACACCTTGTAAAACTATAAAAGTAGCTTAAAATAATACAGAATAGCGTTTTTATTGAGGAAGTTAGATACTTTACTGTCACACTAATGGTGCTATAACCCCCTTTCAGCCCTAAGGTTAGCTTAAGTGCTGGCATACAAATGCTAGGGAGCAAATCAAGTTGGTTACTGATTCACACTTACTTAAACAGGCCAAGTGGGAGGTAAGGACTGCTTATGCTCTGTAAGCAAAGTTAAGGTCTCCTTGGTGCCTGCACTGATGTTGCTCTGCTTCTAGCTGCAACACTATAGTCCTTTGGGTATGAGAAGGATTTGCAGAAATATAACTGACGACTGTTCTGTGGGAGAAGTCTTTCTTCCTGCATGACCAACAGCTGAAAAAAATAGAAGGCTAACTCAACTGAAAAAAAGATTGCACACATCTCCGCAGTGATATTGTGTTTTTATACAGTTGCACTTGCTGGATGGCACCCACCCCATCCTTGCCCTTTGCAGTTCGTAGTGCTGTAACCATCTATCCCTTTTCCGTCCCATCTCTTTGGAGCCATGGCTCACGGGGCATTTCTGCGTCCAGGTTTCTGCGTCCAGGTTTCTGCGTCCACGTTTCTGCCAATATCTCCATGTTTCTGCAGCAAACGTGTCAGCCTTCATCTAGATCTGTGCTCCTCCCTCTATCACACGTATATGTATCTGGATAATTAGGTATGGAAGTACCTTCAGTTTGGTGTGAAAGTTGACAAGTCAGCATTCTCTGGGAGCATATAAAGCCACCTTGCAGACAGATGCAGTTGTGAGCAGCTGACTGAACCTGCTCCTCTCAGCTTATTTATGCTTTGAGGCTGGCAGTGCAGTAGTACCGGGTCCCAGGGTGCAAGGCCCACTCATGATTGTTCTTTAGGTACTGCTCTTACACCACCATCTGTGTTTTTCATTAAAGATGCCACATACGGTCACCTTCTCTAGGAAAAAGTCTCTCTTTGTCAAATCGTTGGCTCTTTGATCTTCCTACAACTGTATACTTCTTTATGGAGTGATTTTTTTTAGCTACTCTTTTTAAAGCAAATCAGTGTGCAATACAGTGGTATAATTTAATTTTATTCTATATTACGTTTTTTGAATATTCTGTGACTAAGTCCATTACTATATTACAGGCATGTAAGAAAATAAAACCTTACTATGACAGGCTGGTGATGTGAGCAACCATATAAAAATGAATAGCAGAAGGAGAGGAGTAAAAGATTAAGTGAAGGCCTGTCAGCGTTTATTACAGAAAGCAAAACTACTTGGGTTCAGAAGTAAGGTCCCTGAAGTGACAAAACTGTAGCGAGAACTGAAAGCAGCACCCGTCCTGAGAACCTCACTCTGACCAATTCCTTCGGTTTCATACATCTGTTTTCATCTGTTTAGCAGTTATTCCAGCTAAAAGGGGATGCATTTAGTAAATCGGCATCTTTAAGTGAGTTCCCAGAACATACATGTACTTGGCAAAGGAAAATACTGGCCTTAAAAAATCAATGTGATCCGGTAATCTCTTAAGACCTTGACAGCTGCCTGAATGCAGCATTGCCACTCTCTGGGGAAATAACAGCAGAAATGTGGGGAGGCTTAGAGCAAATTATATGTTATAGACAAAGAGGGGGCAGTGTACAGGGGAAAGAGTAATTTTAATTTAGATTCTGCTGCACTGAACAGAAAGTGTTTTCCATCCCATTTTCAGAGTTCCAAGTGACAAGTAGCCTTGGAAGACACCACCTGTATACTTCAGCTCTAGCATGCACTTGCTCAACAACCCTTAAGTCATGTCCTAGGCCAGAGGTAAAGAGCACCAGCCATGGGTGATGCAACACTCAATTTGGAAAACTCTGAATTCAGGATGCGTTGAAGGACCATTGCACAGGACTGGTGAAGTGCTCCAGCACAATCCTGTTGCACAATCCAGGGACAGGGCGTCTACCACCTCTCTGGACAACTTGTTCCAGTGTTGCACCACCTTCACTGTAAAATTTTTCTTCCTCCTGTCTAGCCTGAATCTCCTCTCCTTTAGTTTAAAACCATTATCTCTTGTCTTATCACAATAAGCCCTGCTAAAATATCTGTCCCCATCTTTCTTATAGGCTCCTTTTAAGTACTGAAAGGCCACGATAAAGTCTCCCCAGAGCGTTCTCTTCTCCAGGCTGAACGACCCCAACTCTTTCAGCCTTTCCTCACAGGAGAGCTGTTCCAGCCTCCTGATCATTTTTGTGGCTTCCTCTGGACCCTCTCCAGCAGATCCATGGCATTCTTGTACTGAGGGCTTCAGAACTGGATGCAGTACTCCAGTGGAGTCCCATCAGAGACAAGTAGAGGGGCAGATTCACCTCCCTCGAGCTGCTGGCCCTGTTCCTTTTGATGCAGCCCAAGAGATAAAATTTGCCTTCTGGGCTGCAAGCCCACATTGCTGGCTGTGGTCCCATCTTTCATCCACCAGTACCATCAAGGCCTTCTCCACAGGGCTACTCTCAATCGCTTCATTCCCCAGCCTGTATGGATACTGGGGGTTGCCCCGACCCAGGACCTTGCACTTGGCCTTGTTGAACTTCATGATGTTTGCATGGGCCCACTTCTCGAGCTTGTCCAGGTCCCTCTGGGTGGCATCCCATACCTCAACGATGTTCACTGACACCACTCAACTTGGTGTCATCCACAATCTTCCTGAGAGTGCACTCGATCTCACTGTCTATGGCATTGATGAAGATACAATAATAAATAGTACCAGTCCCAACACGAACTCCTGAGAGACACCCTGTGTCACCAGTGTTCATCCAGATGTTGAGCCATTGACCACTACTCTCTGGATGAGACCATCCAGCCAATTCCTCATCCATCAAGCAGTCCATCCATCAAATCCATACCCCTCCAATTTAGAGAGAAGGATGTTGTGGGGGACCGTGTCAAAGGTCTTACAGAAATCCAGATAAACGACGTCTGTAGCCCTTCCTTTGTCCACTGATGTAGCTACTCCATTGCAGAAGGCCACTAGGTTGGTCAGGCAGGGCTTGCCCTTGATGAAGCCAAACCGGCTGTCTCCAATCACCTCCCTGTCCCTCATGTGCCTCAGCTCAGCTCCTAGGAGGGTCTGTTCCATGGGCTTCCCAGGCACAGGGGTGAGGCTGGCAGGTCAGTAGTTCCCAGGGTCCTCCTTTCTACCCTTTTAAAAAAGTAGGTTCATGTTTCCCTTTTTCCAGTCATCAGGGTCTTCACCTGATTGCCATGACTTCTCACATACCTTGGAGAGTGGCTTGGCAACTGTATCAGCCAGTTCCCTCAGGATTAGTTGTCTAAGGGAAGCCTGTTAGTTGACCAAGGCAAGCCTGTCAATGTGGTCTTTTTGGATTTCAGTAAAGTCTTTGATACTGTCTCTCACAGTATCCTCCTGGAAAACGTGTCCGTCACACAGCTGGATAAACACACAATGCAGTGGGTGAGCAGTCGGCTGACAGGCCGGGCTCAAAGGGTTCTAGTAAGTGGGGTTATGTCAGGCTGGCCACCAGTCACTAGCGGGGTTCCACAGGGATCCATCTTAAGACTGGCACTCTTCAATACCTTTATAAACGACTTAGACTCAGGACTTGAGGGATTGCTTAGAAAGTTTGCTGATGACACAAAACTGGGAGGAGCTGTTGACACTCTCGAGGGTGGAGAGGCCCTGCAGAGGGATCTGGACAAATTGGAGAACTGGGCAATCACCAACCGCATGAAGTTCAACAAGGGCAAGTGCCAGATTTTGCACCTGGGACACGGCAACCCTGGCTGTACATACAGACTGGGGGATGAGATGCTGGAAAGCAGCTCTGTGGAGAGGGATCTGGGGGTTCTGGTTGACACCAAGTTGCACATGAGCCACAGTGTGTCCTGGCAGCCAGGAGGGCAAACGTGTCCTGGGTGCATCCAGCACAGCATGGCCAGCCGGGCAGGGAGGGGATTGTCCCACTCTGCTCTGCACTGGTGCGGCCTCACCTGGAGCACTGTGTGCAGGTCTGGGCACCAAAGTTAGTGAAGGGTTTGGAGAGGAAGGCGTACGAGACGAGGGGCAACTAAAGTCACTTGGTTTGTTCAGCCTGGAGGAGACAGGGGGAAACCTCATCACCATCTACAGCTTCCTCACAAGGGGAGGAGGAAGAGCAGGTGCCAGACTCTTCTCTTTAGCAACCAATGACAGGACCTGAGGGAATGTGAGGAAGATGTGCCAGGGGAGGTTTAGGTTGGACATTGGGAAAAGGTTCTTCACCCGGAGGGTGTTGGACACTGGAACAGGCTCCCCAGGGAGGTGTCACAGCCCCAAGCCTGGCAGTGTTCAAGAAGAAACCAGACAACACCCTCAGATACATGGTGTGAACTGTGGTGTTGTCATATGCAGGAATAGGAATTGAACTTGATGACCTTTGTGGGTCCCTTCCAACTCAGGACATTCTATGATTCTATGATTCTATATAATTGACTCTGGGATGCATCCTGTCAAGTTTCATAGATTCATGTATGTTCAGGTTCCTCAAGTGGTCATGAACATGATCTTCACTTAAAATGGGAGGGACTTTTCTCCCTCAGTCCTCATCTTGCAGTTTATCCACTTGAGAGGCGTGGGAAGAGAGGTTGCCAGTGAAGACTGAGGCAAAAATGTTGTTCAGTAACACAACCTTCTCGCCCATTGTTACCAGTTTTCCAATTTCGCTCATCGGGGGGGTGCACTTTCTTTGAACCTCCTTTTCTGGTTGACATACCTGTGGAAGCCTTTGTTGTTACTCTTTGCATCTCTTGCCAAGATCAGCTCCAGCTGTGCCTTGGTCTTCCTGACCTCATCCCCACACAAGCAGGCAATGTCCATATACTCTCTTCCCAGGATACCCAGCCCTGATTCCACTGCCTGTGTGTTTCCTTCTTGCCTTTAGTTTGACCAGCATGTCACGATTCAGCCTTGCTAGCTTCTTGCCTTCCTTACCTGATTTCTTACACCTGGGGATCCTGAGCTCTTGCACTCTCTGGAAAGCATCCTTAAAGATCTGCCAGCTCTGTTCTGCTCCCTTGTTCCTGAGGGCAGTTTGCCAGGGGGTCCTGTTGACTAACTCCTTGAAGAGCAGGAAATTTGCTTTCCTAAAATTCAGGTTCCTGACTTTACTCTTTGCCTGTCCCACATCCTTCAGGACTGCAAACTCCACAAGTGCACGACCACTGCAGCACAGGCTGCCTCTAACCTTGACATCACCAATTAGATCACTTGCAGTGGTGACCATCATGTCTAGTATTGCAGCCCCCCCAGTATGGCTGTCTATTACCTGGTTTAGGAAGTTGTCCTCAATACATTCCAGGAGTCTCCTGGATTTCCTACAGCCTGCCATGCTGTTTTTCCAGCAGATGTCAGGGTTGTTGAAGTCCCCCAGCAGGACAAGGGCTTGTGAGCGCAATGCCTGTTGTAGCTGCATTAACAAGTCTTTGTCAATAGGCTCCCCCAATGAGGTGGCCTGCAGTAGACACCAGCCACAAGGTTTCCTTGTTGCCTCAGTCTCTGATTGTTATCCATAAGCTTTCAGCCTGCTCGTGTTTATTCTTCAGAGACAGCTCTTAACGCTCCATCCATTTCTTGACGTAGAGGGCAACCCCTCCACCCTTCCTTCCTCACCTATCCAANTTGTAGCTGCATTAACAAGTCTTTGTCAATAGGCTCCCCCAATGAGGTGGCCTGCAGTAGACACCAGCCACAAGGTTTCCTTGTTGCCTCAGTCTCTGATTGTTATCCATAAGCTTTCAGCCTGCTCGTGTTTATTCTTCAGAGACAGCTCTTAACGCTCCATCCATTTCTTGACGTAGAGGGCAACCCCTCCACCCTTCCTTCCTCACCTATCCAATCTGAACAGCCTGTAGCCATCAATAGCCACACTCCAGTCATGGGATCCATCCCACCAAGTTTCAGTAGTGTCCACTAGGTCATAGCTTGCTAGCAGCACGATGGCTTCCAGTTCCTCCTCTTTGTTGCTCACACTGCGTGCATTGCTGTAAAGGCACTGGGATGTCAGCCATGCCAGCTTCTCAGAGGAACATCCTTTGACTCCTTTGAAGTATTTCACTGGTGTTTTCCTGTTGGCTTCTACTATCTCATGAGCCTCTGGCTCATCTCCGTAAGTCTTCAAGTGTGCTCCAGTGTGGCCAACATGTCTCAGGGCCACTGGCTGAAGGTCCTCACTAGCACTAGCATTATGCTGTAATATTGCTTTTAAAAGGATGTTGGAACGCCTGGAAGATTCAGAGAAGAGCAACAAGAATGATCCATGGGATGGAAAAACCTGACTTGCAGAGAGCACTGACAGAAGTTCGTTCCATTAAGTTTACCAAATACGAGGTTAAAGATGACTTACGTTTTGGCTGTAATTACCAGTACAAGGACAGCTTATCTAGTATTTCAGCACTTTCTAATTTAGTTGTTGTCATACAAAACCACTGCACTGCAAGCCCTAACACTTTGCTTAAGTGGTGCAGAGAGTCCTGACTAGACTTGGTGCTGGGGGAAGAGCTGATCTTGTATTTGTCAGAAAATTTGTTGGCACCCTGGGTAATAGATGAGCCATAAGACTGACTTTGGAAACTTCCCAGACAAGTTTTTTAAAGGAATCAAGCACTAATACTCCTTAAGGTCTATCTGCTAACAAATGAGAAAGACACATCTGCAATTGCATTCAGCATCAGTTCTGAAGGCACCAAATTCAGTGAGCAGCCCCTTTCAGAAGTGAGCTGTTGTCACACTGTGGTATGAATACACAGTAGATTGAAGCTACCTTTACTGATTTTGAAGAAGCACTGTGAAAGATGGTGAATTTTCTAGTTCTAGAGCTATTTTTGTCTTATAAATCTCAGATAAGCTTGGTTCCCCAGAGCTGCTGTTAGCAGGAAATAGCATCATACGTTCTGCCACCTGAGGAGTAATCTCTGTTGTGTGTAGTACTTTGCCATGCCAGTCAAAACAGATTGAGTAGTTGGAGATTTTTCCTTTTATACCAAGATGTTCTACCAGAACCTTCTGACAACAACGACTTTAGTCTGATACTGTAAGGAAACAGAAAATGTCAACATTTAGTCAATCTTCCTGCTTAATATATGGGACATATGTTCATTATGATGTAAAAAAAAATATTCTAAGTTCTTCTGGATACAGGATGAGATTCCTTGTTTTACCATGTTTAACGTTACAAGACATGCTTTCTCATTCCTGCTGTGGTGCACTATTCAGGGTATGTGGGCTTTATTCATTATAAACTCTGAGGAAGGGGTGTAGATCCCACAACAAAAAATGTCCACAATTAAGGGGAAATTACTGAGCAATTATGCTACCTTCAAACAGCTGGAAAGCTTTAGTTGGTTTGAAATAATTTTTATGCCATAACCATCAGCTCTCCCAAGCTGTTCAGCACTCACCACCCGCTTGACGCTTATCATCCACCCACCCACTACTCCCCCTTGGCAAAACATCAGAAATCTTACTTTGGTATTTTTTAAGCCACAGAAGCTCTGGACTGCAGCATGAGCTGCAACAGAGGTCAAGTCTTGGCTATAAATGTCACGCTTCAGAGCGCTACGAAGCACTCCCAGCGATGGCCACGCATTTCCCTGCAGATCTGGGTTGGTGGAACGGTGGCCCAAGGAGAGCGAGAGTCACTGTACTGCTGTCTGTTAAAGCGTATGCTGTCCATATGTTGAATGCAGCAGCTGGCAGGGAGCCTAGGAAAAGCTGTGGTAGCTGCAGCTCCCTTTCTTTCCCATCTGGCATGGGCACAGCGAGGAAGTATCATTGGTTTTCAAATTAAAGAAGAGGATAAACAAAGAGATAAGCAGACATGCGAGGGTGAAGCCATTTCGGAAGTGATGGTGGTAATTCAAAAAGTCTTTAGTGATCACTTCAGGCTTCACTTCCCAGACCTTTATTCTTCTAAGCAAAGTTTATTCTTTCACATGATGGACTCTGTTAACCATACATGCACAAAGTTCTTGTATAACTAACCTGAACCTTCAACTTTAAATGCACTGCCAAGTCCCTTACAAGCCCCCTTTCTCTTGAGGCAGCAGACACGTTACACTCGGTAATGGAGCAGAACAACAGCAATGTAGAAGATTTCTCCTTGAATGTTTTTTCTGTCACTCCTTATCAGCCAAATAGATCTGATATCCTGGTATCAGATGGGGATAAAGCTGGCGCCACTTTGCTCTTTTCAGGTGTGTTTTTGGGACTGGTGGGGATCACTTTCACCGTTATGGGATGGATAAAATACGATGGCATTACTCACCTGGAGTGGACTCAGTTGCTAGGACCTATTCTGCTCTCTGTTGGGGTGACTTTTATTCTGATTGCTGTTTGTAAATTTAACATGCTTACATGCAAGACCTGTAAAGAAGGAGAGGAAAACACGTCAGACCTCGACCAGGCTGCAAGTGGACAGTCCTTTGTCTTCACCGGCATTAACCAGCCTATAACTTTTCACGGTGCCACAGTAGTACAGTACATCCCTCCACCATATGCAGCCCAGGAAGGCATTGCTGTGGGTTCTCGTTACCTTCACCCGGTGCTCAGCTGCTGCGGTGCTGTTTCGTCCAGTACCTCACCAATTCACTCCCCAGGCTCTCCTCACTTCTGCCCTGCCTACGCCATGGATAACCTGGCTTTCACCGGAGACGAGAACTACGCTTCTTATCCTGCAGGGCATACCAGGAGTCAGAGGTACATCTTCTGAAATTATTTATTGTGCTTGGACACAGGCTTCTATGCATTTTAAGTGCTAGGTGCAGAAAAGAAACAAAAACTAGTCCAGAGTGCTATCCTTCTTCAGACTTTTTTTTCTTTTCTTTGCTAGAAGTTTTTTTTGAGTAAAGGCTATGGAGGCATACTTCTTCTGTAAAGCATTTTTATCCAAATTAAACTCACTTATGACTCCCTTTCAATTTACAGTCTACTAAATCTGTTATTTTTTAAGATATTAGTATATATGCTTCTGCACATGTTTTTTTATGCTTTTATGTTTTTTATGCTTACCTACTAGCTTTAGATGAGTGTCGACCAGAAGATTATTATATGTACAGCCAGAGGATTCCACTCACAATCACAACACACGAGTCAGCGCCCAAACAGCATTTTTATGACAATGAAAGAATCAGTTTGCTACCAGATGCTCTCCCTCCTGACTAGGCCTGGTCACAACACGCACCTCTCCCAGTGTAGCAACCTTCCAGCTTTAACTCTTTTCCTAGTTTTGGGGCATAAACAAGATCACTGTATGTATCACAGAGCAGTATGAAACTGCTTTAGTCAGACACAAAATAATTTTATATAGTTCTTTGCTCTAAGGAAAAATATTCTAATTATCTGAATTACTCAGAATTATATCCTTCCTAGAACAAAAACCACTTTTAGGTCATTTATCAAAGTGTATTTGAAAAACTGCTGACTGACCCATCATCCTCAGCAACCTGTGAAAGGCATAGGCAGCATGAAAACAAAGGTCACCTCCTGACACTTTTACGCTTCACAACAAGAACAGAGCACATGGTTGAATCATAGTTAAACTTCACCTCACAGCATTTTCTCAATAAGTCAGGAAGTGCTTTGCCCAGATAAGGCTGACAGGATGCAAGCACTGAGGTTACCTGCATGCTTTGTGTTTGATAAATTCTTTTTGTGCCTGCTCCTCTTCCTATTTTCAGGTCAGAGGACAGTTCTGATGAGCCAGAAGAGCTGCTAGAAGACTACGCCTGTGATGACTTGTCACCTCCCCGTTATGAGGAAATATACCCACTGTCTTCATAGCATAACCATGGGTGACAGATGACACTTCTAAGAGACACAAGTTATTAAATCCCCAAGAATATTTTCTTTAAACACTTGCATGATAAGCAGATGTGAGCAAGCTCTTGATACAGATACACAGTTCAGTATCGTTGAAAATCTTTAACCAACCTTTTCTTTTTCCCCCTCAAAAATTCATTAGCTCTTTCCTATGCAGTTTAATAGCAGAGGTATTAACTATTTAATAGCAAAACTATTAATAGTAAAATCAAGGATCTAAATCCATATTAGGGTTCCCCAACAAGAAGTCCAGTTTTCACACTTGCTGAAACCAGTGTGAACTGTGAATGCACAAGATGTTTGTGGAAGCTCATGATTGCTCCTGGACATTTAGCATCACTATAAAACATTTGCTTTATTCTTGATATATTTTCCCACTTGGTTGCTTGGGAATCTTCAAAAGTGCCCAAGTGTCTGATCCATGAAAGTGCTTATAATGTCTTGATTCTGTCTGATTCCTTGGACTAGCTCACTCATTAATAAGTCCAGTCTACAGATTAGACTTTCTCTGCTTGGTTCATATGTATGACCCAGTCGTGTAGGCATTTTTGGCGCATCCTGCTTGATTCAAAGCACTCCAGAATAGACAAAATACAAATGGTGAGTTCTGCCCATTTTTACACAGACCTCTAAGAGATCTTGTGTGCATCAAACTCAGTTCTCTTCCCCACCTGATGCGATGCAAAACATTACCTCGCACCAAGAGTCCTCGTAACTGCTAGGTTAATGTCCCTAAAGAAAATGGCACCTTTCTGAAGCCTTGTTAGAGGTGTGTGGTCGTACCAGTTTTAAAGGCTTTAATAATCACAGCTTCTCCCTGCTGTGCCCTCATTCTAGTGGAACTCTTCCTGAGGTCCCTTCTTGTGTGAATGTGGGTCTTAGGCACACAATGAAGCCTGTGGGTTTCCTCAGAGCATCCAGGTAATTATGGGCTGCAGTGAACATTCTAGTTCAAGTTCAGCTTTCAAGATCAACATGGTTCCAGACATTGTATCTACAAATGGATTCACAGCTGTGCCTAGCAAAGGATGAGGTGCATAAACTCCAAAATCTTGCAATCCAGGCTAAAGGTCCCAAAGAGCTTTGCTCTAGAACTATCTAAACCTCAGGACAACGAGAATGACATGAGTCCTTTCATTTTTGTTTTGTATTTCCACATATGCTTCAAGTTCTGCTTTTGACTGTTCCTAGAAATGCCGTGACACAGCTGGACAAATCAGGATGTCCCTGTGCAGAATCGCATCAATTTTGCCTGTCGCCCTCAAACGACTCAAACCAAAAGCTGTTCTCAGCCCACACAGGCACCATGCAAAATGATCTAGAGGTCCATGGTCATGCCCAAAATAACCGAGCAGTATGCTGCTGGTGTGCCTGCGGGTCAGTCTCCTAGCCTGGAATGTTATGGTGAAAAGTGGGTGTCCATTATAGAATGCATGAACTTTATTTTACTTTCCAACACAGCTCTTGCCATTTGTCATCTATCTATGATGGATCTCATTCCTGAGGGCTGGAGAAGCCTGATATTGAGCAGGGGCAGGTAGTATGGGATGTACCTGGCAGCTGGAAGTCACTGAGTGTCCAGGCAGCCTCACTAGCAAGCAGGAGATGTAGCTGTAGATGGAGAGGTGCATTCTGAACATTGTCCAGTTGCATGGAGCTCCAGGTATGCATTCACCTCCCTGTCCTGTATACTTAGAGCATTTTTGGAGAGGCACAAGACAAACATTGTACTCCACAGTGATGGTCGTGACAATGACAGGTCGTATTTGGGACACAACATGTAAATCGAATAAAAGCTGGATTAGCAACTGCAGCAGCAGCAGCTACTAGGTAGTGACTACAAAATATGTGAGTGCTTTTTCTCACTAGAGAAATATGGGCCACACTGATTTTCAGCAGTGGTGGCCTAGTGTTAGCAGGTAGGCATATACAGTTGGAGAAAGGCAGGCATTCTGTGTTCAGCATGATCTCTACAGGATTGAGTGAGAGAGCAGAACGTCTGAAAATAAATGCAAGTTTCTCTTACAGAAATTTCTTGCTCCTCTTCCAGAATTTATAGGGAAGTGAACTCATCCTCCCTCCACAGTGGGAAACAGGAAGGTGCCAAATCTCCAGTTGGTTCCACATGGACAGACCCCTGCACTTAGCATGTAGTTCTGCTGACTCCAGCAGGCAGTGCATGAGCACATAGGTCAGGATGGATCCAATTGCAGGACCAGGCTCAAAATTTCTACCCAATCACCCTCCTCCACAAGAAAATTCCTGCAGTCAGAAACTACAGACTTCTGCTGTTGCTCTTTTATTTTTTCCCAAGCACGTGGCATAAGCATTTTCATAGGGTAATTCTAGCTTTATTTCATGATGTCAAATCTACTGTCGGAGTAAATAGGAGAAATCCAGGAGGTTGCCCTGTGGATTCCATGTCAGGTTTAGAGTTTGCTTATGTATACACTGAGTTCATTAAAAGAGACCTGGATTTCTTTTTGGAAAGAAGGTTGAATAGATAAATTTAAATGACTGTGTATTAAAATGATCTTGACCCATCGGATGAATTCTGCCTGAATTCTGTAGGAGTCTTTTCATGCAGCACAGACACTTGAGAAGCTCCCGTCTGATGACATTTCCTTGCTGTACTGATTGCTGATTACTGTTTTTAAGAGTAGAGCAATATTCTATGAAGGCTTTTATTCTTCCTCTTCTATTTTTATCCTTTTTTCTATTTTGACTTTTTGGTTTTGTCTTCATTTTGTTTGGTTGGTTGGTTTTTGCTACTGTATCCTCAGTCATTTAACCATCACATGAATTCACTATGACGAGTTAAAGAAAAAACCTGTATGGCCAGACCTTCAATCGAGGTGAACTGATATGGCTCTGCTAGATTATAGTGATTTAACTCCCCGGAGTACCTAGAAGATTGTATTTGAGATTTTGATCAATCCACTTTTCATTCAAACTAGTGCTCTTCAAGCAAAATTACCTTCTCCCACATCGCCTGCAATGCTACTGCAGACTTGCAGAATGTTTTATTGTAGTTAGATGCATTTCAAATTCTAGCTATAGTGACAGAATGTTGTGAGTATTCAACTACGTAACACTGAATGGCTTACTGGAATTTTCCCAATATGCTTTGATTTATAAGATTTTGACCATGAGGTGGTTAACATATGAAATGGGTAGAGACATACCTATTGACATGAAGCTGAGCAGAATCTGTTCATTGAAGTAAAAATTCTGCACAGACTTGCTGTAAGATCTAGGAGCTGTTTCAAAACACTAAATCCCACGTGCCAAATGCAGCTACAGGATGTGAATTTCTTGTCAGGTAACATTTAAATCTGAAGTCTGTTGCCGTATCTGTGAAGAAGTACAGGAACGCATGAGTCGAAGTTTGGTTTGCTCTGGTCTTGCAGCACTTTCTCACAAAAGCCTAATTTCACCAAAAGTACCTGTTTCTGCCACTGGTGCTTCCATGCATGTGCCTGAATACATGTACCCAAGCAGAAAGCACGTACAACCGGGTGTTCAAAATCAGCAGGGCTGAAATCCTTCAAAGAGTTATTGTTAAATTGGATCGAGATTTAGGAAATCTGGGTCTCAGGGAAAAAATAAACCTGTAAGTAGGGCTCGTTCCTTTCCAGAGAGACCTAGTTACACACAGGCCTTCTGCGCCGGGGCCCCGCGGGACACTCGGGGATGCTGCGCCGCCCTCTCCGTTCTGCGCGGAGCCCGTAGCCCCCGTCCCCACGGGCCGCGCCGCTCTCCCCTGCTCCAGCTGGGCCACGGCCGAGCAGCTTCACCCCGAAAGCCGCCGGAGGACTTTGCCAGGGCGCTCCCCCGGGCCCCGGCCACTGCCCGCCCCCCGCCGGCGCACCCCCGCCACGTCCCGCCCTCCCACCGCCGCCAGGGGGCGCCGCAGTGCTCCGGAGCGGTTGACGGAGCCGAGACCAGGACCGGGACCGGGACCGGGACAGGTATCGGGCCCGGGATCGAGATAGGGATCAGGATCGGGCCGGGGCCGGGTCTGCCCCGGCGCGGCCCCGGGCTGCGGAGCTGCTGTGCCGGTGGCTGCCTCCACATCACGGCGCGGCAGCTGGCGGGCGGGGCCGGGGTCACGCTTCTGCTCACCCGCCCAAGCTGAAATTTCGCGGCGTTGACGCGATCGTGTGTCTCCGCTGTCCCGGCAGGTGGCAAGGATGCAGAGTCAGCACGTGTTTAACCTGCTGCCTTGTATATCACCTTGTATACCACCTTTTGAACCAGAAGAGCTGAAGCTTTTCTCCCTTACTGCGAATACTAAAGATGCCATTAAAAATACACTGAGCTCCCACACAACTGAAAGTTGGCTTAAGGAAAAAAAATACCTGCAGCGAAAGACACGGTGGAATCACTAGAGAACTGAGCATCCTCTCTCTCATAGCAGAAGTGGACATCTGGAAGGACTTCATCTTGTGGAGAGATGCTGCATAATGCACTTACGTGCACCCTCCTCCTGCTCACCTCTGTGACCTAATGGGTCAGCCTTCTCTCTGCATGAAGGACCAAGGGGAGTCCGAGGGTCATTTGCGAAGAACTAGGGCGTGCTGATTGTATACAGCACGTAAAATAATCTATGCCTGCTGCAAATATCATTATTGGCTCCACTTTAGCTGTCAGAGTGAATAGACATCAGCAGAACATGCTGCATGTCGCTCTTGCCGCTCCATCCCCAAGTGTGCAGCAGTGTGTCTGGCAGAGAAGCATACAGCATGGCCAGGTGGGATCTCATGGGCTGTGCCTGCATTAGCTGAGCAGTGCTGCTCAGCAGGAGTGGGTCTGCAAAGTGAAACAGCAGGTGCAGAGAGCCTAGTGTCCATATTCACTGTATGTTGGTTTATATCAGCCTTGGTCCTGTGGACTGAATGCTGATTAGCAGTTGAAATACACAAGCGGTTCTCCTGGGTGTATTTCCTGGCTCATCTTCATCCAACAGACATTATTCAGCTCACATCTGTGATATGATGCAAAACCTTGTAGGGCAAGTGGGGACTGTAGGGAGAGTCTCTTCAAAAGTGCCTGATTTAGAAACACTCATTGCCCTACAGGCACGGGGTGACCTGCAGCAGCTGCAGCAATTATATGTGGTGGAGCAAATCTATGTGGACCTACATGAGAGGCTTGCCTCAGTTTTCTGGCACCACTGAGCTCACGGGAGACCGTCTCCCAGTGCTGATGTAGGTTACTTTGAGAGGTCTCAGGGCACAGTGTCAATACCTTCGAAGTTACATGGAGTCTAATTTTGAGATTTAGCAGTCTTGTGTCTTCCTGAAGAACATATGCAAAGTGATGGAGAAGTTTTTTCGTAGGGAACAGGTAAAAATGGCTCCCTAGCTCATGTGACCTGTCGGAAAATGCCCTCCTGAACCTCACCCCACAAGTGATAACAGCACAGGTCAGGGGGAAATCAGCAATGCCATGTTTGCTTATATCTGTGCCACACGTGGCAACTCTAATGAGCAATTGATTGCAGCTACACACACTATTTACCAAACACCATGGGACACGCTGTAGCAGAGTAGCTGCTGTACATCCTTTATAAAATCCTAGGATGAGACTATTCCTCTGCTGTTTGGGTTATATTGTGTCAGAATTTTTAAAAAGATAGTGGATACTTTTTTTTTTTCTTTTGGCAGATGAATCATCAGTCTGTATGTAAGATGCTGTGTTTCCTACTTGGGGCATGTTATTTAACAGCCCTGGGTAGATGGCCTGATGTTTTCGTGTTTTGCATAGCTGCAGCTTCCTCTTTACTTATGGTTTAGTGGGTACTATCAAGAGCTTAGCTTTAAAGTAAAGCTTCAGGCTTTGTCAGCCTGAAGACATACCTAAGGAAATACTGAGCAATAACGCAGTCTGAGTAAGCAGCTGCCAAAACAGAAATAGGTGTGCATTTAAACTTCTAACTGTGAAACTGGTGGTAGCTTCCGTGATAATGGGCACTGCCTGGAGTGTCCTTCTTGCTTTTCTGCCACTCTGCAACCCAAACCCAACCGGTAACAGGCCATGCCAGAATTCAAGGCAGCATTGGCTTGTCACAGCCTCAAGTGCTCAGGAACCTGCCACACATCGCTGTGGTTGGCTTGCACAGCAGCCTGGCAAAAGCTGGAAGCTCCAGAAGGCTGTGGTTTGCACCTCTTTACTGTGTTGTTGTTTTAATTTGTTTTTCACCATTTAACATGCCACTTTCTGCATGAAGTGGAGCAGGAGAGCAGTCACCACAGCACATGCATCACATTAACTGTTTCACTATCTTTCTAAAAAACACATTATTTAGATAATCAGTTGGCCTTGCTCTGCTTATGCCATCTTAAGGGAAGGAGGAAAATAAACTAGTAAGACTTAGAAATTCATGTCCTCAGAACTGCAGAACTGCAATAGGATTTTTGCCATAGAACAACAGTTCCCTGCAAAATCTTCCATGGAAAGGGGCAGAAAAAGATAAATTATTGCAAATAGTGAAGTGACATAGCTCCACATTTGTACATGTGTAATCCATTAACTCTGTGGTTTTGCCAACCCAGATAAAATATTAAGGGGGAAAAAAATTACCATATTTGCTCAAATAAGGCTTATATATTCCTCTTCCCCAGATTTTGCCCTCAAAATCAGGGGTACTTCATTTTTTTGTGATGTGCCAACACTCCGCATTATTACAGAGCCTTCTATGTCTTTTTGGTCTTTTGCAGACACACAGGTGCTTGCCCCTCCTGCCTTCCAAGCTGGCTGGACATGGACTGACCAGGACACCCATAGACAGCACTGTGCTGCCACAGGGGCACAGAGCACCTTTGCATCAGGGTTGTTTTTTGATCATGTGCCTTTTTGCACAGACAGTATGGGCTCAGTTGCGTCTGTAAAAGCTGTGCGAATATGCATCTGTTTCATCTTTACAAATCAATCACATCTGATATGGACTTCATTCTTGTATTTCAGGATCTTTGAATGTGGCCTTCATTTGCATATAAGNTTCCATGGAAAGGGGCAGAAAAAGATAAATTATTGCAAATAGTGAAGTGACATAGCTCCACATTTGTACATGTGTAATCCATTAACTCTGTGGTTTTGCCAACCCAGATAAAATATTAAGGGGGAAAAAAATTACCATATTTGCTCAAATAAGGCTTATATATTCCTCTTCCCCAGATTTTGCCCTCAAAATCAGGGGTACTTCATTTTTTTGTGATGTGCCAACACTCCGCATTATTACAGAGCCTTCTATGTCTTTTTGGTCTTTTGCAGACACACAGGTGCTTGCCCCTCCTGCCTTCCAAGCTGGCTGGACATGGACTGACCAGGACACCCATAGACAGCACTGTGCTGCCACAGGGGCACAGAGCACCTTTGCATCAGGGTTGTTTTTTGATCATGTGCCTTTTTGCACAGACAGTATGGGCTCAGTTGCGTCTGTAAAAGCTGTGCGAATATGCATCTGTTTCATCTTTACAAATCAATCACATCTGATATGGACTTCATTCTTGTATTTCAGGATCTTTGAATGTGGCCTTCATTTGCATATAAGAAATCTTGAGAGGCACAGAATACTTGATAGGATGCATAAAGGCAGTAGTACAAAATCTCTTATACTTCTCGTGTTTTTGTGGGTTTTTTTCAACCTGTTAAAACCTGGATATGCTGGGAAAGAACAGAAAGGAAACAGAGAAGCAGCTGTGGTACAAATTGCATCTGCAAATCTTTCCCCTAACTGTAGTGACATCAAATTCCACCCATCTTCAAGAAAGCCACAGGGCAAAAGCATAGATGTCCAGAAATGTGGGAAGATTAAAAAATGTGGAATTGTGGGAATGGCAACAGAGGCTGGCTTCTATTCGTATACTTCTATAATGAGAAGAAAAGACAGAAAAAAGAGAGAAAGCCAGCATGACAAATCAGTGATGGGGAGGGAAAAAAATTAGAAGCTCTCCACGCCACCAAATGATGCAAGTGAATATATTCCCAAACAACGTTTCAGTTAAAAATAATTTCTTAACTCTTTGAAGGAAACACAATGGAGATGCCCTCCTAGAACTGCATTTCTGAATGAATTCCACTATATTAGAAAAAGCAGCTAGATGGGTATGCAAAGAACAAGAATACACAGATGTAGATATACATGAACCTCAGCATGCAAGCTCAAAGAGTAGAATAACTTGCTTAAAATCACCTACTGTAGGGCTGTGTCAGTGGGAACTGGACTAATGCAGCAACTGATGAGAGTGTGCAGCACTGGGAGCATCAAAGTTGAAAACATTTGCATGGCTCCTGCTGTGGTAGGCAACTGGAAAAGCCCTTTCATAAATTGTTCAAATTCCATGTTAAAATTTGTTAGGATTTGGCTTTGCTTTTAATGGAAGGTAGGAAAAAGTCAAGAAGTAGAGCAAGACCCAACACGGCAGAAAAGAGAGAACCAGGTAACGGCTAGGGGAAAAAAATATCTCTTTTTACAGATTATGCTACCTGTTTTACATGCCTCTACCTTCTCAACTCATGCTCCATATGCTGCACTTAATATTGATGGTCAATCAAAATAAAGCAACAAATGTGTCAATCTTTAATGTTTACTTAGCCATACAGACCAGGAGGTGGTAACCCACAGGGTAGTGTTACTAAGATGTTTAAGATTTACATGACATGTTGTGTTACCTTTCTGTTATTTTCACAAAAAACAAGCCCTCCTGCATCTGTTTAGTAAAGGAAAATCCAGAAGAGCTGCAAAACTGTGCCCCTGACTCCAAATAAATAATGAAACCTTAATGTGAATAAACATGCCTTCATAATCAAACCCGGGCTTGCGATACAGCTGGGTAATAATTAACTTGCAATGACATCAGCTCAGAATGAGTATCGGCTTGAATATTGTTGGTGCAGGTGTAAAAATTAATTCAGACTCACTTTATCTGCCATTTAGTTGCTTACGTTGCTGTTGGGAGTATTAGGTCTTTCAATTTTTCGTAACAAGCAATACCACTAAACTGCCACAGTGCAACATAAATCAGAGATTTCTCTTAGACCCCATAAAAAAACTAACAAAAATGTTGTTTGCTAGATTCATTATGTGCTTTTATATGCCCAGAAAACAGAACTGACAAGTAACAATTTTCTTTTGGCTATTATTTTTTGCTATAGTTTCAACAGTGTATGAAAATAAATGTGAAAATATAAGAGGAATAGTCTAGTCTAAAGAACTCACTGTTGAAGTCTTAAAGATGGTAGCAGGATCCTGAATGTAAAACGGGATCTCTGCTTGTGTGCTTCTCTGCTGCACTGGGACACATCTTTTAGTCAAGTTACATGCACACTACAAGCAATGAGGACAGAAAACAGTGTGTAATTGCAGAGTCAAGTCCTGTGCTTGTTTAGAGGATCTTGGGGTGCATGAGTGTACACAGTTGATATGCATATGCATGCCTAAAATATATACATCTTGATTTAACCTGCTAACATACATCTGCATTAAATCATTGAAGACTGAAAGCCAAGAATGGAAATACTAGGAAAAAAGTATCTACTGCTATTTTTCAGAAGTTGATGTTATTGTTCGTTGTTTATCAGAGCATAGATTATTTTAATGGTTCAGTTTCATAAGAGTTACAATACACTGTATAATAATAAAAATATTTCAGAATTTGTATCTCACAGATACATTTTCCATTTTCCATTTACTGAAGAGACATCTAATCCTAATACGATACCCTTCAAGAGTAGAATTTTATGTGACACAGCTCTCTTGCCCCTCACCAACATAAAAGTGGAAAATTATACACTGCCTTTCATGTTTCATACATGATTATGTTTTTCAGCCCTGTGTGAAGGCTTCTAAGATGCTCATTACCTGCAATATTGGCATAAATTCAGCCATGATTCCCTAGGTGCAACAATTTAAAAAAACGTCACTTGCCTCCAGTTATGCCAAATTGGCCCAATAAATTTGAAAAAATACTTCTCTTCTTATCAGGTATTTGCTGCCATTTGCTAACCAGCTATAGGAGCTGAAGAATGTGACGAACTCTTTAAAGCAGCTAAATCAAATAGCTGACAGAAAATGCCCCAAACAGAAATCTTTGCTGCCTTCATAAACAATTTTAGTTAATGTCTGAATAAACTGCGTATTTGAATTTTCACCAACACAACGGTTTTTCCCAGGAAATCACAGTTAAAAGCTGAAGTCCATGTTCCTTTAGAAAGTGCACTTTGTTTATGGAAATAGCCTTAGCAGTTAATGCCTGGCAAAGCTTCAAATTTGGAATTACATTACACTGGTAATTTTAACTTTATCATCTTAAATAGATCCAGTTTGGATTTATGAATACAAGTAAAGTAGGACAGCCCTCAAAAAACTGCCTCTGAGCTGGCTTCGTTCTATCCCATGAAGCTTTGTAATTCCTTCTGTTATTATTAATAGCTGTTAAGTGCTGACAGCATGCTTGGCACTGAATGAAACGCAGGAGCAGATATGGTTCTTGTTAAGGTTGGCCCTCAGGAGGCCATTTACTGTGTATAACAACAACAACAACTTTATTGGAGTAGTAACCCACTAACACAGCTGCAGCTCGGGTGTCAGGAGATGTCGCTGTTTAGACAAAATAGTGATGTGCACATGCATACAGACATGACTATTTTATGCACTAATTTTGCCACAGCTAACGAGGCTATCTGCTGAGCAGACAAGAGTTTCTGAGGCACCCAAAGAAAAGCTGTGGCCTGGAGTGCTGTTTTTGCAGGAATCCTTCCTCAGCAGTGGAAGTACAGACCACTGGGACAGGCCAAGCACTCAGGAGCATCACAGGTGCTGGATGCAGTGGGGTGGAAGGAGAACCTCAAAAGGCAAACCTCTGCTGCTGGAGGTTATGGCAGATTGAACAGCAGAATTAAAG
This sequence comes from Pampusana beccarii, assembly GCA_013399365.1. Classification (NCBI taxonomy): domain Eukaryota; kingdom Metazoa; phylum Chordata; class Aves; order Columbiformes; family Columbidae; genus Pampusana; species Pampusana beccarii. Next base: position 9,619 of record VWYH01004726.1, on the reverse strand, counting down.
GAAACGGCAGAAAAGGACAGGCAAGAATTAGAAGCAGAGGAGCCCTGAAGCTGTCTTACGCGGATGTCTTCCTTTTGAGCCAAGAGCAACGGAAGTGTTGAAAAAAAATATTTAAAGGGACTGAGGGGATGGTGTGGGAGGTGGCTGCAGACCCTGAACTCAAGATACATGGAGGGAGCTGGGCTTACAGAGTGGAAGGCAGGGTCTCTGCTCTTCTGCTTCAGAGAAAGCTGTCATGCCCACCAGATGCCATCTGTCTACAGTCAAGGGTAGCATACCAAGATTACGCCCAATTCCTGACCTTCAAGGTCCTATCAAATGCCATTGTCCAGTTTTAGCCTAGCCAAGATGAGAGCTCTGCCGCATCATCACCTTTGGAGGGTAGAAGAGAAGCAGTGGTGCCAAAACTGCTGACAAATTCACACATGTATGGAGTCACGAGCTTTGCAGGGAGTATTTAACCCCCAGCTCCTGATCAGGTGGCTGTGCAGTGCCCAAAGTAGAGGAAAAAGTGATGAGGTCCCCCACTCAATGACACTGGTGCTCACGTCCACCAGTGGGTCTGACCCAATGCATAAATGCCACAAAGGCAGGGGTGGCCTTCTTCTACTGTCTTCTCATTTGGATCTGCGCTAGTACTTTATCCCTGTGTCCAAGTACAGCTCTTGATACTGTAGTTTGAGTGGTGTTTGCATCTGCTTCTCCGGCTCTCTGCTCTGCTGCTCCAGCCATGGCCACAACAAACCTTGCATTACACAAGTCTTGCTGAGGCTTCTGCCTTGTAAGCACGAGGGCTAAAGCTCCACAGAACTAGATGCTGCACCATTTGGGAAGTAAGTTTCCTCTGGGTATACAGATGCTGGTTGGTGATAATGGCAGAAGAAAGTAAGCCCAAACAGCTCGAATAGTCGTCTTTAAAGAGCTTATCTTAGTTTCATTGTAATTGCCTGACTGGCTTGTTTCCTGCTGCACAAAACCTTCCCTCTCCCTTCAACGTCACTTACTCTCAAACATATTCCAAAAAGACTCCTCCCCTTTCCTGTCTGCCCTCTAACACTAGTTTTAGATGCGTCTGCTTTTCAAGTACTTTTGCCTAAAAGCAACCAGATTGGCTGAAAATACTTAATAACACACTGAAAACCGTATACCCTTAAGGTGTTTCAGCTAGGCATTAAAAAAAAAATATTAATTCAGATGTCATTAGTCACCTGTGGCCATTTAGGCTATAAAATTGATTTTTTTTACTTCCTAGGAAACAGCATTGCTTTCCATACTCCTATGCACAGTGCTCCCTGTGTTATTAATCTCAGCTTTTCTGTAAACTCATTGATTCTTCCTGCTGTATTAACACTTGAGTTTGCAAAGGCTGTTCTCTGCACAGTGTCTAGAAGAGTTACATTCATTTGATAGTGATGTGTTTTTAAAAGGAGCATTGGAGGGGGTGGCGTGGGAGGTAGGTCTGCAAGAACTGCACAGTGACTGTGCAGAGTGAGCTAATTTCCCTACCATTTCTCTGCTGGGAACATGCTCTCATACCTCACACAAAAGCAGAGCTGTGACGGCACTATTTGCAGACAGGCAATGTGGGGTAGATGTTTTCCAATGCACCGTATGGATCTGAGATCATAGCACCTGCCCATGTTGCTGTGATGTACAGCAGTGCTGTGGCTGCAATACAAGAGGCACAAGTGCCAGTGAGGCTGCAGCTATTTGCCTCAGGTACTGGCAATCCTGTAGCAGGAACAGCATGGAGAGCTGAAAAGAACATTTGAAAAGCTGAGTAAATATTCAAACAGTTCACCCACGATGCTACAGCTGGACTACTAAGAGTGTCAAAGTTGATTTTCAGCTGTGCTGCATCATGTTCCAGTGGCTGTGGAGCAGACCTCCTCCCCACTCCTTGCACCACTGTGGTGCTGATATAATCTTAGTCTAAGGAAAGATGAAAGATAAAAGATACATTATGCTGGCCAATCCAGAAGTGGCTCATTTTCTAGAAGATTTTGGTTGTGACAGCAGAAACATGTCTGTTACAAGATAGTGAATAGGAAGCACTTCGCTGAAACAACTGTTGTCCGTACTAAAATCAGTATTTGCACATCCTTGCTTTCTCCTTTCCTCCAAAGAAAAATCTAAATTAAAAATTTTGGGACAGAGAAGATCTCTCCCTCACACTCACTGTTTAACACTTCTTGCTGCATTTCGCGTCATCCCCGTTCTTCAAGCTCAAGGCTATTACCAGTCTTCCTCCTCAAAAATGCATCCACTTCATGTGTCTCCTATCACTGCTCCCTGCCTCCTTCTGCATTTCAGCACAGACTAGGCTTGATTTAGTTGTTTTAAACACTAACTCCTCTGTCATCGCACTTAGAAGAGCAACATTGTGCCTCTACCATAGCAATAGCCCCTTTATTTTGCTGTTGTGTTATTAAATTAACGATCACTTCACTTCTCCAGTATCATTGCAGATAGGATGGTCATAAAGGTATTTCCAAGTAGGGTATGAGAAGAATTAAATGTAGAGTTGCAAAGTACCCTAATCAAGGCACAAAATAGGCCTGGCCATCCTCACAGTACTTAGTGTGTCATCTTCTTCTTATCTCTTAAACCAAATAATCTGCAAACCACCACTATATTGAAGCGTTATTTCTGCTATAACTTATGTCAACTTGGATCACACACATCCCTTTTTCTTAAACAACGTTTGGCAGCCAGCCGAGTGTGGAAACTAGACTGTTTTACATTAGTCATCAGTACATTTAAATCATTCTTACCAAATGATTTACTGAGGATTACAAATTCTTATGTGGCATTTAAAGTTAATGATTAGGCAAAGTAATATATCACTAAAATTATTTNAAAAAAAAAAAAAAAAAAAAAAAAAGAGGAAAGGGTGGATGGCCCAACATTTTGCCCGTCTTCTCCAAGAGGATTTTCCTCTCTGCAGGAGAGCTAGGTCGTGAGGAGACACTGGTAAGTTGTTTAGTGCTCTCAAGACAGATATTGGCAGGTGTCAGTATTGCGCAGCATTTCCACACCTTACTGTGTCCCAACAACACGAGGAAATGCTGGAGGGAAAAGAATCAAGGCTTTATATCAAATAAAACAGTGAATGAACCACCTGGAAAGACAAAATTTTATGGCAGAGTATGTAAAGAGTAGTATCTCACAGGAAACAAAAACTGTACTCATTCTTCTGGAACAGACCCTTCTGCCGACTTCTGAAAATTTTAAGTGTCCTATGATAGTGGAAAAAAGGGATTTGCTGACTCTGTCTAGCAAGTGGACTTTGAAACCTGAGCAAAAGAAAGGTAGAGCACACTAATAAAACACGCACTGTTGCACCAGATGCTCACATGTGACTGGAATCCTTAAAAAGAAAGAGTGACACAAACCAATTTGTTTATTTTATTGCTGTGGGCCAGAATCCTGCAAGCACTGAAAGATAACAAGCAACTTTGCATTTACAAGATAAATGAAATAAAGAAGACAATTATATATGCTTCAGAGGCAATAAAAATAAAAGAAACCATTCACTAGTGCAAAGTTACTTGTGTGTAACTACGTGCAAATCAGGACTTCTGGCCCTAACCCTGTAGTGTGTTGCATGCAAACAGCTGCACAACTGGTTTCCCTAGGGCTGTGTGTGGCTGCAAGGATCCACTCTTGTGAGTCTTGTTCTTGATATAGCAAAAATAGGCAAGATATGCACTGCATATTCATTTTGGCACCAATCACGTCTTTCACCTCCAGTTTCAGATGGCTGACAAACAACAGACAGGATTACTGGAAAAATGATTTAATATATGAATACCCTTAGGTCTTACTCGAAGCATATAGTGAATAAAAATAAATGAGTGCCAGAAATGAAGGAGTGATCTGATATTTATTATTAACTTCTGCTTGGACTTCTTATGACCTCCTCAGGTTTCCAACACTTTGTGTAATAGATCAGACTCTGTATACTCCTCAGAGAAGTCTACCCCAGCTCATACCAAAAGGGGTACACAATTTCTACCATCATGACTCTTCACTAGAAGTTTATAAAGAAAGACACTTCTGTCTCCCTGCACCAAAACCAGAGATGTTAGGTCTTCTTCCTCCACCAATGCCACCACTCAGGAGACAACATGAGAGAGGCATTTACTGGGACAAGATTTTGTATCATCAGACAAGGCCAGTGATTTGTGTTGGCCCTAGAACAAAACTGAGAGCCACTACCAATCATAAACCGTAGGCACAATGTTTTCTGATGGAGAAGCAGGTTGAAATAGGTGGTGTTCAGGAGAAGTGTCCAAGAAAGAAGTTTTTGAGAGAAATATGAAGTGAACAACAACTTTGAAGTGAACAAGACAGGGATAACTATAGCAATGTGAGCCTATTTGAAAAAAAATCGCAGATTCTCACCCCACAAAATCATAAGGAACTAAAGGAACTAGGGGTGACACCAGTCAGTCTGGACTGAAATCCGGAATTCAGCCTAAAGTGCCCATGTTCCTTATACAGTGCATATACAGCTATAAGAGGGCCCAGGCAGTTACAATATGAAGCACAGAGCTGTACAGAGTGGGATAATGAAGAATGCTAGGGACAGGGGAGCATGCAAAATCCCATCTGACCTTCTGCAGTTTAAGCATCTGATGGATAGCTCTGTAGGAAGCTGTCTTCATCTATGTGAGTAATACAGCCTGGCACCCACTTTGGGTAATATGGTCCATACAGAGCATGGGATTTATCTCAGGTGAAGGAAATGTTACTATTGGCTATATCAAAGGGGAAAAAAAGAAAAAAACCCCACAGCATTTTCTCTGGAAGTGGGAAGGACGGTTTAATTTCCTGGTTTAGCCCAGTAGTAGCTGATGGCTCAAACTTGCGCATGTTCAATCCATAAAAGTATAGATGTTCCTCATTCCTCTTGTAGCTGTATGGAGAGAAGAATTTAGGCTAACACAGTGAAGGAGCATGGCTCCAGCCTCATAAGCAACATCACTTGGAAGGCATGGGAGTTCTGGCACTTTGAGTCCTCTTCCGAGGAACTAAAAATAAAAGCAGTAGATTAAAAGTATTAGCAGACCAGGAAGCAGGTACCAGAAACATAACTGAATGCCTGAAAACCAAGGATCCAGAGCTGTGCTCCATAGCACTGAGCTTTGAATTAATTTCTGCAGTGCAGCTCATCTGAAGAAGGGCATTGGCTTAGGTACTGTCATGTAACAAATGGGAAACATAGATTTCATCTAAGACTTTTCAGCAGCTGAGGACACTGAGCTCAAGTCTGTCCCTTCTGTCTCTGTGTTATATATACAATGGGCTTCATCATTTAGTCCTGTCTTTCAAGCTGACGCCTCGCAGCATATTTAATCCAAAATAAATTAAGTCCAAAGTCAAGTCTTCCTAGCATCTCCTGGATGAGCTTAAAAGTCACCTGCTCAGACAGGTCACATGGGGAGGGTCTGATTAGGGAGAAAACTGGCAAAAACTTAAATATTTCAAGCTTGAACTGGAGCCTTGGGATCTGCGTTGCCCTCATCAGCTCTTGGGAAGAGGGAAGGAGAAAGATTGGGTAGTAACCTTTAGCAAAATTGTACGACGGTGCCTGTAAAGGCTGCAAGTTTTCCTACATGGACAGCAAAGAGCAGTATTGGCTGAGACACCCAGGTTTCTGGATTTTGAGCAGATTTAAATAACACAGATGGTCTTAGGGTTCAGACTGAAATGATTCAGAGTAGAGACTGTAAACGTAAACATCTGGAGAGTTACACAGCAGCCTACTTGGGATTTTGTGGGACCCAGTGGGCATCCAGTTTTTTTCTCAGGCCTCTCTAGACCCTATATATTTCATTGTATCCTACCCCAAGAGATTACACAAACTGTCCAAAGTTACCCAGCAGGATAATGATGACGACAGCTCTAAGCATTAGATTGCATTGCTTCTGCTTTCAAAAAGGTGAAGTCTAGTACCTAAGAGTTTTGTATGTACTACTCTGTGAGCTGGAAGAAAGACAATCTTTGCTAAATAGTTTCTTTATAAAGGCCCAAGACACAATCCTCACGGAATTTATTTTTTCTTCCAGCTAACACAGCAGGATTGAGCCTTGAAGTATCTTTATTAAACTAGTTAATAGATTATTGTCCAAAGTAAATATATTTCAGTAAGTGCAAGACTGCTTTTTTCCTCCCTCTTTCCGTCTTTTGTTCAACTTCTACTCAGCTATTTATGATTCATTTCATGAGACACTAGGTTTTCTCTGAAGGCACTAAAGAGGGCCAGAGCTATCAAACAGTTTTAGTGACTAGTGCCAACAAGGAACTGNTTTTGAGCAGATTTAAATAACACAGATGGTCTTAGGGTTCAGACTGAAATGATTCAGAGTAGAGACTGTAAACGTAAACATCTGGAGAGTTACACAGCAGCCTACTTGGGATTTTGTGGGACCCAGTGGGCATCCAGTTTTTTTCTCAGGCCTCTCTAGACCCTATATATTTCATTGTATCCTACCCCAAGAGATTACACAAACTGTCCAAAGTTACCCAGCAGGATAATGATGACGACAGCTCTAAGCATTAGATTGCATTGCTTCTGCTTTCAAAAAGGTGAAGTCTAGTACCTAAGAGTTTTGTATGTACTACTCTGTGAGCTGGAAGAAAGACAATCTTTGCTAAATAGTTTCTTTATAAAGGCCCAAGACACAATCCTCACGGAATTTATTTTTTCTTCCAGCTAACACAGCAGGATTGAGCCTTGAAGTATCTTTATTAAACTAGTTAATAGATTATTGTCCAAAGTAAATATATTTCAGTAAGTGCAAGACTGCTTTTTTCCTCCCTCTTTCCGTCTTTTGTTCAACTTCTACTCAGCTATTTATGATTCATTTCATGAGACACTAGGTTTTCTCTGAAGGCACTAAAGAGGGCCAGAGCTATCAAACAGTTTTAGTGACTAGTGCCAACAAGGAACTGTTTTCCTCCATGCTATAAAACAGGCACTGTCAATAGACTACAACCGGCAATAAACTATTAAAAAAGGAATTTATGATGGCTACTTATTATCCTCCTGAAATAATGTTGTTACAAGGCTGCCCTTTCCAGTCCTCCACACGATCACATGGCAAATGTCTAACAAAGGGAAAGGCCTGGACCTGCAAGGACCGGCTGCAAACAGCCCAGGAGCTGCCCACGTTGCGTGGGCACACAGCTCTCTAGGGGTTCGAAGCAGCAGAGCGATTGTCCCACGCTGGATTTAGGCTTGTTATATACAAGCGCTTGATTTAAGGTGGGATTAAATTATGTACAGAACATGTTGAATCATTTTAATAGCTAAATATCAAATTATGCTGGAATGTCTATTATTGTTTAGCAAGGAATTGGTGAACCACAAGGATAAAATAAGAAATGGCACAAACCTCAAATGGAATCAAATCTGCCTCCTTTTTTAGATTAAAAAAAAGAGTCCCGGCTCTAGTTCTTGTCCTTTCCTCTCCAACCCCATAACAGGCTTTCTTCTTTGCCGAAGTGTCTGCCTCTTAGATTGGCATTTGACTGTGATACAGATCTCTAATTGCTATAAATTGTGGTATACCACTGGCATCAATAGAACTATCCTATCTTACTCCAATTAACGAACTGTTGCCTTCAATAAATATTTTAGAAAGAATGGGGAAACGATACAGCTCAAACTTCAGCGTCGTTTGGATTGTCTCCTTTTGATCTAGACCTTCATCCAGTGTGCCTTTTGAGTTCCCAGTGTGTCAGACTGGAGACACACAGGCTGCGGTCAAGGCTGAATGTACCACCCTTGGGGGATGTCTCCTAATAACGAACGTCTTTCAGGAATGACGAAGAAGGTCCTAAAGGTGCGTAGGGAAAAGAGGGAGGTGGTTTGAAGAGCTTAAGGGAAAAGGAACTTTTGGGTCTAGAGAAGGGAAAGCTAGGCTGGGCTGAGAAAAAGAGCGAAACATAAGGCGTAGAGAAATGGGGTGGAAGGAGATATTCACTGAGATTCGGATAAAAAACAAAACCCAGTTGCAGCGTCAAGATTTTTCAATGTCCTGAACACTCGTGGTAGTGTTACCAAGGGGGATCCTCCTCTCCCGTACGCCGCTGCAAACAAAGAGTAGTTGCCTGATATCCCGTTCCTCCGACCGTTAATCTGAGGGAAAGAAGAACGATATTTTTTAACAGCAGGTATTAACCCGAGAACACAACACTTATTCTCAGCAAGAGACTATTCTGAAGATTTAAATCCAGTTTTGTTAATTTTATAAGCTCCAAATAAAGAATGTACACCACAGAAAAGCAGGAAATTACATGCATAGAGATCTGAAACGAAAACAAATCATTTTACTATGGATAAATTTTTACTAATGGCGTTTCTATGCTGAGAGCACCGGTGAGCAGGAGTTAAACTGCTGCTGCGATTCTAACGTTGTGTTTACAACGTGTTCGTTTATTATTTCTCAGCGAAGGAGACAGCCCTGCCTGTGATTGTCTCTCGCTGGCTTCTTGACTTAACAACTCAGCTGTGTAAAGACCGCATCGTACAGCGAGAGGAGCGACAATTAAAATACCAAGACCATATGAGAAGCCATATATCCGGCAAAACCATTGAAACTAGAAGTTCTTCACTTCCACCTCGGAATGACTATT
>VWYH01004724.1:384474-434006 GCA_013399365.1 Pampusana beccarii | reverse complement strand
CACGCAGGTGGAATGCCTGCCTCTTTCCCCTGGCAGGAGCAGGCTCTGGCACAGCCTGCAGCCAGCTGTTAAAACACCTGTACATATATGTTTGAGGTAGGAAACCACAAAGATCCAAGATGCATACTTAAGCAAATGCATGCTTATATAAATCTAGGAACCCTCACAGAACTTGGCCAGAGCCACTCATTCTTTGATTAGGTACAGTGTGTGGGAAAGGACACTTTGAAATAAGCCTTACTGGGGCAGGGAGGCATGGCATTTATCCAACTACTGCAATGATTTTATAGTGATCTGTTCTTCTCAAGCCACAGAAATAATGTACTGTTTTTTGTTTGTTTTTTTAATTGACCACTAACCAATCTCTGCTTAAATTAACATTAGACCATATTAGCTTGTAGGATTTTCTTTAAGAAACCATAAGTTTAGATTTGACTCTCGGATTTTAGATATTTCAAGTCCAATTGTAGTCAGTGCAGTTATCAATGCAATTTACATTCTTGGAGAGTATAATTGGCACAGAAAGCTGGTTTTTATTGTAAATGTTTTAAAAATTTTGTGGTGTTAAATGTATCTTTTTTTTTTAATTTGGGATAGATTATAATTCCTAAACAGACAAGATTTTATTTCATTTTCTTTAAAATGTCAGCAGCATGTAAATAAATTAATATGCTTTTTGGATGTAAATCTTAAAAATCCGCAGCAAATATAGGTTATTAATAAATAGTTAATATAAATCTTGATGTTCAATATTGTGTACATACAGTAAAACTGCTTGTGGGAATGTAACTGAAATTAGATTTGAATGAACCTTCTAGTACAGTGGACTTTATAATAAAGTAAAACGTTCACATTCCAGAAAAGCTATTGATTTGTTACTAAAAATTTTGGTCACTTATTCTCAATTAGTGATTTAACAACTCAAAGTTAGGGTTGAGTAGGTGCTAGAAGTCAGGTTGGATGATAATAAATTGACCTGTTTATTAAATAGCAGTGTAGAATTGATGGAATACCTTGAATGTGCATTTTCCAATTTTTTTTTTCCAGCTATTTCATGCCAGAAATTAGGAGAGTATTAAATGCATTTAGAGGCTACCATTGTCCAGGATTAACACCATTCCAAACTAAATATTTTTTTAAGGGTTGTATTTTTGAGGGACTAAGGAAGCGTATGCCTGACCCTGAAAATAATGGTTCTAATTCAGCCTTTGTACCAATCATTTTATCATATAAAATATATTAATTTAAATTAGTTTTCTTTATATTTTTTTCAATTACTCTACATCTATGGTTGGTTATTTACATCCAACAATTTGTCTCTATTTTCTACCCTCTTCTGTGACTTATAAAATAAAATTTCACAATTACCACTACCTGGTACAATGTTTAATATCTTTTGTATTTTCTTCCCAGGTCCCTTGCTGCTGTTTCTGGACTTGTGAAATCATTGCTATTAGATCCAGTTAGGAATGGTAGTTGCAGACTATTCAGTGCATTTTAGCAGTGATTTAGGCATGTCTTGCTAGTTAATAGGAAATGTGTTAATGAAAAAGTTTTCTTTTTCAGGTTCTGTAGAAAGAAGAAACAACATGGGTCCTAGTTTAGATGAGCTTTTTCATGAGATCCAAATAACAGCTGGAATGTATCTGTGAAACATTCTGTTTGCAAGCTAGTGGATAGCACTGGTTTGATCTTTACAGTAAATAATCCATAGAATATGAATGGTAAGGCAGTGGAGAACTAGTTCAGGCACAGAAAGTTAACTGTGTTAAAAAGTTTTATCTGAAAAAAAAAAAAAAGTTTTATCTGAAAAATACCAGTATCTGAAAAGTCCTTTGAAATTGCATTAAAACAGTTGAAGAGAATTTTTCTTACCCTTTAAAGGTTCACATGATATTTTCTGAATTGCTGTTTCATTAAAAAACAAAACCAAAAACCAGAACAAAAAAAAAACACCTGCACACAAAAAACCCCAAACAACAACACACCACCGAATTGTTTTTTCTAATAGACAAAAGCTTTTTGCTTTTCTGGATGTTGCAGCGTTCACTACATGAAAGAACACCATGATCACAGCGGTTTCAGTTTCACATTTCATCTCTCAGATACTCATAGTCCCTGGTTGTATTTCAAACATCTCCCACCAAGGCTGGATACTAAAGTTGTAAATTGATATGTTCCATCTGTACAGAAATGCTGTATGGAAACTTCCTTGGCACAGCAAATACCGATTTACTTGGGGATGTTTTTTCCCCTCTTCCCTTTGCCTGTTTTTAAGGGTGGCAAGTGTAAGATGCATCTTATGCTCAGAAAATGTTGCTGTAGTTGTGCATGATACATCAGATTAATCAGGTCTGGCTGAGATTAACTAAGTCCTGTTGGGAAGTACTAGAATAAAAAATTTAGCTGTTAGATGAAACCTTTGAACAAGGAGGAGAAAGTGTGAGGTTTCTTTGTTCTGTTTTGGCTTTCCCTCACTTTCATGGCTGTAGACCTGAGGCCAATGGGGTGGAAGTTTGTAACCAAAAGCAGAAGGAAAAATTTATTCTGGTTTCTTCTTGGATTAACTGTATGGCACTTCATGCATGAAAGGTACTTTGACATTGTTCTGGGTATTTTTTGTTGCTGTGGGGTTTTTTTAAACACACAATTTCCTAAAAATGAAGACATTAATATATAAATTTAAAAGTTCAGGTTCATTTCTGCTTTCAAGGAAACCTGTCTTAAATGGCCATAGGTAGTGGCCCAGTACATTTTCTAAACTCTGAAAACTTTATGGCACTGAGGTGACGATTCCAAGATTTACATAGTGAGTTGTAAGGGCTCTAAGACCAGAAGATGGAAACCAGCTATTTCACAGAATGGTTGAGGTTGGAAAGGATGGCTGGAGGTCATCTGGCCCAACCAGATGGTTGCACAAAACCATGTCCAGATGGCTTTTTGAGTACCTCTAAGGACAGAGACTCCACGGTCTCCCTGTGCAACCTGTGTCAGTGCTTGGTCACCCACACAGTGAAGAAGTGTTCCCTGATGTTCTGAGAGAGACTCCTGTGTTTCAGTTTGTGCCCGTTGCCTCTTGTTCTGTCACTGGGCACCACAGGAAAGAGCTTGGCTCTGTCTTCTTTCCACCCTCCCTTCATCTCCAGGCTAACTAGTCCCAGCTCTCTCACCCTCATCAGTATGTCCCTTTCACACTGGGGAGCCCAGAACTGGACACAGTACTCCAGGTGCAGCCTTACCACTGGTGAGTAGCACTCTTCTACATGGATTACAACAAATAACCTATTACTCAGTACCAGTGTCCTAGTTAATCTTTGACTCCTTGTAATGCGAGCTAATTTCCAAGGGCAGTTATACATTAAATACAAAACAAACAAAAAAAAAATCTCCCAAAGCCCCAACCGAATCCGAAGGCTGTGTGTACGCACGCTGCTGCCCCTGCGAACTAAGACGCTCGACCGCGCTGGTGGTGGGGGCGGGGGGAAGCTGGAAGCGGCGCTCTGGCGCATGCTCAGCCTCAGTTAACGGTCTGGCGCGAGGTTCTCCCCACTCACTCCCTTGAGGGCGGGCGCCAGCTATGGGGGAAGGTGAATTGCCCGGGGGAAGGGGCAGAAACATTCCCTCTATTGAGGGCCCGGGTTGGAGGTGGGGCCTATCCATTTCCCTTCTGCCCTGGAAACTCGCATGGCGATGCAGAGTGAGGGGGGTGGGCAGCTAGAGTTTCTGGGCAGGGCTGGTTTCCCTACCCTACCCTACCCTACCCTGCCCCGCCCCACCCCACCCCGCCCCACCCCACCCCACGGATGTCCCAGGGTTGGTAGTGGTTGATTCGTATGGGTGAGAGAAACGGGCTTTCAGAGGGCTGCTATGTCCCAGTCCAATCAGGGAGAGATGGGTAGCTTCACCCTCCCCCTATTTGCCGTAGTCTAATTCCAGAAATAGTAGTAATGACAGTGCAGTTGAACCTTGGCCTATATCTTTTAAATGGTGGCCTTGTGATACTCTGTGTAGAGCTGCTTTGGCTTTTGTTGTCTGTAATGGCAAAGTGATGTGGAGAGTGTAGGTGAGTTTTGGTCTTAATGTGCTTTTTACTGGCACAAACTTAAAACAGCATATAGCTGTCTATGTCAAATTTGATTTATTTTTTTCACTACTAAAGCCAAGCGGCAGAATTCTCATTGAAGTCTGAATGCTATTAATGTATTTAAAAGTTACAAAGAATGTGTTCTTAAGGTAAAAGCAGGTTGGTTGTGTTGGCATGGTGGCCTGTGTTTTCTGAAAGCTAGATTCAGAACCCAAACAACCTCTTCCAGCATTATGTTTTTAAGTTTCACAGTTACATGTTAATTGGGTTAATCTTCAGTATTATATAAATGTGTTGTTTGGTTAAGACTATTTCATTCATTTATAGACAGAAAAACTGTTCAGAAGAAAGCTGAAATAGAAAATTTAATTGTCTTCAATGAAAAAAGTCAATATGAACCAGTTGACAATCTGTCCATGACTGTGGAGAATCAGATATTGCTTGATATAAGATCAGTAATAGACAGTGGACTTGTAACTGAAGTATTTAGTCAAAATAGCCCTGCTAGTTCTGAAAACTTTAATCTGGAAACCACAGTAATTAATAATCCCACTGAAGAAGGATTGCTGTCTAGTCAAGACAATCATTTATGCACTGTAAATGTGGGAGAGACTTTGTTAGATCACTTCAAGTATCCACTTACCGTTTGCAATCAAAATACAGTAGTAGAAGTTGAAGTGTATCCGCATGGAAACAACAGCTGTGGTGATGAAGATCTTGAAAATTACAAGGAGTTAAATATACCAGAAGCTGAACATATGCATTCACCTTATCTGCCTTCAAATGCTGTCCACATTCTTTCTTCATTAGCGATGCAGCATAAAAATTGCAGTGCTCCAGCCTCAAGCATTTTCTCTCCTGAAGGAACAGTCAATCAAAATGTCAGAATGATACCAGTAAGATTAAGTGGAACAGGAATTTTTTATATATCCATGCTTATTTGTGACTTAAATGTGGGGAATTGCTACATTAAAACTTATATGGGCTCCACATAATGTTTAAAGTTCTGCCATAAATTTTATAGTATAAAACAACTTAGTAGTAAATACAGAAATAAATTTGTTTTATATTGCCAGAAATAGCATGCCTTGTGGACATATGGTTCTGAATGGTGTTCTGTTTTGTCCATGTTATTGAGCTGTTATTTTTAAATGGCTGGGTAGTTATTTTGATAATCAAAAAAACTTACCGTGTTGCAAATATACCCACTTTGGTTTTATATGTTATCATATATATTAGCAACCATTAGATAATTGTGCAAAGTAGAAATAGGATATTAACTCCTGTTCTTTAGTTCCACAGGTGACACACTTGTCATCTTAAAATTTAGAATCCAAATGAGTTTAAAAGTAATTTATTTGCAGCAGTAAACTGTAAGCCTTTATTGTTAAATCTCCATGGGGAAAGTAGTTTTGTAAGAGAGAGGGCTTTCCCACTGCTTACCACATTTGGCAGTTTTTCTCTATAGTTCGAAGTTACATTTTTTATGTTGGATCAATGATTATCTAGAAAGGTATGCAGCATAAAACTTCTCATGATGCTCACAGGACCAAATCCATCTGCTTAATGCAGGCTGTTAATATGTAGAATACCTATGTGTCCTTACATCTTTTTTTGTGAATGTAGAATATAATCTGAAGAAATCTCCAAATTTTGAGTTTGCACTGTGGCTGCTTCTAGAAGGGCACTGAGATTTTCTCTGAGAAGCTATCTTGAAATAATTAAGCATAACAGTGACATTTTTTCTATGTTAATATTTTGACAAACAATGCTGCTGTTAGATGCGAAGCTCAAAATCATCAAGAAAAAAAAAAAAAACACCAAGCAAATGAAAACTCACAGAAATAACTCGATTGAAAATGAGGTCTGGTTTTCCCTTGCAGTATCCCGCTGTGGTGCCAGGCTGAAGCCAGGTAGCAGTTGTGAGGCTGGCTGTGCTGGAAATGTCCTATCACAGAAATCATTGCTGACACTAGTGTGTTTCTCAGTGCTGTTTCATCCTGAGATGCTTGAGGTCTACCATGGCAGTTACCTTAGGTGTTTTGTTTTTCTTTCTGTTTTCATGTTATGGTTATGATTTAGAAGTGTCTCTTTCTTGGAAGGTTGTTTACACACATGCTCAATATTATCAGTAGTTCTTTAATAATTGAGACCTTAGATCTTTTGAACTGTTAATAAGATTCAAAAGACTGGTGGAAGACCCTAGAAAATAAAGATGTGATTACAGCATAGCAGTTGCTTTCTTCAAAGTTATGTTGAAAATAATGAAAATTTGTTAGTCTCTGGACAAGGAGTTAACTAGACATAGAAAAAAAAACCCTTTATGACTAGCTCGCTTCCTAGTATCCTTACAGTTTATCACACTAGATCTGCATGTTTCCTTCATCTGCCCTGTTTCTTGGAAGTATTACAACAGAATTCTAATCAGGTTACTTGTGTAGTTTTACTGAAATAAAGAAAGCTGATGGGTTGTTCTACGCTGCACGCTTATCCTCCTAAACTGCTGTCTATGTTAAGAGAGGGCACAGTACACAAAGACAGAGAGCAAATTGTCTCGTTCAAACAATGTCAGTTCTAATTTGAAACCAGAAAGTAGTTGGTTTCTGTCTTTATTTCATTTTCTGTTCACTTGGTTTGTTTTTGAAAATACAAATGTAGGTACTAAGTATGATGCTATTATAGTTGTAAATGCATTAGATCTGAACCATAACTATATGTTGAACAGAAAAAGCAGAAAAAATATTCGAAGTATATAAAAGTATCTGGTAATGCTGACTGGCTGGCAGCATTTATGTACTTAATCATGTAATTAAAATGTAAATAACTTCCAATTTTCAAGGTCAATTTAAGTCAGTTTTTTGTTTATTCATTTGGCTTTTAAAAATGAATCATTTAATGCAGAAAATAATTCTAAATAAAACATTATTTTCTTCAGGTGTTCAGATCATTCATACCTCCAGTTGCAGGTGAGGATAAATGTATTTGTTATGATCAGTTTAAAGGGATCCAAAACAGTACCTTGCTGTTACAAAACTTGACCAATTGCTTAAATGGTAAGCACCCCAGGTGACTGAGGGGGATTTTATTTTCTTTTCCTCTTCTTATAAGCTTAGTGAAGGATTTAAATAGCTAAAGCAATTAATTTCTGGATTTTGCAAATTGCAATGTGAGCTTTTCCTGGTGATGTTAATATAACTAAGAATGTTTGAAGGGAGGTTGGACCATTGTTTGTTCATGTATGTTCATGTTGCTTCAACCGCTTAGTTCAGTCTTTTGATTTTCCTCTCCTCTCATACCATATCCTCATTTCTTCAGGGGACTGTCAAGAAGATATTCCTTTTTGCAGCACTTGCACTTTTTTTTTTTTTTTATTGAGTTGAAGAGTGTTTTTATTTCACTTTGAAGTCTGACCACCAGTTATGAAAGTTAGGTGGTTTGCACTGATGCTGCTGATGACAGTGAGCTCATGAGCAGTTGTTTGATGTATTCTACCTGTTCGCATTCCTGCTCAGGGTTAAACTGAATGCTAGATTTGATCTTACAGGATATTTTATCCTGAAGCTAAATTAATTTTGCCAAGTGGGCACAATAAACCTTTTAAAGACATCAAAAGACCTAGACTGAAGTCTCTTTTTCCCAGCCAGCCTGTTACAAAAGAATATTAAATATTTCTTTCACAAGAATGTAATGCTGTAGTGACATCAAAATCTCTTTTACTGATGCTGTAAAGGAGTTCTTGGTAAAAAACACTGATCTTTTTTGTAAACAAAACGTGCTTTATTTTATGTAGTAGAATCTTCCAGTGATATCTGTGGCTTACCTCAGACTGGTGCTTCTGTCTATGATGAAATAGTAAGTATGCGTGCAAGATTTCATTAATGTTGGAAGAGTCTGTCCAAGTGTTGAATTGTCTAAAATCGGATATACTCTAAGTACCAGAGGGTGAAATGTTTTTTCAAACACTGTCCTATCTCATCTGTTCACAGAAGTGAGGGAAAGAAAAATGTTGCTACATAGATTTCCTACACTGCCACATTGTGGAGGAAGGAAGAATAGCATCTAGATTTTTCACCTGATTCCGTTCCTATTGGCTGAAGTCTAGTTGGCGCCAGTCTGCCACTTGCATAATCTGGTTCCAGTTCAGGCCAGTTAGGGAGGGGGCTTCTCCTAAAGCCACCTGAACACAAACTGTCTACTGGGACTCTGCCACATACCTTGAGGCAGCTGATTAGTATTTGAGTCTGTACCACATGTGCAGTGTATATAAAGTAAAAGAGTTGAGCATGAAAATCTGGCTTTAACATTAGCATTCGCTGCCTATGGAGAGATGTTCTCTGCTACTTAATTATTCTCTTAAAATGCCTGAATTTTTCAAACATAATCTCCTAGATATGTGTAACACAAACTCTAGAAATTCAGGTATTTTATGGAAGGGAGATTTCTAAAAATTACTGGATTTTTTTAGACAGGTTTTTCAAGGTTGTCCATTTGGTGTTTTGAAGTGTGTACTGAGAGGGACAAGGCTTTATCTGGAAATGTGACTTTCGTGAAGATGACACTGTAATAAGTTAGTGCATCAGCAAGATAGGTGATAAATCAGTTTTCAACAAGTACAAGTGGCACCACATCTATGGTGGAATGCCATGGCACACAGTAGTTAATCACTGTAACAAAAGTTCATTTTGGAACAACGTGATTTACAGATATGACTGGATTTGCAGTTGAGTCTGAGATGACTATTGTTTCTTAGACTAAATCCCAATCATCTTCAGTCAAGTTACATAATTCAAGATTAATTCTTGTTTTGCATAATTTGGTATGACTATTGCCTAACTTCTTCAAGGCAGTTTAGAAATCATTTGATGCTTCATGATGTTGAAGACCCTAGATGCCATTGTTACTGTGAAGTATGTTACTGTTCGTTGTTCATTCTTCAGGAATATTTTTACTTGAAATACAAACAAAAATCGTTCTGCCATTGACAAAGTAACTATTCTCAGCATTACATTTCAATGCAATCCTTGCTTTAAAATATATTATTTATGCAGATAAATTTTTACATTTATTGTATTTGTTTGGAATTTAAAGTAGATTTAATGTGTACCTGTTAAGATTTAAAACTTTATATTTTAGGCTGAGGTAAGAGAGGCAGTTAGTGATGTTACTGAGAATCACCAAGACAGAGCAATTTTTCGGAGTTCAAATGTTGATGAGTCTTACTGCAAGTTATTAACATTGCACAATGTATCAGAGGAATCCAGATGTTCACACAGAAATGAGTCCAACCCTGTGGTAATTATATCATGTAACTGATAGCAAAATTATATGCTGAGGAAAATTAACTGATTTATACCACACTAGCATCAAGAAATCCTATTTATTAGTGCTGTATCAAGAATAATCAGGCAGTCCCTTCCTTGGACTCAGAGTCTAGGTTTTATCTAGTTATAGTGCTGCTTCATATATATGTGTATAACATATTGTTTTCTATTTAACAGCTGGAAACAAACAGGAAAACAATATGAAGATTACTTCACCCAAAGGAAATGTCTTGATTTAAAATCACAGCTAAATAGATGAAATATGGACAATTGCAATGGCGTGTTCTGGTTAGGGAACTGAATCTGAAGCCACCACACTAGTAAATACCTAGAATATGCTCTACAAAGCCCCGTGGAGCAATTTAGAGAACCTGGAATCCAGATCACCTAGGTTGAGGAGCTACAATGGTAGATCTCAATAGCTGCTTCCAAAAATAAATTAAGGGTCAAAAAGCAACATCTTAATGCATAATGATCCATTTTTTCCAGTCTGTGATTATGAAGTTTTATAAGACAGGTAGTACTCTTATGGAAACTTTCATATCTATATGCTTAGAATTACAGTTTCTTAGATGAAAGCTAATAATTAGGTATTCATTCCAGGTTATCTGCCAGGTGGAAGGAGGTCCTCAAATATTCTGTATAAACAGTCGTGGCACACAAGAACTAAACCCAGTTAATCTAATTCCCGAGTATTATGACCAACATAATTATCTTCAAGCAGGTAAAATAAAAATTACTATCTCCATTAGATAGTATTTTATAGATTGTTAATGTGCAGCTGTACATTTATGTTTTTAAGCAGCAACAGTGGGAGATGAGCCAAGGCTAATGTAGCTATATTAAGTTATCATTTTATTTTGTAGCTGAAAAATTGCTAGGCAATTCAGTGTAATAAGAATGATGTAATGGATATGCTGAATTTATTTTAAGTTTTTAATATGTATATTACTTTCCCATATAAAGCACATTTCTCATGAGCACGTGCATACCCTTGCTTGCCACCAAGTGTCACTGTTTCTCTGTAAATGAAGAGCAGTGTTGAGGCCTATGGGTATACTTTAGCCTTGGGATTCAAAATGCCTCAGTAATATTTACATAATTGTGAGAACTTGAAATGCCATCGGTTTAAAAAGTGGTTTCTGAGGTCCTAAACTTAACACTAATTAGATGGAGTTACAGATTTTCATCTGATCAGCAACAAAGTATTTGAACGTAGTTTAGTTTTAATTTAAAGAAATATTTCTTTACCTAAATATAGCTTCCTCAAAAATATTATTGACATGCTTTATTTAATTTATTATTATTATTTTTATTTTATTACAGTGGGGCACTTTAATCACAATGTGAAAACAAAGCCTTTTAATATTAAGGACAATACAGACACAGATATTGCTTTCAATATCAGTAGATGCCTAGTGTGAGCATCTCAGCAGATGCTCCAGGTATGGAGCCTGTTTACTTACGTTTGCCAGAGGCCATCAGAAGAGTAAACCAGACACACTCAAATTAAAGATCAGGTTCCTTTATAAAATTCACATTCTCATTCACTTGCTGTAATGTGAGGGAAGAAAAAGCTGAGGAGAAGTTTACTTGCATATGTTTTTAAGTTTTTATTTGCTTGAGCTTTCTTCTGTTTTACTAATCTTCAAAGCAAGTAAAAGAATTAGGTCTAGAAATTATATCTGGAAGTTTCTAGAGACTAATCTCTTGAAGTGTCCTTTGGCTTCCATTTTTTTTTTTTTTCTTTCTTTAGATGGGAAGGAAGAAAGTACAGGTATAAGATTCATCCTGTAATCTTACTGTGACTGATATTTGCTTTTTTCAGCATAGGCTAGAGTGTTCATGTACTTACATGCAGTTCTCTAACAGGGCTCACACAAAGATTTATTCTTAAAGCTCCATGGGTCTTCAGTAATTTTTTTCATAAGCTAAAGACCTCTGTTCCAGATGCTCTCTCAGAACTCTGGAAATATGTAAAATAAGAACTCAGAATAAATATATTTAATTGTTTCTGACATTTTTCTTATTTTATCAAAATATTTTAAGTCTCTATGGCATTTGAATTTAAATGTATGTGATGTCATAAAATAAAAACATCCTATACTCAAATTTCTAGCTGACAAATTGGTGGTGGCTTCCTCTCTCAGGGCTTTTTTTTGCATGGTCAGATTTTTATTGTTGTTTTTTGCAAAGACAAAAACATTTCTGGAGAGAAAACTTCTAGGTCCTTCATTGACACTATTTATTGTAGAGTAAATAGGAGAAAGTGCTATCAGAGGACAGACAGCCTCAGGTATTTTTTTTAATTAACAAGTTGAAGATACCAATTTGCCTGTATGCTTAATTCAAAAAATATTTATGCATAAATTAAACTTTATACACTCTGAGTAGTTCTGCTATCTCTAGGTAAATGTCTTCTTTTCAGATGTAGACAACCCTGTAAGAGCTGTACTGGGGCAGTTTTTGTCTATTCCATGTGAACTGATTCTGAATGAACAAGAGGTAAAGAAGTCTTATCCTTTAAACTTGTTAAGTACAATATACAGTCGTTTTTCCTTTTCTTAAAATGGATTGTTAAGTCTATGTTGGGAAGTAATGACTGTATGCATTTTCTAAAGATAGTTTAGCTAGTTTGTACATGTTAGTTCTGCACTCTGTATACTTTCTGCATATAAAGGTTTCCGATTTCAACATTTCTAGAAGTAGTACCAGAATTAAAAATACAAATTTCTATAAGAAAAATGTATTTCTTCCGGTTTTGAAACCTTGAGTTTGGTATTATATAGGCTATGTTATTTCTGAGAACCATTTTAAGACTCTCTTGGGGTGAATGCAAATTGACTTTTACCAGAAGAAGGATTCCAGTAGGATTTTTTTAATACTCTTTTTTCTTGATTATCATTTAACAGTCATTAAGTCTTTATAATTTTTGTCCATTATTTTTTTTGTTAATGAAAGTTGAACAGAAGACCAAAAATCTTTGCAGATGCTTGGCTTCTCATGTGTTAACTTCCAACAGAGCTGTTAGCAAAAAGCACTGAAATTTTTCTGTTAAGTGAATATGTAATGTCAGTACAAACACAGCAAATAGTTTGTGGATCATAAAAGATGATCTGCTGTCATAAAAGATGGAAGAAAAAGCTCAAGGGTCAGACTGAACAATGATCTAGAGAGTGTTTCATCTCTAAAGGTGGTATATCTGCAAACTGGTGCCTAAACATTCTGGAGCAATGATGTAGACAGGTTTGTAATTCTTCTCTAGCTTTATCCCAAATCAGTTGTTTCCTAGATTTCTTCTTTTGATTTAAATATAGTAATCTTCCTCTCCTTTATGGTCAGCTAGATTAATCACCTATTAAAATAGCAGTGATTTACAATTATTTACTGTCCCTCCGTTACTGGTAATATCAGCATAATCCTAATTATTCTTCCCTTGTCTCTCCATAACTAGGCTCTTATTAATCATAAGTCTGAAGAGACAACAGATCTGCAGTGTATTTTCTTGGCCTGTGAGCTGATTCTTTTGTTTTTTTAAACTAGTTATTCTTCAAGTAATTAGATGACATATTCCAACTGAACATAATGTAAATCATCAAGTCACTAGCCATTTTCGGTTGACTACTGGAATTAAAAGCATCTGAACCTAGAATTACCAGTAAATTGAAAATAGTGTGCCAATACTGCAGCACTGAAAGCTGTTCTTTGCATTGAGAGAAAGAGGATTCCTGACATACTGAATGGTCTCCAATGGGAGATGCATGCCGTTTTCTTGACTGTTTACTTCCATGAGTTTTTATCAGTAACCTTGGCGATTAAATTATCCCTGAAGCATTTTCTTTGTGTTACTTTTTCTCTGTTAACTTATAAGACTATTTTTGAAAAAGTTGCTGTAAACAGGATATATACATTTTACCTTGAACAGGTTGAAAATGGACCATTACAACCAGTAGCTAGCACTGCCACGTTCCATCTAGAATCAAATATGCATGGGCAAGTGAAAATTACATCAGAGGGGTAAGATGCATGAAACATCTCACATCCATGATAATTTTTGAATTTTAAAGTGGCAATGACTCCTAGACATTTTCATGTTGCATAGCTGCTTCACTCTTGTAACAAAATGCAGTTCTGTAAGAATGCTTTGTGTATGTATCTTAGTAGTCATTATTCCAGTGGCTGGCAGTCAAGACTATGTAGCATGATTTCAGGTTTTCTTAGGATCAGTGTAGTTGTGCTGTCCGTTTGCCTGAAAAACATGTAATTTTCTAAGTTAATGGATGATTCCAAATCAAATTAGCATATGTTTAGCCTGTATTTCTAACACTAATGGAATTCTAATAATATTTAATTGCAGATCGTTTTTAAATATGAGGCAGAAACAACTCTGCTGTGAAAGGTGAGAGAGCTTTGCAGTTGCACAGCCATTACCAGGTTGTATGACTGAGGGCAGACCTGTGCCAAGTAGTGACAGCTGGTGGATAGTGGGAGATCGCAGGTTGCTTATTCTCTTTTTTTCTCACACACTCTATGAGGCCACACTTGTTAAATAGCACCAATATTGGTGTAAAAAAATAAAGTCAGTACGTATTGTTTCAAAACTACAGAATAATGAGGGTTTTTGTAGTTGTACATTTTTTTCTAATTTTGTGCTTTTTTCAACCTGTGTAGCTTACCTTTTGGTGCAGGGGTTACAAAGTCTAAGAAACCATGTAACTGCACAAAATCTCAGTGTCTTAAATTGTAAGTAATAGTTTATCAACATTTAATAAATGCTAATAACAGTGTATAGATGAAAGGACAAACACAAGAGATCTGTGCTTTAAAATGAATAGTACATATGTGTCAAATGTCACAAATCTGCTACTGAGTTAGAAAGATCCATAATTGATGTAAACTACTGTTACACAAGCTCAGAATTTGTTGCAGAGGTGTAGATGACTGCATACAATCCAAAGCATGAAAACTGATAAGCTAGAATAATTGTTCAGACCATATCTGGAAAATTCTATGTAGAATGTAAAAGATGTATACTAAAATATAATTTCTCTGTCTTGCTGCTGCTCTCATACATAAATAATATGCACAGAGATGTACACATCATAATTAACATTTGATTCCTTGAGGAACTGGGTGTATTTTACAAAATGTAAAATTTAAAGAGAGAGGGAAGCTCTTTGTCTCGGTTTGGATGTCATTAAATTACAGAAGAATGAACATTTTTCATTACTAGAAACTGAATATTCTGCCTAGAAGTAGAATTTAAATTTTAAAAATTATGCTTAAACCAGTTAATATTTTCATTTCTTATGTTATTTGTCATGTTAATCGCAGATACTGTGATTGCTTTGCCAATGGTGATTTTTGCAAAAACTGCAACTGCAATAATTGTTACAACAATCAGCTTCATGAAACTGAACGACTTAAAGCCATTAAGGTAAAAAAAAAAAGTATAGTACACGTTGGTATCGGCTTCATATATGAAAAATAGACTAGCATTGTTTTTTCCACTCGTTATAGTATTTGAAATATGGTATTTTTAACCTAGATGAAGCTAAGTGTTGCTCTATATTATTCTTACACAAAAAAATTTAGGTATGTTTTTCCCCTATTTTTGTAGCACTTCTGATACTTTGGATTAATACTAGTGATGTATTAACTGAATGGTAATTTTTATTCATGGAAGGAACTATTCATACCCAATTTTATTCAGAAAATTTTGTCACATGAAGGAAAAGTTATTGTATCCCAAAGTCAGATAGTAGTTAAAGGAAAACAAATTATTGCTATCCAAATTATTATTCTCGTTGAAAGATCTTCTGCATTTGTCTGTATTAGTTTTTCTGGTTGATTCAGGCAGAAACACAAAGTTGGCTCTCCTGGCAGCAGCATTGAACCCTGCACTAGTGAGAAGCGGGTTGCTTCTACATTTGGCGACTGATTTTATTAGTGAAATAAAGAATAATACGTAGGCCAGTTTTTGTGTGTATATCAAACTGCACAGTCTGGGCAATAATTTAATCTAATATGTATGTTATGTTTTGTAATTTCTACTGCTGATGCTTTAAGGATATATTAATGGCTTTATGCTTCTTGTATGCAACTTTCCAGAACTCTTTTTATATCATTCACATAATTTTGGAATTGTACAAGATGTTGATCTAGTTAGAGCTTTGCCATATCCAACCAGTCAAAGCCACAGCAGTTTTTGCTGTCATTATGCAACAGCTAGTTTTGAAATTGTCTGTAGTTCAGCTGATGGAATTGTTGGTGTCTAAGTACTCCTTTCACTGCTGTAGATGGCATCTTGTAAAGCATAATAGATCTTATTTGTCACTGATGAAAGCATACTTGTGCCATCTATAAACACGGTACATAAAGGGCATATAACCTCTTTAACCTGCCTTTTAATTGTGGCATTGTGAGATCTTGGCACCTAATCAAAACCTGCTGTTCCAATCCAGTGCTGACTTAAGTGAATGGTCTTTGTATTGGGTCATTAATAAAATATGTTTAAAACTTCTGAGATGTGTGTAACTTTGTATGCGAAGGTTCTTTCTTCTACTGAGAACTTTTTATTTCTGATGAAATTTGCATCAGCAGTGAAAGAAAAGCCCCAAGTGGACAGGTCATTTAGGTTATTCCATAAAGACGATGTGAGTTACTTTCTATGGCAGAGCCAAGTCATTTAGTGTTCTGGAATCTTCGAATTCCTGCTCTCATTGCCATGGAAGACTCCTTTATCCGTATGCTTCACACCACCAATGATGAGAGTGGAAAGCAAGAACTTCTTTGTTAAACATTGGACCACAGTCATTCAGGTGTTTAAAAGCATTTCTTTGAATTTCTCATAATCTAGCAATTTTTGTCTTAGACCTGTCTTGAAAGAAACCCGGAAGCTTTCTTACCAAAGATTGGGAAAAGGAAACTAGGAGAAATTAAACATCACCATAACAAAGGATGTAATTGCAAGCGCTCAGGATGCCTCAAGAATTATTGTGAGTGCTTTGAGGTGAGTCAGATGAACTTTCCTCTCATCAGTTACTACTTTAACATTGACTATATTCTGTAACTAGTAGTTGCTAAAAGCAATCACTTCTTTGCTTTTTTCATCATAAAACTTTTTGAACAGTCTCTGTCTTGTCATGTCTTTAAACGCTGAATCTGGCTGAAGTTGATCAGCTAAAATTTTCGGTATCAGGAGCTCTCAGCCAATGCCTTGCTCCAGAAGAAATTAGGAATGTTTTTGTGCTAATCCTGATAGTTTCTTTTCATCTGTAGTATTTTGTTATCTTGCAAAGTTATCCACAAACAGAGAGGAGGGAGTGATTTGTCCATGCACAGAACATCAGTCTCCACAGAGAATCCATGGAAAAAATCATCTTGCTTCCTTACTGCATTAGTACTGATGGTTTCACTCTGGGATTATCCAAGACCAACACATCTACAATAAGTCGCTGGTGGTATAGCTTCAGTGGTTCTGCAAATGTGTATTTAATTTAAGATTTATATGATTTTTATGCTAAGTATTCTTTATTCACCAGGCTAAAATTGTATGTTCCTCTATTTGCAAATGCATTGGTTGCAAAAATTATGAAGAAAGTCCAGATGAAAAAAAACAGTTGAATGTGATAAACTACCTGGACATTGGAAATAAGGAAGGAAGTAGTCCAGTTTTAACATCAGCATTCAATATGCTACCCAAATTGAGGAAAGACAGGTGAATATTTGGAAATAACAACACATAATCCATTGGTCTGACTTCATTAATTTTTCATGTAACCATTATCATAATTATCTAAGAAGTAGTGGCTAAAATGATAGGTACAAGTAATCACTTTGCATAGCATTTGCCATCTTGTTTCTATAAATTAAAAAAAAATATTTAAAGGAGAAGCTATAACTATCCTTTAAGAATATAGTATACAGAGTTCAGGGGTATATGTATTAGTTCTGCTTATAAAACACCAGTTGCTTATGTATTGGTCACATATTTTCTCAAGTTTTTTCCCCCCTTAGCTACTTTATGTTTTTCCTTCAGTTTCTCTGTTCTTAATTTTTTTCTCTGTTCAAGCATTCATTTCTAACAAAACCTTGACCAAATAAGTATTTAGAAAATTATGTTATTAATACGTTTGTGATGTTAATTTAATAAGCATGTTTATATCACTACTTCTTTCCCATCTTCCTTTAGTCCACATCCTTTCAACTTTATTTGTATTGGCAATTTGGATTGTAGAATATTGTAAGAAGGCTATACTATCCTGATGTTGTTATGCTTTCTAACACACTTGTGGCCTAATCTCTTTTTTTGTTTGGTTTATAGTAATTTACCTAATAAATAGAAACACCTGTTAATAACAATTAAAATTAGTTAAACCACCTCTTAATTGGGTTTAGGGAGCTTTACTCCATTAATTTTCAGTTTGTATACCTCATTTTCTTCTTTGCAACAACCATTACCTTGAAATTCTTAATTCCATTTTTAAAATACTTTCTGATGAACTATTTTTAAAATAATTTCTGTTGTCAGTACTCTATGGTGCCAAGTTATGCCTTTGCTTGGATTGCACTGTAGTCTGTGTAAAGTTATTAATATAGTAGAACGAGTTATGATGTTAATGACTGGTAGTTTCAAGAGTTTCTTCAAGGCTGCTAAGGTGTCATTCAAGGAATCCTTGAGGGCCTTGGTGCTGTTTCCTTTGACAGCAGTAGACTGAATTTAAATTTAGTACCTCCTAGACCCTGATTAAGCCTTTTTAACACATTTCCTTCTACATGAAACACGATCTGACTAATTCATTCAGATAGAGGAAGAAGCTTATTGTATAACCTTTCTCTGTCTGTACCTGTTGGGCAGCATTTACATAGATTAATTAAGTAGCGTGAAAACAGTTGTCCATGTGATAAATTAGAAAAACTCAGGAGCGATTTGTTAGAATCAGAAGCTATTCAGTGTAGAACAGAGAAATTCCTAGAAGGATATATCTTACAGTAGCAGTGCAGCTACTCTGATTCAGCTCTTTATTCCAGCTCTTAACTGTGTTTTGCAGTTTG
The DNA here is from genome assembly GCA_013399365.1 of Pampusana beccarii. Lineage (NCBI taxonomy): Eukaryota > Metazoa > Chordata > Aves > Columbiformes > Columbidae > Pampusana > Pampusana beccarii. The sequence goes on along the minus strand of VWYH01004724.1, from coordinate 415,544 downwards.
TCTTTTAAGGTATTTTGTGTATTTAAAATTGAGATATTTCATACTAGTTTCTTTTCCCCTGTCAGGCAACCAGCTGTATGTATGTCTTGGGAAGAAGTGAAAGCAATATGTGCTTGTCTTCTGCTGCAAGCTGAAGAGGCAGAAAAAAGAGGTTACTCTGTCTGTCTAGCTGAGCGAATGATCATGGAGGAATTTGGGAGGTGTTTATCCCAGCTCCTAAATGCATAATTAAAATCTAAAGGACTGAAAGTTGAATAATGTTCACTGTGTTATAAAGCCAATAAGTATTAATATTGATATCTTGCCATAGTCTCCACAATTTTGCTACTTAATGATTTTATTTTGATCTTTCATAGGAATAATTTCATTGACTTCAGCTGAATTCTTTCTGAGTTATGCTGGTGTAAGTGAAACCAGCACTACATCCAAAATTTTTCCAAGTAACTTAATACCATTGAAAGCTTATTATATTTTCTAATGAAACAGATTTTCTCTGTAGTTACAGTTTTCTGAGCCAATTCTGCAGTCTCTACCTAGACTCTTATTAAAAGTAAGTTTAACTTAAAATTATTTTATTGGCTGTTTACTGGAGATTTTATTGGATGAGTGGCGATGCAGTAAAGCTGAGTAAGAATTTGCTGTCTTAGTTTGGCTATTTTATGAATTGTAAAACAGTTGAATTTTCAGAGGTAGGCGAATCTACTAAGTTTAGCTTTTGGTCTTCTTTGTTTTGGCAACTTATTTCTGCTGTCTGCAGATGTCTGCAAAGCAATGTTGTCAGTAGGTTTGGCATTTACTGTTGGAAGAAAAACCCACACCAGACTTTGTTCAGCATTAGATTTATTAGGCAGATGAGCCTCATGAAGGAGGAAGATGACCTCTTTTTTACTCCTATTGTAAAGTACAAGAGTTTGCGATGAGAAAATCTTTTATGTACATAACATTAGGATTGAAATTTGCTGAATCCTACATTTGCAATCCAGTTTCCCTTGAAGCTTGGAATAGCTTTTGTTTGATTATTCATTTTTCTTATGTGGACATTTTCTCTGTGACATTTCTTCCTCTTCTCACTGTTGGGATAACAGTAGATTTTATTTTCTCTAACAGGAGTAATCTATTTGCTGCTGTGTTTCTGGAAAAGAAAAAAGTCATCTAAATGAATTCACAGATTGTATAAAAAACTATGTTCTTTGTTTTTAGACATTTTATGCTAAGTTAATAATACATGCTTAAATGTTTTTGGCATCTATGCTTAAAAGAATAAAGATATGTCATGTTGATTCATTAAAAATTCTTGCCAAGGCAGCAGATGAGACTTCGTATTATTTTAAAGTATTAGAATTTTGTTTAGTAAGAGGGAGGGCTTTTTTATTAGTGGTAGTTAATACATGAATGGATTGCATTTTATATCTTTAACAACTGCTGGAGATTGCTGAAGGTCACAGGAGAAAATGGATTCTTGAAGTGTTCCTTAAGTGATATGGCACCATCTGTACACTTCACCTGGGCCCTTAAATTCCTAAGATTTCTCTTGGTTTTGATATTAATACCTACATAAAGGAATTACACTAAGAAGTATTTGTCCCCAGATAGAGTTACAATGAGGTCATGAACGGAAGACCACACAAGGGCTATAGTCTCAATACACACTCCATAAGAAAGCAAAGCATGAAGAAGAAAACAGCCTGTATTGCTAAACTGTTCATTGAAATCAAATCTCAGAAATCAGCTCACTAAGATTCCCAGTGGACCTAAGTTTCAGTAGGATTAACATTAGTAAAAAAATAGGTTTAGAACTAGTGACATATGGACTGAAAACAACAATTAGGAATAGAAATGCAAAATAAAATTAAAAATTATTATGAGGAATAGAAAAAGATAAATACGCTGTAAGAAGAACTGTTAGAATCCTTGAAAATATTAGTGTAATACAGTCTCATATTCAGATGCATCTTAATTTGAATACATGCAAGAGAAGACAATGCCATAATATAAAATGGCAAGCTATTAAGCCCGAAAGAGAGATAAGCTTGAAGGAAAAAGTGATCAGAAAGAAAAATAATAAGAGTTTGACTAGTCAAGAAGTTGGAAAATAATAAGAAAAAAAAATCAGAGGAACAATTTAAAATAATTAATACAGAGAATTCAAATGGAAATAGAGTGGGAAAGATAACAAAATTCTACCACCAAAAGTAGAAGGTAGGAGTGCAGGGGGAGGATACAAATAGCATAGCAAGGGAGATGAATGAAGACATGAGCTACAGCTTTGAGCAACATCCCTAGGCTCTCATCTCCGATAAACATGATATATATATAATGCTGAGACTTTTCACCCAGGGTGCCAGCTAAGAAGGCTTGAGGGAAGGTTTCTGCATTTTCTGCATAGAATTTTGAAGTCACTGTATGAATAAGATTGGCATAGATGAAATTCATTTTGATTTTATAAAAAAAACCAAAGCACTAGATGTGTAAGAGCAACAAAAAACTACTAGATGTAAAAAGCTGACATTAATTCTCCTTTTCATATGGAGAGGTAAAACTGGTTTGANATTTTTTTTATTTCTTTTTTTTTTTTTTTTTTTTTAATATTACAGGTGGTATAAACTCCATCTGTAAAAACACTCCCAGGTTCTGTGGTGACTAGGATTGTAATTAGATTCTGATAACACAAAATAAATACAAAGCAGTAGTTGGCAATATGTAATGTAATAGGCCTATCAGACAAATTTCTATAGTTGTTAACAAACTGAAAAACTCTGAAAAAATAATAAGGTTATATATTCAATGAAGAAAGCTAAAACTAGCTTTGTGCTCTTACAGGTAATGCTTTTTTGCAGTTAGTGGTGAAATTATTTGACAACAACTTTGACACAGCCACAGATTTCTCCCTGAAACAGTCAGGCAGGAAATACGTGTAAGTTTTCTTAACTAAGTGTAGCTGTTCTGTACTAAAGAAAGGTTTGGTTTTGTAATAAAGATGAAAACAGTCTTGGGGAAAAGGGCACCAGAAAACCAGTCCTGAGTAGGTCGAGGGTTGTCAGCTGTACAGAGAAGACTGAGAAGAAAAACTTTAAGTGAATAGAATCAGAATATGTGGCTACTATCATAGGGGGAAAATAGCTTTTCAAGTAAGTTGATAATTTGCCTTTCAATTTCATAGAATGGTCTTGGAAATGAGATACTAATGAATGGAACTTCTTCAAATGGCTTTACATGAACAACAACTAAGCAGAATTGCCTTCAGTCATTGCTGCTTTGTCTAGCAAAAGAAAGCCTGGCCCCAGTAAATAAGTAAACAAAAAGGAAAATGATAGCTAAGAGATGACGCATGGATACCTCTTTTAATAGCAGCTATTGTGCTGTTCTTGGTAATGGATCTTTTTTCTTTTTACAGTATTTTATCATTTGTTCAATTTCTGAATATGAAGTTTTGACATATCAAAAATATAATGTATTTGTGTTTCTGAGGAAACAAGCAGGAATTAAAAAACAAGCAAGCTCATGGATTCATAGCTCCATGAACTACTTACATTTTAACCTTGCAGATAAACCACAAACTTCTTTTTTGAACTGGCAATGTGTCAGTTGCATCTGAAAATAACAAGAAATGTTCATATTTTAAAAATAAGTAAAGATAGAGATTACTTTGATGGGTACAATTGCAAAGTTACTTAAATGCCTTTTTTCTATGTCATTTTTTACCTATGGGTATATCAGACAGTAATCTAAAGGTTTGGTAAACTGTTGTGAAGATCTTCAGTGCAGAGACCAGGGTGCAGAGGATCATGAGAGCAAATGGAGGTATGAGAGGCACACCTCAGAAAGAATGTCAGCTGGAGCAAAGTAGCAAGGTGTAAGAAATAGCTTCTAATTTTGTATTTGTTTTGCATCAGTTTGAGGCAAGGGGAGGAAAAAAGAAAGATGTGAATTATGTGTTGAATTGAAAGGTGATTTTAGGCTACCAGTATTCATTCATTTCATACAACTATGAAAAAGCTTAATACTGTTTTGGGGAATATTAGAAAATATGTTTTTAGTAGCAGGAGGAAAATGTTTCTATTGTTTTATAAAATGCTGCTAAATCTTCCTTTGGAATACTGTGTATACTTCTGGTCATCTGTGCTCAAGAAAGATACACTTTATTTGGAATAGATGCAGTTCTCAGACAGGCTCCTGGGACAAATGAGAGAATGGAATATCTGTCTTTAGGTGGAGAGAAGAAAAGAATTTGATTTAGTCTAGGCAAATAAAGGCTGAGAAGATATATGATTCCTCTTTATAAATAAATATAGGGCATAAATATCAAAGAGGCATAGAAGCTGTTAAAAGATACATATCACTTAAATTTGGAGGAAAGTAAGTTTTCCTAACCATTCAAAGAGTTAGGTTCTGAAATGGTCTTCTGGATAGGATAGTGTGAGCCATTAAAAGTTCCATTTAAAAACGGAACTTCAAAAATTGCATCATTAAAACAGATTTCCTGGAGACAATAAACTATGTCTGTGGTGTCTTTATGGCTTTGGGTGTCTTTATATTGACATATTCAAGGGATTTTGAAAGGAGAGACAGTAGATTGTTGTATTAATTGCATTCTATTTTACTGCACTGATTGTGGTAGCAGTCATTTCTTATTGGATGATAACACTCTCATGACATCATTTAACTCCTGTATTTAGGTGATTTTGCTTTACATTTTTCAGTTGCAGGAATAAAAAAAAAAGAAAAAAGAAAAAAGAATTACTATACCTGTTGTAGTGACACTCCTATATACATTTGGTACTTTGGGCATGTCTGTATTTCTGCTTATAGGTAGTGGTAATCATAGTAATGGTAAGTCAGTTCATTCTGTAGATCTACTTGTAATTAATTAATAGATTGCGGGGCAACTGTACGCAAATGACCTTCGTTTCAACTGTTGCAGTGTAGCAACCTGCTGTGGCATACTTATTCATTACAGTTCTTTTGTACAGTCATAGCCAATGATTAATTAAGCTATGTCAAACAGGCCTTTTGAGAGGTGCTAGTAGTTGACAAACTTACTAATTAATTGCACATCACAGAGCTCTGTTTTCAGAAATTATGTATTTTGTGGCTAAGGAACTAAAGAGAGACTTCAAAGACCTGAGTTCACTTCCTAGCTCTGCTGTGTGTTTCCTGGCTTGTCTTCTGAGATTCACTGAATTTCCACAGCCTTGATTCAGGGAAATATTTGAGTGAATACTGAATAATAAAGTCAAGCATGTTGTTGAGGACCTTCTTGAAGTAGGACTCTTAGAAGCAGGATGACAGGCCCCTCCCTGCCCCCATTTTCCTTTAGTCTGCCAGTTATTTAGGGCTAACTCCATAACCCATCAAAAATCTCTCCAGTTGCTTCAGCAAACTCTGAGTCAGGTGCAACTTGATGTAGTTGAAGATGACCCTGCTTATTGCAGGGGGGGCTGGACTAGATGACCTTTAAAGACCAAACTGTTCTATCATTCTTTAGAAAACATAAGGAGTATCAGATCCTGAGCAGGTACCTAACAGAATGGAGCCCTGATTCCAGCTGTGGCCTCTACTGTAGCAGAAATTATAGAAATACTGCCAATATGTTTGCAAAAAAAAAAGAGGTCTATAGTGAATTTCCAAGGCTGGTAGCTATCGTATAAGCATACCCCAAATGCATTCATAAATCTTTGTTACAGTGTGGATGTTTGCCATTCAGTATTACCCATTTCAGAGACCAAGTGTGACTCATTATTAGATTACTTCAATCAGTGCTGATGTAGAAGCACCCCTGACACATCTCTTTGTGAGCAATTTCTCCAGAGTAATTGCATTAGTAATAGCTGATTACACATTGGTCTTATGTTCCTACAAAATTAAGGTAATTACTGTAGCTAGAAACACATCCCTCTGTATTCTGTCCTAGCAAGGAAGCTGGTAAAAGGCAATGTAATGACTCAATTCATTGTAACAAGAGAAATATTAAGGTATAATTATATTATTGATGTGGCATAGGAGAAGTTTTCATATCTGAAAGGAGTATGGAAACAAAATCATAATTTGAAGCCACAAATTCCTAGTCTGTAAAGGGGAAAAAAGCTCTTTTGCATTTAGGTTCCTTAACAAGTATGGAGGAAATATGTGAGTTTATGTTCTGTAGTTTGAAAGTAGTAGATGTCTGTCTTTTAATTAGATTCATTATGCAAAAGATGCATTTTTCTTTGAATTCAATCATCCAGAGAAGCTGGTGTGGATTTATTTTTATACTGAAGTAAATAGGTATTAAGTTGTTCATATGGCAAGCCTCCTGAATACTAGAGTCAGCTTCTAATTAGCCTGCATGCTATAGAATTTAATTAGTGTTTTGATTTTCATGTTTCTTTGTGTCTTTGAGGGAAACCTGGCATTTCATATTTTCTTTAATACAATATTAGATGTTTAAAGTAACTGACAAAGGACAGACAGACCATTCCTGTAAACTTAGCTAAGTAATTAAATCCTAAAAGGTCTAGAAGGGATACTGAAAAGCCGATCTCTTCACTACTTATACAGTGTCAAAATTCATAGATGGAGGGTGCCACTAGGTCATTTGAAAGTGGCAGTTTGTGCTTGGATGTGAGCTAATGAAAGTGTGTTGCACGATATAAGTGGTCCTTGAAGGTTTTACTTTCTGTTGCATTAATGTACCATGTTTGAATTGCTGAGTGCAAGCTGATTGCCCTCGAGAAAATGTTCACTTGTGGACTATTTCTGGCAATGTATGATATACAGAACTGATAAGAATAACATGATACCCCACATTGCTTTGATTCCAAAGGTAAAGCTCAGCAACTGAGTATGGATTGTTTAATTAACGTAGTAGAATATGAGAAAGTCAAGTATCAGATTAAGCTAAATTCCTTTGATGCTAGGGTCTTAGCAAATGTTGTATATTGTTGCCATTTATTAATAATATTTATGGTAAATAAAGGAACTCATTTAAAATGTCTAGAAATGAGAAAACTTACGGAATCAGAGTAAGGAGTTTAAAAATACCTTTTTTGCAAGAAAAGAAATTATGGAAGAAAATACTGTGTTTTTGTGTTAACATGCCAACAGGATTGGGGACAATGGAAAGCAACTTCAGTAGGAAGCTGTCCAGATTTACATTTTTTTCACATTTTCATTTCGTTGCATGTCTTTTCTCTTGTGTCTTTTTAAGGAGTCTATTAAAATGTGCATGGTGTCAAAAGCAGCAACAGGCAGACATCAAAAGAGATTCTGACTGCAGTGAGTATATAATAACAATAATAACCGTCAGAGATTGCTGCAGGTCTGCTGTGATATGGAAGCTGTCAGTGCTAGTGCAGATATAATTATGGAAAATATATAAGTGATACATTGTCGAAGTCTGGTAATGATATCTGTATTGTTAATAGAGCTTGGTTAGACACTACTATTTGAAAAATTAGAAGAGTAGCAATAAAATCATAAGTATTTACGTTTATCTGTCATCACAGCATCATAGAATGTCCTGGGCTGGAAGGGACCCATAAGGATCATAGAGTCCAACTCCTGTCCCTGCATGTGACAAACCCACAGTTCACACAATGTGTCTGAGGGCGTTGTCTAGTCTCTTCTTGAATATTGAAAGGCTTGGGGCCATGACTACCTCCCTGGGGAGCCAGTTCCAGTGCTCCACTACCTTCTGGGTGAAGAACCTTTTCCTAATGTCCAACCTAAACCTGCCCTGGCACATCTTCTTGCCATTCCTTGCTAGTGACTGGTCATCAGCCTGACATAACCCCATTTACTATGGCACTTTCAGCCTGGCCTGTCAGCCAGTTGCTTACCCACTGTATTGTGTGTTTATCCAGCTGTATGCTGGCCATCTTGTCCAGGAGAATACTGTAAGAGACAGTGTCAAAGGCTTTACTGAAATCCAAAAAGATCACATCGACAAGCTTCCCTTGATCAACTAGATGGGTAACCTTATCATAGAATGAAATTAAGTTTGTTAAGCAAGACTTTCCCCTCATGAACCCGTGCTGGCTGGGACCAATGACTGCGTTGTCATTCAGATGTTTTTCAGTAAGTCCCAGAACAATCTTGTCAATTATTTTGCCAGGAACAGAAGTGAGACTGACAGGCCTATAGTTGCCAGGGTCATCCCTGTTGCCCTTCTTGTAGATTGGGACAATGTTTACCAGCTTCCAGTCATTCGGGACCTCTCCAGATTCCCAGGAGAGTTGAAAAATCACAATGAGAGGTCTTGCTATGATGTCAGCCAGCTCTTTAAGCACTCTTGGATGAATCCCATTAGGCCCCATTGACTTTTAGGGATCTAGCTGGAGTAGCAAATCCCATACAATTCCAGATTGATTGGGAGTTCATGGTTCTCGCAGCCATGGTTTTCTAACCCAGTGTTATGGGGGCCCCCAAGTCCATCATTGGTGTTGAAGACCAAGGCAAAGAAAGCATTAAATGTCTCAGCTTTGTCTATGTCCCTGTTAATAAGGTGACCATGCTCATCAGGTAATGAGCCAATGTTATTTCTGTTTTGCCTTTTGCCTTTAATATATTTTTAAAAGCCGTTTTTATTGTCCTTCACAGTACTGGCCAACTTCAATTCTAATTGAGCTTTGGTAGTGCAAATTTCCTCCCTACAGTGGTGAGCAGCATCGCTGTAGTCCTCCTATGTTGCCTGACCTTGCTTCCACTGACCATGCAATTTCTTTTTTCGCTTGTATTTCAAGAAGATCCCTGCTCAACCAAGCTGGCTAGGTGTGGGAGGAGATAAATCGTCTTCTGGAGGTACTTCTTTTCCTCTGTCTGGAGAGGAAAATTGTCAAGTGTCTTTGAACAGATAACTGACTTCTATTTAGCTAAATTTAGACAAGATGTATTCCAGCCCTGCCTCAACTCTGCCGTCTCATAAATGCAGTTAAATAACACCCTTACTAGGCTTTGTGATGGAATTACTTAAGCCATGTGTGTGGACCTTTTGGAAGGTGAAAAGTGCATAGCGTAGGTCAGAGGAGTATATTTCATATAAAACGTCGTATCACTGTTTCTCTGTATAATGTATTCAGCCAAGTTATGATATCCTGCGCTTTTCAAACACTTTCACATTCTGTACAGTGGCTATGAGAATGTAGATACAGATAGGGAAGAACATGAGAACTCTGAAAAATCAGTTCTGGGAGCTCCAAGTGTGATTAGAACTAGAAGATGTCTATCTTATGCTTTAGAGTTTCTTGTCCTTGAGGTGCCACCCTTAGTTGTGTATGTACAGTAGAGGTGCATTGAATAACCCGGACTATAACTTCCAAAATCAGAAAATTAGCAACAATTACAACGTCCATTACAATTACTTATTGCCAGCTCCTTTTCACCTTCAACTTATGATAGTTCAGATCACTTCTTTGTCTGGTGTGTTTCAGAGAAGAGTCTTGGTTTCCAGGCAGTATTTAGAATGGATATGAGGTCAAGGTAACTATTTGTATGAAGTTATCTTGTGATTAATGTAGGTTGGGAAAGGAATCATGAGATTATGGTACCTAGCTATGAGTGGTCAGATGCTGTAGCTGTGTTGTTGTTGCTCTGAGTTGATTTAATTTTGTGAATATGTAATGTAGTTCCTGGTAGGGGAGTAGGAGTCAATGTGAGCTGTTTATACAGCTAGAGGTGTGAAAAGATACGATTCTTTGGCTAGAAAACGTATATGAGAGGAAAGTCTGCAGTTTACATAATCTCATTAAAGGTAAGATTTATATAAGCTTTATATAAATCTTAAGCTGCAGGTTCTTTGCAGGCAGGTAGTGAGGATATTATTTCTTTTGTCATAGGGCTATTTTATTACAACAGAGAAGTAATTCATCATCATCAGGCTTGTAAAGAGAAGCAAAACTTGTGGCTGAATGGGTTCTCTTGTATAATCACCGTTGTACATTGATATGTAAATAGCCTATTTGATTGTAGAAAAAAGGTAGGGTTCTTCAGAAATATCCCGTGATCTTAGGTGGCAGGAAAACATGCAGGTAAGAGTGTTGCCTTGCATATGAAATCTTTAATTCTTTGCAATTTTTGAAGCACTAACAAACATCTAGCTTACACATTTATCTATCTATCTATCTATCTATCTATCTATCTATCTATCACAACAACATTCTCCTTGTTTTTTTTCTGTTTGTTTTTTTTTTTTTTAACCACTGATCCCTATTTACAAACTTCGAGTCTATATGGACACTTTTCAGAGGAACATGAACAAAGTTACTGAATAGGAAACTCTAAAAGAAGGTCACTGTGGTGTACTTGGTAAATTTACAACCCTAACAGAAAAGGGGTTTGTAGTAGTGTTCACTGTTTTTTTCCAGTGGGCTCACAGCTGCAAATCTAATGGAAACTAGATGGACTAGGAAAGCAAAAGTATTTTTTAATCCTGCTGTTGCCCTGCACTAGTTTTCTACCAGCACAGATTCAAAAGTGTGGAGAAGTGTGTGCTGCAATTCCATAAATCTGTTCTGACACTTGGAATAACTGTGGAAGAATCATTTACTACTCCTCTTGCCTTCCACTGTTCCAGTGAGAAAGAGGCAACTGTAATATGGCATTAATGACATCTCAGTGCTAGCAAAAGATTATCCGACTTTGAAGAATAATCCTGTGACAAGTTCAATTCATCTCGGGCCTACTGTGTATGCACCTCCGCAGTATTTTGGTTTCAAGTTGAAACTCTCCAAGATAACTCCAGTAATGTCTCAACCTGGAATAAAACTTCTTAGGCAAGGCTGACTTCAGAAATTAGATACCAAGGGGCATATAGTATTGTATGCATAGCAATGGATGGAACGTTTAACGAAGGAGTGTTGTTTCTACAACTGATCTGGCACCTGACCCCAGCAATGGGGAAGGAATGAGGGACATCAAGACTATGAATCTTTAATGTAAAACAAAGTTTCCTTGAACTAGTCCCAGAATGGAAACTGATTACTGTATTTAAAAAGTTAAGCTAGGGGGAAGGGTCACCAAAGAGCCAGGAATGCAGATTCTAGATATCAATAAGGGGAGAAGGCGGTTAGACTTAGATGAATGAAATACGTAAACTGAGGCAGGCATGGGATAGTCTGTAAACCCTGAAGTACCCAACCAATGGGGAACAGGGGAGGAAATTTGTGGCAGGGATTTGGGGGGATAATAATCAGGGTCTTGGGGGGATAATAAGCAGGGTCTTTTTGCCCTATTATGTGTGACTACCCTTACGTAGAGCACCCGATCTTGCAAAATCGTTATTACGATATTCTATGCTGAGAGGTCTTGCCTGGGCCTATTATATTTACAAGGTAATTGTTTCCTACAGCAATGACTCCTGGATCACCAATCACTCTTTTAAGTCCTGAGATATCCCTGAGATTCCTGAGATATTGTACACAAATCCTTATAGTCAAGAGTACGTCATATTCCACGACCTCTAGAGCAGATGCTACCTCAATAGTATTCGAAGTTAGGTGTACTATTCTGTGTTCTTTAAGTACCTTATTAATTCAGAAGTCTTGTTTTCAAAGATATTTTTATAGGGGCTGCATACTCAGTGATACTCTGTTGTCAAACAGAGGCAAATTTCACATTCCACTCAATCATTACACACAAGCACTTGTCTTTTTCCACTTATTTAATAAGGTGATTGCATACCATGTAGATTCCTTTAGGTAATGGCAAAAACTAAACCACCTATTTACTAACTAGCCTTAAAAATCATCAGAACTGAAGTTTAAAACCCTGCAATAAAATGTATAGTTTAATTTGCAGGACAGGTTTTTATGTTTCTTCTTTTTTTTTTTTTTTTGAAAGCTTGAATACAAGCAGAAATACAAGATAAATGGTATGTTTTAGTCATGTGCCATCAAGCTACCACATGAATTAATCATCTTATAATTCTGCAAATACTGCTGGATGGTTTTTCCATGAGAGGCACATGTAAAATAAATATGTATCGGAATAAATTATTATGGCATAAACATAAAAAAATCTGCTAAAAACAATTTATACATAATACAAATATGCTTACAAGCACTTTCTAATGACCATTTCATAATATAAATAGGTTCTCAGTACAGCTTTACTCTGCAACTTACAGAAGGACAGTAGGTATTATTCCACCAGAAATGAGCCCTCTTATATGATAAAGGCATTTTTAATACAATGTTTGCCTTTGGAGCACACCCAGTTTCAACTAGAAGAAAAACCATGAAGCCACAGGCAAAACCCACAGCAGTTTTAGTTTTCTGAATGAAAATAACAATAATTCTATGTTTTGTCTCCTGATGCAGTTAGCAAAAAGGAGCAGTGAGTATGATAAATAGCTGCATGATACACTCTAATCTTACCATTCTATCACATCTACTGTCAGTCCCTTCTATCATCCAAATACTGTCAAAGATTTGCTTTGCAACACATTCACCTGTAAAGAGCTAAAGCAGCTGAAGATCATAAAATATACAAATCTCAGTTCAGTTGGTCATGGTCCTTTCCAGCCATCTGTCTTACAGACAAGGATGTTTCCATGCAGATTAGTTCGTGAGAAATAGGTATAAAGTCAACTTTTATGATTAAAACTAGAAAATCATATGTCAGGCTCTTTTATATTGGGATAGTTCATGTTAGTTGGCCCCAGGAGATTTGGAAACAACCTGTACCTGCAAAAAAAAAAAAACACCAAACCAAAACAAACCCAAAACAAAACACAAAAAGCAAACCCAAGCCATGAAAGTTGACTAAATGTCAAGCATTCTCAAGTAGGTCCTACATACATGTAATCTACATCTTCTGTCCTGTCTTCTACTACAACAAACAACTACGTATAAAAAGGATTTTTTAGGTCTCCTTTCTTAACTGACTCAATTTATTTTGTGTGCTTTTTTCTGTCATGTTCTTATTTTCAGTTTTTATGTTATGCAGTGTCTGTAAAGACACTTTCAAGTATTTTTCAATGCATTCATTGCAGCCATCATTTATGTTTATATTGCTCCCTGGCTTGTTATATAAAAATACATTATTATTTCACTTTTTTGATATTCTTGTTTCAAGCCTTTGTTAATTTGATTGCAGTAGCAATGACTGTATGCATTTAAGTGACTATCATAATGGTAGAATTCATTAGGAAAGTAGCTTGTTCCTGTTAAAAGTGGCCCCCATTAATCACATAGGATCAATAATGGTAACTGCACTGGTTTTGTTATGATTTCTAGATTTGATAATGATGAGATGAAAAAAAGCAAAAATATGTTTAACATCTTACTCTTAATAGCACTCTACAAAGTTAAAATGTGCTTCAACCACAAAAGAAAGTTGCTTTTTTTTTTATACACCCATATATGCAAATGAAGCTAAGGGTTATGGCAAAATATTTTGTCAAGAGTAAAATAAAACTAAGGGACAAGTAAGTTATAGTATCTTCAAGATACCTGCTTTGTTCTTATGTTTAGAAGCATAGCCTGAAAGAATGAGATTGAGCAACCCAGACAGATCTGCCATGGAAACATGCAGCCATCTAGACCTCAGGCTGCAGGGAGTACCAGAGCCTTTCACCTGGCTCCATGGCTGGTGTCACCACCACAGTTTTGGTTTTTTTGATAATGGGATGGCCTATACGGCACCAGGTTTGCTGGCATTGGATGGAGTTCACCTTTCTCACAGCGGGGAAGAGGGCCTTCGCACATGAGCTAGCAGGGCTCGTCAGCTTTAAACTAGACATGATAAGGGAGGGAGATGATACCAGGCTTACCCATGACATACTGTAGGATGAGACACCAAGGATAGATGAGTGGGGTGCTAGCGAGGACCCTCAGCAGGTGGCCTTGAGATGTCTTGGCCTCACTGGAACAAACTTGAAGTCTTATGGAGATAAGACAGGGGTAATAGGAGCCAGCGGGAAAATACCAGTGAGATACTTCAGAGGAATTAAGGGGTGTTCCTCTGAGAAGGTGATGCAGCCAGCAGCCCAGCTGAAGTGCCTCTACACCAACGCACACAGCGTGGGCAACAAACAGGAAGAGTTGGAAGCCACTATGCTGCTAGAAAGCTACAACCTAGTGGCTATTACTGAAACCTGGTGGGATGGATCCCATGATTGTACTGCAGTGATCGATGTCTACAGGCTGTTCAGAAGGGACAGGCAAGGAAGGAAGGGTGGAGGAGTTGCCCTCTGATTCAAGAGAGGGATAGAATGTGAAGAGCTCTCTCTGGAGAATAATGGGTAACAATCAAGAGACCAGGGCAACAAAGGAAACCTTGTGGTTGGTGGCTACTACAGGCTGCCCAATCAGGGGGAGATTACTGATGAAGCCCATGGGAGGCAACACATTTGCAGGCTCTTGCCCTGCTGTGGGACTTCAACATCTGCTGGAAAAGCAGCAGAGTGAGCTGTAGGCAATCTAGGAGACTCCTGAAGTACATTGAGGATAACTTCCTCAGCCAGGTAATAGACAGCCCTAACAGGGGAGATGCAATAATGGACCTGATGCAAGGGAGCTAATTGGTGACATCAAGATTGGAGGCAGCCTGGGCAGCAGTGATTATGCACCAGTGGAGTTCACAGTCCTGAGGGATGTGGGACAGGCAGAAAGTTAAGTCAGTACCCTGAATTTTAGGAAAGCCAGCTTCCAGCTCTTCAAGGAGTTAGTCAACAGGTTCCCCTGGGAAACTGCCCTCAGGGACAAGGGAGCAGAATAGAGCTGACAGATCTCTAAGGACATTTTCCGTAGAGCACAAGAAGTCTCGATCCCCAGGTGTAAGAAATCGGGTAAAGAGGGCAGGAGGCTGGCATGGCTGAGTCAGGACCTGCTGGTCAAACTAAAGGGCAAGAAGGAAATGTACAGGCAATGGAAGCAGGGATGAGCATCCTGCGAAGAGTATAGGGACACTGCCTGGTTGTGCACAGATGGGGGTCAGGAAGGGCAAGGCGCAGCTGGAGGGATGCAAAGGTATGCAAAGAATAACTAGAAGGACTTCTACAGGTATGTCAACCAGAAAACGAAGGTCAAAGAAAGCATACCCCTCGATGAGCAAGACTGGCAAACTGGTAGCAACAGACAAGAAGAAGGCTGAGGTACTTAAGAACTTCTTTGCCTCAGTCTTCACTGGCAAGCTCACTTGCCACACCTCTCAAGTGGATGAACTGCAAGACAGGGACTGGGGGAGCAAAGTCCCTCCAACTGTTAAGTGAGGGTCTATTTTGTGACCACTTACGGAGCCTGAACATACATTAGACCATGGAACCTGATGAGGTGCATCCAAGACTCCTGAGGGAATTGGCTGATGTAGTTGGCAAGCCACTCTCCGCGATATTTGAGAAGTCATGGCAGTCAGGTGAAGTCCCTGGTGACTGGAAAAATTGAAATATTGCACCTGTTTTTAAAAACAGTAGAAAGGATGACCCTGGGAACTACCAACCTGTCAGCCTTACCTCTATGCCTGGGGAGATCATGGAACAGATCCTCCTAGAAGCCATGCTAAGGCTCATGGAGGACAGGAAGGTCATTCAGGACAGCCAGCATGGCTTCACCAAGGGCAAGGCCTGCTTGAACAACCTAGTGACCTTCTACAATGGAGTAATCACGTTAGTGGACAAAGGAAGAGCTACAGATGTTGTCTATCTGGACTTCTGTAAAGCCTTTGACACAGTCCCCCACAACATTCTGCTCTCTACATTGGAGAGATATGGATTTGATGGGTGGACTGTTCAGTGGATGAGGAACTGACTGGATGGTCACATCCAGCGAGTAGCGGTCAATGGCACTGATACCGGTGCCTTGTGGTGTCCGTCGGGTCTGTATTGGGACCAGTACTGTTTCATATCTTAATCAATGACATAGACAGTGGTTTGAGGGCACCCTCAGCAAGTCTGGAGATGACACCAAGCTGAGTGGTGCAGTTGACACACCTGAGGGACAGGATGCAATCCAGAGGGACCTGGACAAGCTCAAGAAGTGGGCCCATGTCAACCTCATGATATTCAACAAGGCCAAGTGCAACATCCTGCACCTGGGTCAGGGCAACTCCCAGTATCAATACAGGCTGAGGGATGAAGGGATTGAGAGCAGCCCTACAGAGACGGTCTTGGGGGTACTGCTGGATGAAAGATTGGACATGAGCCAGCAATGTTCACTTGCGGCCCAGAAGGCCAATCGTATCTTGGGCTGCATCAAAAGAAGTGTGGCCAGCAATTTGAGGGAGGTGATTCTGGCCCTGTACTCTGCTCTGGTGAGACCCCACCTGGAGTACGGCACCCAGCTCTGGAGCGCTCAGTACAGGAAAGACATGGACCTGTTGGAGGGGGTCCAAAGGAGGGCCACCAAGATGATCAGAGGGCTCTCCTATGAGGAAAGGCTGACAGTTGAGGTTGTTCAGCCTGGGGAATAGAAGGCTACAGGGATACCCTATTGAAGCCTTTCAGTACTTGAAAGGAGCTTATAAGAATGATAGTAACAGACTTTTTAGAAGGATATCTTATGACAGGACAAGGGGTAATGGTTTTAAACTAGAAGAGGGGAGATTCAGGTTAGGCACGAGGAAGAAATTTTTTACAATGAAGATGGTAAAATACCGGAACAGGTTGCGCAGAGACGTGGCGGAAGCCCCATCCCTGGAGGCATTTAAGGCCAGGCTGAACGGGGCTCTGAGCAACCTGACCTAGTTGAAGATGTCCCTGGTCATTGCATCAGGGTTGGACTAGATGATGTTTGAAGTTCCTTTCCAACCCAAACTACCCCATAATTCTATGAAACCTGTTCTGTTATACACACTTGAGCTTTTTCATTGTAGAGCACTATTGCCACTTTGTGGCCATTTAGACCGCCCAGTATTATGCTCGGAAGAACTGGGCTTGCATATAGTGCAGTCTTCTGAAGTGGCAACCTTCTTTGCTTTATAGTTTTCTATTGCTTTCACCTGGATGCCCCAAAATGAGAGATCTACAGCTTTAAGAACTAACCATCCTAACATGTCTTGCATATTATTTTAAAATCAAAACCATTTCTTTAAAATAAAAAAAAAAAGCTATAAATGTTGGTTCTGGAAATATTTGAACCTTTTCTTCTGGAAATCCTTACCTCGTTTTCCTAAAGTTTAGCAAGTTGAGATTGTTTTCCTTTAGGAAGAGAATCCACAAGGGTTGTGACAGAGTGCAACGCAACTGTCTTGAAACATACTGGTTTAGTAACAGCGAAGGAAGAAATTATTCCCATGCCCATGGTCAATAAAATAAATGCTTCACAGAAAAAGCAGAAAGAAAATTTCAGTTCTATGTCAGGTAATNGGGAACTTCTCACGCTTCTGTAACCGCAAGTAGGAGGAACATGCAAATATGATCTTTAGAGCTTAAGCCAATCACGTAGTGACTAGTAGGCATAATTAATTATCTGAACTGTATAAATATGTGCTATCTGGGCTAATAAAGGAGAATCATGCATTATCCCTCATATTGAGAGTCTGCGTGGTTCCTCCGCCGCTCGCAAATAATTTTGAATAGTAAAGGATAGTGAAGCTCTCCCTATCTTGTTTGTTGGAGGGATTGTAGAGACTTTAACATTCGTCTTAAAAATAAGCACCCTTTAGATAAGATTTATGAGCAGCTGATCCTGCTGTGAACTAGAGAATAATTTAGATAACCCCTTGCATTTCTTTCCTGTCCAATAACTTTATGAACTGAAGAATTATCAGACTTGCAAGTGAGAAAATAAGTCCCTCTCTGAGGAATTCCTGGCATTTCCTTGGTGGATTGGTTGGCTTAATTGATCATTTATTTATGTTAGGAAAATATACCATGACAGTGGCTTGGCATCTAGAATGTATTCTGCTATGATACAAGTGAAAAGCAGATTATGTAATAATGTTCTGCACAATTTCTCAGTCTGTGCACTCTAGTGCACAGCAGCATTTTGAAAGGCCATTTCATTGCAGAGTGAAAGTTATCTGAATGTGAAAAACCTTTCTAAGATTCTGTACCCTCTCAAACCTCTCCTCATTCTTAATGTGACATTTGTTGTGTATGGGTTTACCCTTCTGGTCCAGTACATCAAAGGGATGTGATCTCTTAATCATAGAGATTAAGCATGTAATCAAGTGTTTTGCTGGCCTCAGACTAAAGCATTTCATAATTTTTTTTATTTTTTTTTTTTAATCTTGGAGGGGATATTCTTCATAAAAGAATACAGATACAGTAATCTTGACAAATACGATTTGTGTAAACCTATTACAGGTGAATAATATGAAATTTCAAATGAAGATGAGCTTATTTCAAATCTGTGAAAATATGAACAGGAAGGCTTCCATGAAGTATGGACAGATCTGTGAACTAAAAAGACTCCCTATGGCAGCAGTTTGAAATCACTGCTCTTCTTTTTCTCAGTTAGCTAAAGTACTCAATATAGAGTATTTGTTTTATTTTACTGTACTTTTGCAGAGTATAAATGCAGTGTAATCTTACAGTTTAACCTGGGCTCTGTATATGATGTATTGTGTGCTGACATATAATTAATTTTAAATTGAAACAATGTAGTTGCTCCTTATTTTTATTCTACCATTTACCTACAGAAAAAAATTACTGAGGCAAAACTTTACACCATAACATCACAGGAAAGAAGTGGGATAAAAAAAGGGGGGGGGGGGGGGGGAGAAAAAAAAAAAAAACAAAAAANCAAAAAAACCCCAAACAAACAAAAAACAGAGGGCACAATGCTGTTTACCATTTATCGGATTAATGCAAACAATACTCATCTGGATCTTTTGTTTAGAATTCAATCTAAATCTACACTACAGCATCATAAAAACACGTTCTTCCTCAAGACTGGTTTGTTTCCTCCGGTGAAGGTAGTTTGTTAAGTGCTCCTACCTCTGGAAAAAAAAAAAGGTGAATTAACATATATAAGAAGGAAATACAATTTCAGTAGTATATATATTTTTTTTTTCCTTCTCTCAACTATAAGAGGCAAATCCTTGAACTTCATATTTTAATGTATAAACTACTGAGTTTTTTTCTTTTGAATGTTACTATCTTCCTGGTATAATTTTTATCGTGTCAATTGATATTGCTGGATCCCAGTATCTCAAAAGCTTCAGTATTATCAATTACAGCCCTCATCCTACAGCCCGCTCTATATGGGAAGCCTTTAAAGCTGGAGGGAAGAATTTTCAACAGAAAGAGCTGAAGGCTGCTTTTACTTATTTCCAAGATACTTATTGGCAGTTAAAATATTCACTTTATCTTGCAGATTGAAATGTATGTCTAATCTGAATAACCAACACCCTGAACCTGAATCCCATAACTGGGAGCTTTCCCTCTCCCCACAAAGGAATATGTTTAAATCAATATATTCAATGTATTAAAGTTCCATTTGAGCTAAAATGTTTAAGTGTCTCTACCATAATAAAGTATGTTTTTCACCTCTTAAGTCTACACTTCTGATTTTGTGTAAGAGTTTGTGCTAGTTCTTGCCAATAAATATTGTTAAGGGATAATATTATGACACCCTGTGTCTTTCAAAACATGGGAATACAAGAACCTTCCCAGGGAAAAGCCATTTTATATGATCTGGAGATTCCTTTTATTAGGACAGATAATAATACCAGATTTTCTGAATAAAAACTGTTGATTGTAATAGTTTTCCTATACAAGGAATTGTTACTTAGAGTTACAATTCAGCCTTTTTTACTTGTTCACCCCAGGGAAGAAGTGATTTGTATTTCTTTGACACAAATTTCATTTTCTTGCCCAATTTAGCAGCTCTTAGCCTACCCGAAGGGTGCATGCTTCAGCTCAACATGTTTCACACCCTTTCTCTGTGTCCAGTTATTGATTTTACTTCCTAGGTTCACACAGCAGGGCAAAGGAGTGTTCAGGGCTCCTTCTTCTTCATAGTGACACAACAAACAAGCTACTACTTTGTCCACAGTAGGTATACATACTAATAATCTACCTTATATATATATTTGAATTATCTCAGGCCATTAGTACTAACTATAAGGAGTTTTTGTTTCAAACACAAAGTTAATTCACTAAACACTGGGTTGATATTTTCAGTAGTGAGAATTATTTCACTTCGTGGATGCAAATAATTTCGAAAATGTTGCCAAAGAGGTCTAGAATTTTGTTTCCTAGATATACAGAAAATGAACAGATCTCTTGAAACTGTCTTTTAATAATGAAATTAAAATACAAATACAATACACAGATCTTTGTTACTAGTCCACAGCATATACTTGGCACAAAATTGCTTATTTTTTATATACAAAGGTAAGAATATACAAGTTACATATTTCTTGAATGTCTGCTTTCCGAGACAGAAAATTCCTCAAACATTTGCAGTAAAATCATTTATTCCTTCCTGTTGTTTCTTCACATGTATATATTATGTTTCTGAATACTTTGTAGACAGTTTTAGGATGGCTGAAGGTTTTTAAATGCTCAGAATTATGCACGGGGTTCTTTTTGTGTGTGTGTGTGTGTGTGTGTGTGTGTGTGTGTTTGTTTTTTAAAAAAAACAAAGCAAAACTAATGAAAACTCAGCAGCAGATTTCTTCTTTACCTAATGCTATAATAAAGTTACTATTCTTATAGAATCAGATGTAAACTCAGTTTTATAATTATTTTCATAATTTTAAAACTCCACAGAGATTTTACTAGCAGCATTTTGAGCTGGTTGTCAACCATCAGCTTAGTGTTGTTGCAACTATATGATGTGACCTTATTGTAGAACACATGCAGAAAAGGAGATGTATTTCTTTCATCACTGACAAGTGTTTCAGAATTTCAACCAACTGTTCTTGGCAATAATTTAATTTGTTATTGAATTGTTTTATACTAACTCCCATGTACATAGTTTGTTTTCAACTCTTCTAAAAGCTGAGTCTATACAATTTTAGTAGTAACTGTTGTTATTTTCACAGTGCCCAGACTAATCAAATGGTATTAGAACCCTGTTATGTTGGATATTCATTGATCTGCAGTTTGGCAGGACACTACTTGCCCTCTCTAAATCAGACCTATTCCTAAGTGCACTAAAGTGGAATTAACAGTTCCTTCCCCAAACAAGACACACTGTTCAAAGCCTCGCACACTCAAATCTGTAGCAGGCTTGTACATTCAAGGATAGTCCTGTCTTCTCAGTAAATTTCACACCAGAAAATGTGAAAGATTAAAAAGAAAAAGCTATTAACTAACCTTTAAGATGCAAGTATGTCAAAAACTCAATTACTGTGCGCACAATGTTTTCATCAGTCACTGGTCTTCCAAGATTCCCTGTAAAACAAGCTGGTTGTTAGTTAACATTAATATAGTATAAAGATCTATTGTATGTGACTTAGTGGCTAGGTTTATGAGCACTCTGAAAAAAAGCTGTCTGAAATTTCTTTTTCCTTAAAATCCTTAATATCAAATCTCGTTTCATGGAAGAGCAAATCTGCTTTAAGGTAGGTCACTGCAGTTCTCAGAATCAAAATTGCCCAGCTTTGTATGCTGGAGAAGGGGGAGAAAGGAAAGAGGGGGAGAAAGGAAAGAGGGGGAGAAAGGAAAGAGGGGGAGAAAGGAAAGGGGGAGAAAGGAAAGGGGGAGAAAGGAAAGGGGGAGAAAGGAGCTATAGCTTTCCCTACTGAAAGATTCCTGTATGGGCTCACTTCTTTGCTGAAAAAAGTTAACTCTAGAGTGCGTAGGGTGACATTTGAAATACTTATTTGAATACAAGAAAAAATAGGTTTATTCAAAGTAATATCATATATTATACTTTAAAAGCAAAGTAACTATT
Source organism: Pampusana beccarii (assembly GCA_013399365.1). Lineage (NCBI taxonomy): Eukaryota > Metazoa > Chordata > Aves > Columbiformes > Columbidae > Pampusana > Pampusana beccarii. Next base: position 393,783 of record VWYH01004724.1, on the reverse strand, counting down.
GTACCTTTCCCTAGGCACCAAGATAATTTAAACTATGACCATGTACAAAGAGCACACCAAATGGCTGGATTTCATTTTTCTTCCTTTTGTATGTTTATTAGGATTCTCGTTAAAGGGCAGGAATAGTCTTGTATCTAGGTAGTTAGTTAACTCAATAACAGTAAATAAATTACTAAACCTGAAAAACAACTCGACAATATTTGCTTTCAGAATTTCCTTACCTGATTTAATATCCTCATCAGACTGTATTTCACGTTTACCAGTGAAACCATGTTTGTCATTAAAAGATCTATGGTTATCTACTGCATCTAATAAATAAATTGAAAATCAGAAAAGTTAATCAACTTAACAACCACATTTGCTATATTGCTTTATTTTCATGGATTTCAAAGAAAACAATATGCACTGTACAAAATTACCAAGAAGCAACTAATTTGTCGCTAAATAAAATAACCTTTCTTCTGAATTTGTCCTTATGATTTATATCGTTTACAGACCCAGTCCTGTACTACATACTTGCTGAAGTTATTACTGAATGCAGAGGAAGTTGTAAAGAAAATTTTAAAAAAATTTGGGAAATTGTTTTTGCTACCCTTTCCTCTGTTTTTCTAAAATGTTGCCTGTGATTCTGCTTACAAAACCAAGACAACCAACCCCCGCCAACACAAGCCTGCAGGTAGTTTTTAAAGGTCGTTTGTTTAAACTATCTCACATGCCCCTGGTGCTACTTCTGTCCCCTTTGCAATGGGCATTTCCTTTATCAGTAAAAGCTGATCAATACCACAGGCAACAAAGGATGATTCCTCGTATCTAGTCTTGGATAAATGGCGCTTTGACAAGTACATTTCCCCACAGTATCTTTGCCAATTGGGTTAGGTCTGCTTCAGGGCAAATATACTTCCAGACATTTACAGAACCAGTTAATATGTTTAAAATGCATTAATCTCTTTTTTAGGTACCCTTAAGTTTAGTTAAAAAGGATTAAGAGAGCCATAGTATCCATAGTATTTGTCACGAATTACTGAGACTATAGAAACACTGGTAATGAGTGTCATTACATTAACAAGAAATAATGGTAAAAAGACAGGTATTTGAGGCAGCTTACCACTGCATTTCACTTTTCTTATAATCTCCATTTATGATTCCACACCTACGTAAACCAATGTGTTCCTGTATTTTAAACACCTTCTATATTAACTATTTTTATATAGTGAACTGTTAATATTTACAGTCATGAGTTTGCATGTTATACTTTTGTTTTGCTATAATTAAAAAAAAAAGTAACGTAATAAAGCCAGGCAGTGTAGCCATTTTCAAATAGATTTAAAAGTGAACTCTGAAATACATTGAGAAGGGCCAAAACGTCACATTTTGTAATTCTTCCCTTGACATCTAAGAGGTTATAAGATTTTGTAACTATTACGGGGGGTGGGAGAGGAGAGGGGGGAAAGCTTGTGGGGGGGGCAGAGAAAAGGGGAGGTATTTCTCAAATGAAAATTAAGGTTCAGAAACCCAAAGAGTGACCAGATGAGCTTTTGGATATTAAGCCTCAGAGCACAACACTGCTTTAGAAAAGAACAGTTATTGTTTAAGACAACACAGTTCTATAATAGGCATGTAAAAATATCTAAACAAGTATTCTCTCAAATGAGTTTATTCAGTCTTTCAGGTTTAGACAAAATTACTGTGTTAATCAGTAAAGTGAGTAGCACACTGCAGCAAACTGATTTACAATAATAAAACTTCTGCATTTTGAAATATTTTTTTTTTAAAAAAAGTGCTTGACTTACATGGCCCAAGCAGGTAACCAGCACTATTCAAAGTCCAGCCCTTTTTTTCTTTTGCCTTAAAGAAAAAAATGCAAGCATGTTATTGCATGAAGTACGCTGTGCTTTCCAAACACAATACAAATAGCAACCAAATGGACATTCTCTTAGCAGAAAATGTCTTCTGAAGGCTTAAAATCAAGAATGATTGTAAAACATAGAAGCAAATATTAATGGTGAACTCTTGACCCCTCCGCATTTGTGTCTATAGTTTTGCTGTTGATAATCTATGTAGCATAGAGATTTTACACCATGAAACTGCAAACCACACTTTAGAGGCATAAATTTTGACTCTCTACTCCAAGTTTATATTACCACCTGATAATCCCCTCAACAAACAGCAGTATTTTCTTTAATTGTTTACACAACAGCCTTTTTATTTTAAAAAGTCCATATGTGCACCACCTTTTCAGAGTCAGATAGGACATCCATTCAATTTCAGTCTATGAAGCAGACACTCATTTTTCCCTTTGGCCATATTATTTGTTACAAGGGAGCTACTATTCGAAGGCTCGAATTCTTAACTAAAAACCTGTTTACTGCCCAAAATGTTTTTGAGTGCTGCATCTTGTTCAACCCCTATATCTAAATACAGTGTATAACACTACAAGGTTTACTGTTACTTGCCAGGTGAGACACGGATACTGCTCAATGGTCCTCCAACAGTGAAATTAATACTTACTGAGAAAACCAGTCCAAATGTTTCTGACAGGGTGGCACAAAGGATTAAAGACACAAACAGGAAACTAATGAACCTCTGCATCTGGAAAGAAACCGTACTACGGTAAATGCTCTGAGTTATCACTTTGCCTTCCAGTTACGGATCCCCCAGGGCACTTGAGCATCCCCCCCGCGGGTGGGAAGAGGGGGTGAACCTGTGGCTACCGATCTGGCAACCAAATTCCCACCGGGAGAGAGACTGAGAAGCAGGGAGATGAGTACCTTGAGCTGGGGTGCGATGGCCTCTCCCTTGCAGCGTTTCACCTGGTGCTAGCAGCGCGGCAGCTTGTCCCACAGCTACAGTCCTGCCGGTGGGCACTCACTGCATGGCCACGGTGCACGGGTGCAGATCTGCACGCCCACTCCCTCCGCTCTTTATGGGCTGCGGTACGACCGCTCAGGAAGGGCGCCCTTCGGGAGGGGGGAGGGGGAGAGATAGAGCTGAGAGACGCCTATCCCACTTCTCCGCCTCTCTTGGGTCATTTCCCCCTCGCCAAATCACTGCATTAGGCAGGGCAAAAATTATAGCAATTCAATTAGAGGTATTTGGAAGCACGACTTAAGCTGCAAGGAGATAACAGCGCGGGCAATTACCTCTGATTATGGTGGCCTTGGGCAGGCTGGTGAGCAGGGAGAAGAGCTCTGGTCTGGGCAACCTGGCCCATGCCTGTCACCTGCTGCAGCTTCACGAGGGCTTGGTTGGTGGTGGGGAGTAAGAAGGCATAAAGTGAATACAAATCACTTTTCAGAGGCTTGGGTATGGAAGTAGAGCTAAATACAAATGTCTGTGTGTGATGCTGGCTAACAAGATTCACAGTGCTTGGGCTTTGCATTTGGGAACACTGAGGACTTCCACATAGCTCCTGCTCTGCTTGTGACCCCTGGAACTCCCTGTTATCGAGGTCACTTGCAGTCCCTTAAAATCCCTTCAACTCATACCTCTAACATCAGAGCAAAAGGACCTGAGTTAGAACTATTGTTATTGTACTTCCTCAGTGCTTTGTATCTGAGCTATAAGGTTTTTTTAAGGTTGTATGTGAATGGCTAGGGGTGTAGCTCTCCCTAGTGATTAGACTAGCCCCAGCCTGGTTATTTACAAACAGTAAGGTTTCACCAGTTTGATTATCTTAGTTGTGGTTACAGCTGGCATCAGGATGTGCGAAATTGAATCACAAGGCAGAGAATCCAATGTTAGTTCCCTTTTTTTTTCCCTGTCAAATTGTATTTTCTCTGCAACAGATGAGTTTATTCACTGCAAGCCTCTCAAATTCATCTTTCGGTAAGAAGAGCATCGCAGATGTTGCATAGAATATACTTGCACCTCTTTTTTTCTAAAGCTACTTAAATTCTCTGCAAATTTTTACACAGAGTATATGTGAACTTAAGTGTGAAGCTGAGAGAGTTATCAAAAAATTCAATATATCTATCATTCACAAGTTTAAAAGCCAACAATTTGTTTAGTTTAATATAGCATAATGTTCATAATCCAGGCTAGAAACAGAAGTTCTGTTTCCTATGCTCTTCTTTCAGGAGCAGTAGGGTTATAATAGTCTAGCCATGTCATTGGATCTCTGATCTAATACAGCTTGAATAAAGTTTGTTTTGTACAATTCTTAAATAATAATGCACATAAATGGGAAACAACTTTGCAGATTTCATTTGATGCTTTTTATCATTTGCTGAAGAAGTTCTGTCAGCCATTGCATGATCCTCATGATTCAGACTAGATCTGGAAAATAGTAATATAATTTTTGCAAAGTGTTGCTTTCCTTTACCTTATCAAAAATGCACTTCTGGCTGAAGTTTCATAGCTTTCAACTTCTAACTCCCCGAAAGTAATTTTTAAAACTTGAAGAAGCTTCTCCCTGACACAAAATGTTTTCTTGATGTTATTTGAGTAAAACCACAGAGGTTATATGAAGAGATGTCAAAATTTGCATTCAAGCAACACTACAAAAATATATTAATTCTGTTCTCTTTGACTACAGTTTGTTCTTCAGGTTCCTGGAAAAACTATTTGAAACAATATATTTTAACATGTAATTTTTATTCCAATTTTTCATCACAATACTTGCATCTTCTTGTCAAATTACAGAGTAAAATGATCTCTTCATCTCCATTAGAGTCAGATGCAAAAGAAAGGCTCTTTGTACACTCAAAGGCACTTCCCCATTATACTTTTTGTCTAAATCTGTTTTTAAGTTAGTGTCAATTAAAAAAATTTATCACTCATTCCTACAATTGATGTTCTCATTTCCTCAATTTTCCTTGTCAAGAATGCTGTTAGCCTTTTTTTTTTATTCCATAGGATTTTTAAATCTCACTGTTCAGACAGAAGAATTAGCATTAGGCTGAAGCCTGCCTTTTCTAGCTTAGCTTTAAAAATGACCATATCTATGACTACATGGCTTATTTTCTTATTGAGGTGACTCTTCAACATACTAATTCCTCCACTGATTTTTTTTGGGTTTTGGTTAATTTTGAAGGCTTAATGCAACTTGCAGTAGGCATTAGGTTATGCCTAGTCCTCACCAGATGTTAACCATCAGACAAAGTCACAATGAAACTCATGTAAAATCCACTCAAGTCAATAGAACAATAAGCATTGATAACAAAACTGTCTCTAATGTCTCTAAATAGATACACGAGAAACAGGATTACCATGGTCTGTCTCACACAAAAACATGTATTCTGTTATATAATTGTAACTGCATTTCATAATAATTAAATGAAAACACAGGGGAGAATACTATTTTCAGCCAAAATATAAAGATTCCATTTTTTAAGGAAATTATAATATGGATTAAACAAATGGGAGTATTGAAACATTTGGCTTGGGGAAAAAAAAAATTGCATTTTTTTTACTGGAAATTTAATTTTGAAAACAACTGTTAAATCTTAAGGATTCCACTGTGTTTGATGGTAAACATTTCACTTATATACAACTGATGAGGATGACCTATTTTATTTTTAATTAACAAAAACCAGAAACCATCAAGAATGGTTACTTTGTTTAATATTCAGGAAAAACACTGAATAAAAGTGGATTTTGCAGTGTATTTTAGAAGGGTCTGGAGTTGTGGTGGTTCCCTTCACTGTCAAGCTTGAATAAAGCAGGAAAAAGTGTGTCTGCTACTTCTGTGTTAAAGTTGTATAACCAAGTTTGGTTTCAGCAACTCACCAATGAATATTAAAATCAAATATTTAAACCCGCTGCATTCACAGAGTGAAAGAAAGACAGGGAAGGTTTTTTCCTACTTTCCCGGTAACTTAAAGCGTGAACATATTGTTTAAGACCATCCTCAAGTATGTACACAAAATTTCTAATATTATATGAGCAATGGCAATGAATTCTACCCTTAGGAGGTAAGTTATCAGAAAAATTTGTCTCACATACACTGGAGTAATTCCAGTAAAACACTGACATTACAGAAAGTAATTGCTTTATTAGGGGAGTGTCATCGTCCAGCTAAACAGAAATTATTCTTTGTAGAAATTTGAAGATATCTATCTTTTAATCTAATTCAATGTTTATCGGGGGACCACTAACATGTAGTGACACTAGTAACTTGTATTACTGTATTTTGTGCATTGGAAACAATTTTAGAGTTTTGAGATCACTTTTTTTAACCCTGAATACAGACATTTGCCGTAACTGAGCATGGAGATCACAAACTCAAGGCTTTCTGTGACTAAATCCAACTCTGAGTGTGAAAGGCACAAATGTCTTTCCAATAGAGTATAGACACTGACAGATCTGAGTATTCAGAAGCAATGAGGATTTCCAGTTGCCAACAAGGCTGTCAATTACTTAATGCTATTTTAGTGGTAAATGAGGACGCTGTTGCAGAGCTAAAAAGTTATTTAGAGTTTTTCTTTCTGTTCAACAGCATTACCCCACCCTTCAGTATTTGCGTTTCAGCTGTTCATTGTTAACCTAAGCAGAGATAAGTTGAAGATGATGCTGTTTGCATTTATCTGAAGATGACATGGAACTTCAATATGCAACTGTAATTTTGAAAGTAGTTTGCTCTTGAAGTCTTTGAGAAACCTCTTGATTATATTTTCCCCCACATGTATAGAACTTACTTCTTCTTTAATGGAGGCAGAATAGAGAATATAGTTAAAATTTTAAAAAGGAAAAAAAAAAGTCACTTTATCCTTCCAAAGCCTTTGCTATTGTTATCTTCCTGTTTCCTGTTTTGTAATTCCTGTAAAATGTAGGCAATTTTCACTGAGTGAATCTTTTGCCTGTTTTACCACCTGCAGCTTAGTGTCAAACAGAACTAAATATTATAGATACCTTCCGAATGATGGGCTATTTTCTGTTCTGAATTACAGTGATATCAACTAATAATTTCCTCTTGTTACATCTGTATGCTACCAGAGCTATTATTCACACAACACTGCAACAAAACTGTGACTACCACGTTAGATCATCTTGTATCTTTTAAAAATGAGGAACAACAGAATAAGAATTTCAGAGAAAAATTCTGAAAGTTAGTTAATGTATGCATCAATAATATTGTGAGAAATGACAAAAAATGACTAAAAGTCATTTAGTCTTGATTCCTGCTTCATGAAACTTACAGGACAATAAAGTATCTGTCCCATTTGGTTAAAATTAGCCAGTAAGTTCAAATCTATCAAGGACAGGTTGCTAGCCAGCACAATCACGTAAGCTTTATATGCTAAAGAAGTCACACTAAACCAGAGGCTCTCTTGATGAGGTTTTATCTGAGAAAAGCACCAAGAATTTGAAATATTCTAAGAAATACCATTTGCAAGGGTTTCCAGTTCTGATAGTAGTGGATCAATACAGATTGCACACCCTACTGCCATTTCTAGTCTTATGCATCCCCAGACTACTGCTAATCGGGCGAAGTGGCTCCATCCAGAAGCTTCATTGAATTTCCAGGAGACCCACTGCTGCAGCAATTTTCTTCATAGGCCAAGGAGGAGGATCAGAACAACTGCTTCTCTCAGAAGCAAATACAATATCTCAGCTCTGTTAAAGACAGCAGAGAGGCTCTCAGCTTGTTAGAGCTCAGCTTTCTGGGAGGCAGCAACTCCGGCCAAGTCTTGCAATAGCTGGGAACCTCTGACTCAGAGAGCAGATTGAGAACTTGTAGGTACAAAGGCTCTTTCCCCAAGTTCTGAATTGTCTCTTTTGAACAGTGGAAGCTCACACCTACCAAACACAAGGGAGCTACTTCTGTTCCTGCAAGATCTCAGAAGGAATTACTGCCTACTCACTGTTAAGAAAAGATGTGAGGAGCAGCTGATGATAGCTGCCTGTCTCATGGTGAGCAACTTCTAAGGGCATGAAAAGTTGAGAATATTTTCTTATTTAGAGGCAACACAGATCTAAAGTATTTTGTGTCAACCTCCTGCTCAGTGTGAAATCATATGCCTATTGTATTGTTTCTCATTTCAATTACATACAATTAGTTACATGTGAATAGCTCTATACAGAAGCATCATACCACATGATATCCTTTTTTATATCACATAAAATAATCTTTGTATATTGTGTGCATTTTAATGTTAAGCAATCTGAACCTTCACTGCTTTTAAAAAAAATCCTTCCTATGTTAAAAATATTAGTTCCTTATTTTAAAACAAGACCATCATATCTCATTTAGAATTTCTGTAGTGGCTTTGAAGGCTCTTAATATGTGTTTATGAGGCATGATGCAAAAGGTTCCTACTATTAACTTATAACTTTGTATTTAAATCAGGATGAAACCAACATTCTGCAAATATTGTAATTTTTTGCACAGGAATTTATTTCAGCATCACTGGATTAATAAAGTCTGCAAAATATAAACAACTACCACACATTTTCTTAAACTATATTTTAGAATGGGGATTAAAATTTATTGATCTAAACATTATAGTGTGGCGGCAGGAATGGCTGTGTACTCTGCCAGTTATTTGGCTGCTGCCTGCTCTGCTCACCCATAGGTTTAGGCTGCAGCCCTGGTGGTGGTTGTGCAAGCCTAGCCAGCAGATTGAGGCCTCCAGGGAATCAGAAGGGCTTATTAGGCAGTGCTTTGAAGTTGTCAGAAGCGTGGCGGTCAAAACAGGCAAGGACTGTGTGCTGCAGCAGACAGGAATCAACTACCTGGCCAGGCTAGCCTGGAATGAGTGAAGGGAGGCACCCAGACAGTGCTTCCTATCAGGGAAGCAGCTATCTGGGTGAAAGGCTACATGTTCCCTCCTCTGCGGATGATGGTGGAAGCCCGAGCTGTGCTCTGGTGAAATCATTCAGGGGGTAGGTGCAGGGGCTGCAGGAGAAGTTAACAGGCTATGCTGTGTTATGGATAGTGAACAAGAAATAGACCAGGTATTATTACTTTGTAGGAAGAAATATTAGTGTCTTGTGGCACTGACGTCTAAGGACTACCAAACAAAGAGTTTCAACAGTGAATAGACAGTACCTTGGAGAGTGAGGCACGCATTTTTAGTGATCACAGTATCACAGTATCACAGTATGCTAGGGATTGGAAGGGACCTCACAAGATCATCTAGTCCAATCCCCCCGCCAGAGCAGGAACACCCAGATGAGGTTACACAGGAAGGTGTCCAGGCGAGTTTCGAATGTCTCCAGAGAAGGAGACTCCACAACCTCCCTGGGCAGCCTGTTCCAGTGTTCTGTCACCCTCACTGAGAAGTTGTTTCTTCTCAAATTTAAGCGGAACCTCTTGTGTTCCAGCGTGATTCCATTACCCCTTGTCCTATCATTGGTTGCCACCGAGAA
>VWYH01004724.1:318300-384280 GCA_013399365.1 Pampusana beccarii | reverse complement strand
CATCCTGCTGTCCACCAGGACCCCCAGGTCCCTTTCCCCTACACTGCTCTCTAACAGGTCGCTCCCCAACCTATGCTGGAGCCTGGGGTTGTTCCTGCCCAGATGTAGGACCCCACACTTTCCCTTGTTGTACTTCATCAAGTTATTCCCCGCCCAACTCTCCAGTCTGTCCAGGTCTCTCTGGATGGCAGCACAGCCCTCTGGCGTGTCAGCCACTCCTCCCAGTTTAGTGTCATCAGCAAACTTGCTGATAGTACACTCAATTCCCTCATCTAAATTGTTAATGAATATATTGAATATTATTGGCCCCAGTACAGACCCTTGAGGGACTCCACTAGTTACCAGCCTCCAACTGGACTCCACCCCATTGACTATAATCTGTGGGATCTATGTGATCTACTTCACTCTCCTTCCTTCTAGGTACCAGCCAGTATCAGCTATGAAGCCTTGGCAGTAGACAAAGCCAATGAGAAAGATTCACAGGGAGAAATGGCACCAGCAGCACATGCTAAAAGCAGCAAAAGGAAACAGTAAGTGCTAGTAGTGGGTGACTCTGCTGAGAGGCACAAAAGCACCCATCTACCAGCCTTCTATACAGTGAAAGGGAGTTTGCCAGGAACCAAGACATAGAATGTCGCAGGGAAACTGCCACATCTGGTTAAAAGCACAGACTAATCTCCCCTACTTCTTTTCCTTGTATGCACCAATGACACAGTAAAGCCAAACCTGGGCAAGATTAATCAAAACTTTAGAGCCCTGGGGGCACAAGTGTCCTGCCAGTCAGAAGCAGGGACACAGGCAGAGGTCTACATATCATGCAGATCAATACCTGGCTTCAACACCAGGGCTTTGGTTTCTATGATCACAAGACATTCTTTGATGAAAACAGCCTGTTGGGGAGAGGTGGTATCCACCTATCTAGAAAAGGCAGACAAGTGCTGGGTGTTATTTATTTAAGAACAGCCTCCTGGAAGTAGAACAGTCCATCCCCTACAAAGGGAAAGCAAGAAGGCAGTACAAGAGATGACCCTGGCTTAAGAATGAGCTTTTGGGTATGCTTAAAAGCAAAAAAAGAAAAAAAGCATACCAGCTGTGGCAAGGTGGCCAAATACCCGTTGGGGATGACAAGAACCTTGTTAGGGCAGAGATGCAGTCAGGAAGGCTCATCTGGAACTGAAATTGGCCACAAATGCCAAGAACAAGAAAGAGTTCTTCAGATATGTGAGTAGTAAGCAGAAGCACAGGGAAGACATAGGCCCATTACTAAATGCATCAGGGAAACTAGTCACTGACTAGGTGGAGGCTCTCAATACCTTTTTTATCTCTGTCTTCACTGGTGTAGCTGGACCCCAAATCATAGGATCAAATAGCTAAGACAACATGTATGTTGACTAGTCATAGAGGAAGGACAGATTTGAGGCCTCTTGCCTCAAACCCACATAAAATCTGTGGGCCTGGACAGAATGCACCCCAGCATGTTAAGAGAACTGACTGACATGGTTACAAGGCCACTGCCTATAATCTTTGAAAAGTCACGGAGGTCAAGGGATATCTCTAACAACTGGAAGAGAGCAAATTTGACACTCACCTGCAAAAAGGGCCCAAAAGAGGAAACAGGAAACTATAGGCCCATTAGTCTTACTAATGAGTCCTCTTGGAAACCATTACAAGCCAAATGAAGCAGATGATTGGGAAAAACGAACACAGATTTACCAAGGGCAAATCATGCCTGACTAACATGATCAGCTTCCACAACAAAATAATATCTTCTGTGAATGTGAGGAGACCTAGACTTCAGCAAAGAGTTCAACAGTGTTCTCCATAGTCTCCTCCTTGACACAGTGTCACAATACAGATTGGATGGGTAGTCTGCAAGGTGGGTAGAAAATCGACCAACAAACCTCACACAGATGTTGGTGATCAATGTTTTCTACTCAAGCTGGCAGCCTGCCACAAGTGGTGTCCTCCAGGGATCTATACTGGGCCCCACGCTGTTTAACATCTTAATCAATGGTGGAGATGATGGGATAGAAAGCGCCTTCACCAAGTTTGGTGCTGACTCCAAACTGGGTGGTGAGGTGAACACGTCAGAAGGGTCAGCCATCTTACAGAGAGACCTGGACAGGCTGGGCAAGGGGGCTAGCAAGAACTCTATGAAGTTTAACAAAGAAAAGTGCAAAGGCCTGCACCTGGGGTAATATAACCAAAGACCCCAGTACAGGCTAGAATCTGTGTGGCTGGGGAGCAGCCTTGTGTGGAAAAGGACCTGGAGATCCTGGTGGGCAAAAAGTTAAACATGAGTCAGCAGTCAACCACTGTAGTAAGGAAGGCAAATCATATCTTGGGCTGCATCCACAGGAGAATTACTAGCAGTGACAGAGCTGTGATCATCCTAGTCTAGTCAGCACTTGTCAGGCCACATCTGGAATACTGTGTTCAGTCCTGATCTGCGGAATTAAAAAAAAAGACAGACAGACTGAAGAGTATCTAAAGGAGGGCCATGAAGGTGCTCAAAGGGCTAGAGAACCTGATCTATGAGGAAAGGCTGAAGAAGTTTAGTCTCTTCAGCCTGGAGAAGGCTTGGGGGAATGATCTCAGCACAGCTTTCCAGTACCTAAAAGGCAGCTAAAAAGAGGATGGAGGCACTCTCTTCACAAGGACCTACATGGAGAGGACAAAGGGCAAAGGGTACAAGTTGCACTGGGAGAGGTTTCATGCTGATATAACAAAAAAAAAAAATTTACAGAGAAAACAGTGTCTCTCAGGGACTTAGTGGAGTCCCCATCACTGAGGTTTTAAGGATTCGAGTGGACTGGGTGCTAGATAATTGGTTGAACCAGATGATGTTTTGAGGTCCCTTTGTCACGGATGAGTGATTTAGAGTCCTGCCTGCCACAGAGAAATGTTTATATCACTTAAAGAAAAGTGCAACTTAACAGAGTTCAATGGCAAGGTTCACTCTATTACTTACTACATAGAGGAAATATGCCAAGCTGAATCAGGTGAGAGTTGTTTTAGAGTGATTTCTATGGGTACAGGAAATGCGAAAAGGTAGAGGGACGCCCTCCTGTTGAGTCATAAGGTCAGAATGGACCCCCTTGCATTCTAAACTCCTTCTCAGAGAGGAGTCCAAGTGTGGCTGGATCCAAACTTAGCTCCAGACTTGATCAATGGTGCATGCCTATGAGACATAGAGGGTAAGGGAAAACAGATAAAGGATTATTTACGGCCAAAGGATTATATGTGCATAACCGATTCTTTATATTGCTTGACTAGGATTTCAAAGTTTCATTATTCTGCATGTCAATCTGACTATCTCCCCTCTAGGTATCAGGTAGCTCCAAAGTCTGGATCCTTGGTCTCTCAAAGCAAACTCTCAGGCATCAGTGTTCATAGAAATAAATAATTTAATGGAGTAGTATAGCAGCAGGGTTGGCTCAAGATGAATGCCTTCACAGAGGTTCCAGCCAAGCACAGAGATGCCTGTGTTTTATTTGTACACCCTTAGAGACTATTTACCCTCCCCTCACACCATGATTCAGTCAAATAGCAATATTTGAGTCTGGGGTCTTCTTGCTTCTCTTTTTGCTGATCTCAGATGGGCCTTTGTTTTGTTTAGCTGTAGGTATCATTTGCAGTTCATAGCTTTGAAGGTGGTGTTTTGTCTGAATGAACCCTATTTCTTCCTGGCAAAGTGCAGAACAGGCCTTATCTCACAGACATCCACGTTAGTCTATAGCCACTTTTGTTTACCTTAAGTAGATGCAAGTTTGGTAAATACAACCAGAACTTTACAGCATACAGCATAGATTTCAGCAAATTCAGCTTACTGAGTAACATGAAACAGTATATTAAAAATCGCACAACCTTATAATTCTAAGTGATTCATTTGATTTAATACACATTTACTTAAACTAAATGATTGGTATGAAGCTTAAATTGGGCTCATCTGGTAATAGAACATCATTGCCATACTGCCAGCTTGTTTAGCAGAGAGAGCTCAAAGTAGGCTCACCCAGGCTGTCGTATTTATGGAATAAAGTGGTTAGCTCACAGTGAGCTTGCATACAGTGAGAAAGGTATGCACAAGATTCCTTGCACCCACAACTTACTGCTGTTCAGTGTGATGTTCTACTTCCTTGTGGGTTTCCTAAAAGGAGTTCTTGGCCCAGCTGCAGCTCAGGCCTTTATCTCCTTTGGAGTCTGTACCAAACTGCTACTGGTTTGGCGGGGGTGGGGTCAAATGCATCCATCACACCCTTTCATCCTTGACTGTTCTATGTTCATCCACTTAAAATATTATTTCTAAATTACAATAAGTGAGTTATCAAATTTTCTGTACTAAATAAAGAACCCATAGGAAAACAGGACAGTGCTTTCACGGCTTTTATTTTTTAATGCAAATTGCTTCATTAACAAGTATGTTGCAATATTATACAAAAAGCCTCCTAAGCAGGCATTTGAGAGATGAAGTACATTCACAATAATGCAAAACGGAGCTACAGGACAATATTTACACTAAAGATTTCCTCAAAATATTTTTATATCAAGTTCATTTAAGTATAAGAAAATGAGGCAGAATGTTTTGTATCTTTGTTGTTACTGGTTTTAATTTTGTTAAAACACAACATAGAATTAGAAGGATGATATTACACAGCCTTCGTAATCCTAATGTAAATTCACTCAATTAGTCTTTTTTCTGCTTTGGTGAGAAATAACCCATTCCATCTCAAAAGCTCACTGTGTAGTCTGAAAACAGGTTAGGGAAAATTTGGTGCTCTGCATTGTATTCCAGAAGTGGAAAGGCTTGAGCACATTTGATCTCTAGCAAGGAAGACTGAAAGTTATAGCTGAACAGACAAGACTGTTCTCCCACATCTTCCCAATGGAAAAATAAATTGGGGAAAAAACTTCTTTTTTCCTCTGGAAGTCTTTTCACCTGATGCCTTGGTGATAAGAATACACTAGTAGTAATTCCAAGGCAGAAGTTGCCCTCCCCAACAAAAAAACTTCCAAAAGACACAACAAGCAAAAAAGTCTTCAAACCCAGAATCATCGGATCTCAGGCTAAAACCACTGATTCTTAGTGGTCTAGCATTCAAAAGTGGAGTTCCAACTCTGATAGAAAACAAGAATTTCATTACATGTTTAGACACACGGTCCAAAAGAGATTGCGCAAAGTTAAAAATTATTTTAAAGTTGTCTTTGCTTATATCTGTTATTCATATGAGGGCAAAACTTCTGCTATATTTGGTAGAATATATACTGAGATTGTGATGTATGCTGAAGACTCACAGCATTTCTGATTCTCGATGGGTACAGAAGTGCTGAACATCTTTGAAGATCCTAGTTTCCATCAATATTTCTTTACATATAAAGCTGGATGTATTGGCCTTTTTTTCTTAATTTGAAAATATTTTGTTAATATTTTTGGTATTTCCAGTGGAATAAGTGGGAGAAAATTCAGTGTGTCTGTGTTGCATGTGACCTTTTCCATAGTTTTGCAATGTAAAAATGCCAATGATGTTATGCATAGGATTGGTTAAATAAGGTGCCCATGCAACGGTGCTGTATTGCTGAAAAAGGAATGTTTATTAATTAAATATCAAAAGAACAATTTACATGCAGATTTTTTGCCCTGTAAAGTGCCTACTATTTTCACTGGCTACAGAGGGCACCTACGCTCTTAATTTAGAGAAGGATTTAGACAATGAGAGTTGCCAGGTTATTTCCATTTCACGTGATAAGAGTTTCTTGTCAAACTAAACCCACAAATAAAAGGTTATTAAGGTGCAGGGGGGGCTCACAGAGTCTGCTGAAATACCAGATTTAAAAATAATCACTAAACAGTCCCGACAAAACAGAAGTAAATCAGGGCACATAGAGAACAAAATTTTCTGTGGCTGGTGTGCATGTCTGTGGAGCAGGGTGACTTACCACTAAACTCACTTCAGTTCCTTAGCAGTGCCCCTTCCACCCCCCCTAATACAGAAAATAAATAAGGGGTTGAAGTAATAACTCCCCCCACCTCAAAAGAAAAAGCTTGACAATGAAGAAGCAAGACGGACACATGGGATGGGATTCATCTTAGCTCTAGGAACTTATATGTAAGGTATCAAGCTCCCACGATAGTCAGTGGAGAGGCAATCCATATGGTCAAGAGTGACTCCACTTAAGCTAATTTAAGTATCTAAGTGCCCTTTGTTGACTAGCGCTCGAGATTCCAGTGGCTCTTTCAGCTAACTATCCATTGACTGTTAAGGAAGCTTTGATATGTAGCTGTCCTGGTTTTGTTTGAAACAAGACCATTTCTCTTTTAGTGATTTTTTTCCTTTCAGTTAAGCGCTTCTAAGTAACTGCACTTTTTCTGAATTTGGCTGCATGTTTTTCAGACATTGTTTGCTCAGGAGCTGAAAATGGTAGCAATGGTATGCAGAAGCAGCCCAGGTTCAGACTTATTGATATGGCAGCCAAGGTTACTGATAAATTTTGCATGTCCCATGAGAGTGGCATATTTGCAAGGAGGGGTAGACAGAACAGGTGACTAAAATTGACCAGCTAAGTGTTCCATCCCATACATGTCATACACCCTGTAGAAGTGGAAAATCACAAGGGTCTTGCTCTCTTTGACCATAGCCTGCATCTGAAGAGGACCCTGCCAGTTCTGCCTGTGATCCAAGGTGTAATTCCAGGCCCTGCATCCCTGAATCCAGTTCCGGTTTACTGTGGGGTCCAGCCCAGAACTTCCGGGTACCTGTTTATTGTTGCCCTGCAGTAAACCATGACAGTAGCTCACCTGTAGGGACCTAAATCAATGGTAAATAACACCAGTCATTATGACAATCTTTCAAACAATTAAAAAAATGTTAGGAAACAGTGTCATCTGTGTCACAGATTTGTCATCTGTGCCCAATATGGGGTAGAAGAATTAATGTTGAGGTTAGTTAGTATGAAAAACCTTCTAACTATATGGTCAGAAAAAGAATGTCATAAGATTTATGTGGAGGCTTCTGTAGAGAACAGGTTCAGCAAATGTGTCACAAATAATGCAGGTACACTTAAAACTCCAACTAGATGATCTCTTTCCATTCTACCTGTATGTCTCTGTCTGCATGTCACGGATTCACTTGGAAACCAAAGCAGACCAATAACAAACTCAGAGCAAAATTTATTCTAACTGAAATTGTCCTGTAGAAACAAGGTTTATCAAAATCACTCAGCATTCTGACAACCTTATAACAACAAGTTCAGGATACTGATTTGGAACTAATTACTACATAGACAACACACACAGGACACAGGGAATTCCCAGAGCTCCAGAGTGATGATTCAAAGCGCGCAATTATTCACTCACAAAGGAGGATTCTCAAATGTACCCAGATGATATAATCACTCACCAATAAGCCAGGGTCACTCAAGGACAATCCAGAAGACAGAGTCACCAAAGGTGAGGGGACTAAACCTCAAGGAGTTGCTTAGGTGGTGTCCCAGTCCTAAGCAGAGAGAGTCCCCAACTGCAGACCCACTGGTCTGAGAAGAGTAACTCAAAATGGGGTCTTTGACAGGCTCCACTTTTAACAGACCAAGATTTGATCTGTAGTCATATATGGTCAATGGTCCAGAAGCTTCTCTCAGCTGAGGCCTTTCATCGACCAGGAGCCCTGCCTGCCAACCAGGGGGGCTTGTGTTTCCTGTCCCTCGATCGGGGTGGGGATTAGGTAGGGGGGGATGTGTATGGGGGTAGGGACTACAGTCACTGTGTGGGTTCCATCAATCAGAGGAGAGAGTAGGGATGCATAACTACCACACTGTGTCAACAAAATTCAGAGACAGTGAGTTTCTTAGAAATATTTCAGATCTATTTATGCAATGATATAATCAGGATTTTTACTGTTGATTGTGCGTTTTAACTTCACGTACTCTCCCAGTACATTCATCAGGTTAGCTACCTAGCTTCCCTCACGTGTCATCTTACATTTTGTTATCTCCTTTATTACTTCCTCTGTCATTTTTTCTGCTTTGCTGTAGGATCATCACTCCTTTTCTTGTTTTTAATATCCCCGTCTCATTTTATTTCCACTCTTTTTAGTCTGTTTTCCTAAAGAAATACTCTGACGTCTTATCTTTTGTCATTTCCCACATGCGATTTTTGGAAAAGAAAAAAAAAAAAGCTTAACATGAAGCATGCCATCAATCATAACACATTACGTATGTATATATATAATCCGTAACAAATCAGGTTTCATTAACTTTAATGATGGTGGAATTAATGAAATTATTTTTATTTGCATGGACTCATACAGTAATTAAATTGGAAAAATCCCCTAGAGGTCATCTAGTCAGCTTCCTGCTGGTAGCAAAACAGACTCAAGTTGTTTTAAGGGGCATTTTTAATTAAAGCAATGCCATTTCCTTCTCTGGGAAGGGTAGTAACTGCTGTAACCTACAAAGAGCAATTAAGTCCTACTGATCCAGTCAGATATACAGGGAATATTCACTCAGCCTTTAACATTAATCAACCAAGTTATCAAACTAACTAACAGTATGGATAATTCAGAGGCAAACAAGAAACAGAAAGGAGTCCTTATTTGAAAGCTTCTATTAGCTGCATGTTGCAAGAGAATGTACATATTTCCAGGGTTTAAATTTTTAAGATCTATTATGATACACTTCCGTATGTGGTTGAGAACTGTAGGTATCATATACAATGCAGTTGCATCTTTTTCCTGATCTTCTTCCAAATTTTCAGTATTAAAGTTCTATAATACTTGCAATACGTCTATAGATCAGTCCTGCATGAGTTTCATATATTCATATAAACCTGAGTGTGTTCTCTTTCTTTTGACTTGCACTTTTTAAATAATACCTTATTGTTCTGAGGGTTACACAGTATCAAGGGTCTGTTTTTCTATTAGCAGGACAGGCAGTCAGATTGCAATGGTTCGCTTTCTGTTATGCAACCCAGGAAAAATCAGAGTCTTTATTCTTTGGGTTACAGGTTCTCACAGATTTCTTCAGTTTATCATCCCAAGAAACAGAAGGGAAAGAGGCCTTCTAGCAGCTTCTAGACATCAAATTAAGAGTATTAGATGTCAACTCTTTAATACCAAATAAGAAAAGGTTCCTAGGAGTCTGCTTTTTCCTGTTTTTTAGTCTGAAAGAGATGAGAGATTTAAGTCTAGTCTTAGATCTATCATGACGCTTCTTTCAAAAAAAAAAAAAAAAAGAAAAAGAAGCAACCCAGTTTGATAATCATAGAGTTTATTGTACCAGGGGATTAAAGGCCTTCCATGTGCATAAAAGATTCAAACTACATGTATGCATTACACAGAGAGTACTTATGCCCTGATTTGGACCAGGGATATTTATAATGTTTGGTTAAAGTCCATATTTTGGGGAAATCCCAAGATTTATTGTAAGACCATATCAGTAATGGATTTATGTCAGTACATTTCCTGCATTTTCCTATTGAATTTGCTTCCTTTCCAGGTTGTAGAAAAGTGCTGATATTACATTGTTATGAAAAAGCTTGCAGTTTATCTTCTGGATTTAACTACTTATTCTGTTCAAGACCACATAGTTGGTAGGTTGACGCGTTGTGCACCTCTTGCCACACAGCCCCTATTTCTCTAAACTCTTGTTTTTCAGTCCACTTTGCTAATTTTTCTTCTGATCGCTTTGTTCAGATAGATTGTAGTGGTGCTTCTGTAAACACCTGAGTTTCACAAAGAAGAAAAAAAAGCAGGTATGTCTTCTCACATTAAGATTGTATTGATGTATTGTTCTGAAAATTATCCCTGCCAGGTATTTTTTGCCTTCTTTTGAATTATCCAGAAGAAGTTTAGCAAAGCATTGACTATGATTAAAGAGCTGATTTCATTTTTATGTACAGGAAATCTAACTAGAGGCATGTAAGTACCTAAATTAATAATTTCTCTCTGTTGAAAATCTGAGCAGCTAAGACCTTGTCTTAAGAGTTTTACTAAATGTACTACTAAATAGTAGATGGTGTGAATGCCCCTTTATCAAACAAAAAAACAAACAAACAAAAGCAAACCCAACCAACCAACCAACCAAAAAACCCACTTGCCTGCACTATATACAAGCCTTTAAAAAAAAATTAAATGTTTTACATAAGTATAGGATTGTTCTTCAGAACTTCAGCCACAAATGCCAAATGCTTGACCTCATAAGCCAGTCTTCACTATAAAGTAATACTTTTTTATTTTTACATAGAATATTAAAAGTTCATTCTTCATCTGAAATTTTAGTTTTGTAAATGTACCAATTCCGAGGTAAAACAAATTTGTAGTTTTTCTTCCGATTAGTTCAATGGTTAGATACTTTTCTGTGTGTTTTTCCTTCCTTCCTTCCTTCCTTCCTTCCTTCCTTCCTTCCTTCCTTCCTTCCTTCCTTCCTTCCTTCCTTCCTTCCTTCCGCAGTTCAGTTATTACTGAAAATTTAAAGCAAATTAAATAAACCAGAAAAAAAAGATAAATATGCCTAGCATACAGCTAGCTTACCAGTTTTCTTGTATAATTCAATAATATTTATCAAATAAGCTTTGTATTTACTGAAAAAAACAAACAAAACAAGAAACATTACAGTACAGACTTAAAATACTTATGCCTGTTTTTCGTTAGATATCTGCTGTCTTGAAAATGTAAATGGTGTGCACTTCAAGAAGAAAATAAACAATTTCATAAATGTTTCTGTAGTAAACACATGTATAAAGGTAGATTTTGCTAGCATGATAAACATAGGAATACTTATTCTGTTTCCAGTTTATTTTCCTCTGTATGTCCTGGGTATCATAATTATGTCTTTGTGAAAAGAATTGATATCAGTAGCTGCAAAATCTGGCATGACCCACATGTTACAATTTAGCAAATAAATGAAATAGAATGGATGGCCAAAAGGACTGCCTCCACTATTGGGTAAAGATATGCACACATGCATAAATGTAGCCCTCTGCTTTCCCATCTGTCATTTGCTAATCAAAACGGCTTTCTCTAATCCTTGAAAGTTAGTAAATACAGGCTCTGGTAAAGGTTAAAAGGAAGTGTTTTGTAATCAAAGCCCTAATACAATACTGAAAAACTACGTATTTTGACAGGAAGGAGAGTGTTTTCCCAACAGGAGGTTTTAAATTACTGAGGATTTTAGAGATTGCATATGATATTTTGAATTAGAAACATCAGGAAACTGAGCAAAATTGTATTCAGGGGGGAAAAAAAGGAAAAAAAATGTCTTTTTGTTTGTAGACTTCTCTCTAGGTGTGCTGGTTTGACAGAAACTGAGTTAATTTTCTTCATGCAGTTAGAAACCTCTCTTTTTCATAGCTAGCACAGTCCTTATTTGGATTTAGTTTGAGAACAAGAAGATGACATCCCAGGACAGAGTTAAAGTTTTTAATTATTGTTGTCTGGAAGCCAAGATCTCTGACCTCTCTGCCCACGGGTGTGAGGCTGCTAGGAAGGGGGGCATAGATGGGGCAGACCTTGACTGACATCCAGACTGATCAATAAGAATATTCCATGCCGTTAGTGTCATGCTTCATATTTAAGGAGAGTTGGGATCTTCCAGCTAGGGACAGAGTTGGGACGGAAAGGGACGGAGACCTGTTCTGGTTCTGCTCCATTTTGGTGGAGTTCTGTTAGGAATTTCTTTAGCTTGGCCTTTTGCCATCCTGCCATTTTACAGAGGCTTCTGGGCCTTTCTGCCTTTTACTCTCTTCTCTCTCCAGGATCAGCTGTTCAGGACCAGGGTACTGCCTGCTGGGATGGCGTGCTCAGCATGGATGGAGTTTGTGAGTAATTGCATTGAGTAGCTTTTATTTTATATTCTATTTCCATTTTATCTATATTGTTAGTAGGAGTAGCATATTAGTGTTATTTGTTATTTTATTAAACTGTGTTTGTCTTAATCATGAGTTTTTCCCTTCCCTTTCGATTCTGTCCCCTATTCAGGGGTGGGAAGGGGGTAGTGAGCAAGTGGCTATATTGCTGACTCAGATTAAACCAATGTACACTAGGCTAAAGAAAAATACAGTTAAAAAATTGTTTTGTCAAAATATGTGGATAAAATGAACATAAGATTTATTTAACCTACCTACTTCTAGGCAGCTGCAAATGAGCTAGTCAGTTTTCTTAGCTCCATTAGATTTAAGAGACCATTGGAACTTAGAGTGCAAATATGTCCAACTGTAGATAACTGTGTACTTTAAGGTAAGATAGGTCACTTTCCAGATTCCATTGACTAGCTGACTTCAAACTATAACGGCAGCTTCAACAACTAGTTCTTATGTAAACACCTACACTGTGGACATGAGAAATTAGTTACCAAGCAGACAAAATTATATCTTGCAACATGCCAAATCTGATTACTTTACAGAAAATGAGTTATACAATGCTTGTTTATAAGGGGAAGACATCTGTGCCCCATCACCTTTCATTTGTTTACTCTGACTTGTTTTCTCCTTTATAGATGTACTGGTTTGGGCTGGGTCAGATTTAATTTTCTTCACAGCAGCTGATATGGTTGATAATACAGCAATGCTTCAGTTATTGCTGAACAATGCTTGCACAGCATCAAGGCTTTCTCTCTTTCTCATATGAGCGAGAGTGGGAGCGTACAAGAAATCAGGAGAGGACACAGCTGGGACAGCTGTCCTCAGCTTCAATGTTATGTTGAATGTATTTCAATATTCTTAATATATGGCTGGTGTGGCAGACTGCACTGGCTTCCTGAATTACTTTGTCAGAAAGTTTGTCAATTTATATGAAGCCTTCTTTAAAAAATTTTTCCTAGTAATTCATATTCTAGTCCTGTTATATTACTCTGTTGATAATAAACTCTACTCTTTTAAGTAGAACTAGTGCAGCCATCAACTGCTATAGGAAGTACACTCTACACGTTTTGTAAGTAGGCATTTGTTCTCACTGATAAATTCAAGACTGAGATGAAACTGAACTTCAGATGAATATGGAGAAAGATGATGGATGAAAAATGATGAAATAAGAACTCTCAATTTTCACAATTTAGCTTCTAATGTTTCGAGTTTTTTGTTTTAACACTAAAAAAGTGTCTGCGGTCCCACTGTCAAACAGCTGGTAAGGCCTTGCTGAAATCCTTGGTATTTTAAGAGCTAAATTTGGAGCATAAGTGGCTGGAAGATTTCATTGTATAGTGGTGGGGAAACAATGCAAATGCTTTTTCTGCCTGATTTAGCAGCAGACAGCTTCTGAATGTATTGGGGAACTTACTTTGACCTTGTTGCAAGGTAAAAATGAGACGTGCTTTTAATTTGCTCCCCTTAAGATAAAATGAGATGCCTCAGTTTTGAATTAGGTCACTCCAGATTTTCACTGGGAAAAAGAAGCACTTCAAGAAGAGCAACAGAAGGGAAGAATGATCACTGTCCCATCTGTTAAATGGCATATATGTCTTTGATTTGACACTATGAGTGATCATTTTTTCTTTATTTTATTCATTTACCATGCAAGCTAACTGCAATAATAAGTAACACCTTTGCAAAGTAGTTTTGAAGAATTCTACTGTTGATTAAATCTTATTTCTGGTACAGACTTTAATCTGAAGAAAACTGGCTTGTTAACGAAAGAAAACCTAACCATGAAGTTGAGCAACCTCATTTTGTGTTGTCCTAAGTTTCATTGAATTGTTTCAATTCATTAATATGGTTTCAAATGTCAAACTGTGCTTGTTAAAATGTGTTTTCCTTTTTCACTTGTAACCCAGGTATGAAAAAGTCAGCTAATGAGAAAAATGCTGCAAGATTCATAGACTTCATAGAACAGCACAACTTGCCAGGTATTATACCTAGTTTCTTTTTTTGCAAAAGTCCTATAGATACTGCATGCATAATACTAGTAACTACTGCAGTTTTTGAAGACTAGGAAGAAACTTCCCCTTTCAAGTGGCAGTTCTGCTTTTTTTCTGATCCAAACCTCATATATTGGAAATAGCTAGGTCATTTTATTTTCCATGATATCTGTCACCACAGGGATGTTGCCCTTGGTTTCAGAAATTGTTACCATATCTTTAAAGAGCTTCACATTTTTCTGTCAGTTATCACTGTATTGTATACAGTTAGCAAATGACATTCATAGTTTACATAAATGAAATTTACTCATTTAATGTATATTTATGGTTCACTTGCTTATGTTATTTGCATTTTATTCCTGCATTAACTCTTATTTGAAGAACGTATGAGATATTTAGGGAAATTTTAATGCTTTGAAAGCCATTTCAATATTTGGAGGTGTCTAAAATATTTTTTATTAGACTTCTGTAAATGAAGACCTTTAAAATGCAATTGGTGTCAACCAAGAAGCCTTTGAGCCATTCTGGGCAGACTCATCTTTTCTCATGACAGCATTTTTAAAACAAAGTACTAATTCATGGACTATTCAGAAAACATTAAATAGTAAAATACTCCTTTCATTGGCAAAATAATTCCACTGTGAGCAATGTGAATTACATCCATTCATTTGTTTCCACTTCCATGTGTCCTTATCATTCTGTTTTCCAGATACTGTTTTATTGCTCAGTCTGGTTCCTTGGATATTCTCCATATTGAATTTTGCTGAAACAGTTCTCACCCTTCGCCTTTTTTTTCTCTTTTATTTGTTCTGAACTTCTCCCTTTCCAGCCCCACCCTGCCAGTGAAACTGTCCATAAAACTTGAGGGAACTGAGCAGGACTTGGCTTAAGGCTGTATTAACACTTGTTAGGGGTTGGGGGCATGGAACTATTGTCCCAGTCATACATCGGTTCTTTTAAAATAAGCATTACTCTTATACCGGATGCTGTATGTGCAGGTGTTAACCACCAAGCTTCCTCATTAAGAATGTTCAAATATTTTTTAAATTTAAAAAAAAGAGTACCACTAAATTTAAGGTTCTAACTCTGATACCTTCATATATTATTTGATTACCTCTAAATTCTAATTAAGCTCTTCTGCATCCCTTTGCCTGTAATAATAAGACTTAATAAATTTGTGAATATCTTTTTTTCTGTGGTTCTACATTTAGTTGGGATCAGAATAAGAAAAATCAAACCCTCAACATATGTCCAACCTTATTTAGAAACCCTCTCCAAGCTCTTTTACCTTGTAACGCTGAGCAAACATTTAGCATTCATTTAAAGCTATTACAGTCAGATCTAAGCAAAAAAATATGATTGCTGTTCCTTCCCTAAATTATGGCTTTGGAAGGCAAGCCATCATATGAATTTCTCATTCTTCCTCACTTTCCCCTCCTGCAGAGATTTTTGAGAAGGCAAATCAGGTGGGGATTCAGTTCACCATGTAGTTATACGCTGTAAATTGCATTCACTGATGTTGCATTTTTAACCATGACATTCACTCTGATGCAGCACAAGCATAAAAGCATGTAATTTCATAATATTTCTTTGTTAGTCTATCAACAACCATATCTGAGAAGAAATCTCACAGGAAAATTGGAATAAACTATAATTACTCAGACTGGCCTTGGAACATGACGCAGAAATCCATCATGTATTCACGTGCTGAGTATTATGAGATGCTAATGAGTGCAGGCACACAGAGCAGCTCATTGAGGAACACAGCCATATGAGCTACTCCTCTTAAAGTGTCTGCTCTATGCTTATCCACCCTCTGTCAGGCATTCAAGCTGTAGCTTTTTTACCTTAGCAGTGGGTGTTAGGTATGAAGCTATGCCTTTTGGTGTACCTTGAACAGAGCCATTGGGCAGGCTATGTGGTCCTGAGTTCACTCCAGTCATTCAGCTGTATTGCAGACTTCGCCTTAAAACCGGCTTTATGCTACACCTTTTATTTTTACCATATTTTCTCCTACAAAATCACCAGTGAGCCTCTAGCTCTTGTCTTCCATGCTGATTTTCTCCTACTCTGTCTTTTTTTTTTCCCTAGATACATTTCCTTTTCCAGTTTTCTTCAGTTTTTCATTTTGTCTATTGTTCGGTGGCTTTTCCATTTCCTATATATGTCTTCAAACCTCACCTGTACCTTTTTGGGCATATTCCTATCACAGAGGATCATTGTCACTCTTTGTATTGTACAAGTGAGGATTTGGATTCAGATCCCCTTCAGGTACTGTAAATCCCAGGAAATTAAAATGCCTTGGGTACACATCGAGAAATACCTTTTTGAGAAATATCTAATCAGAGAGAAAACTCTACAGTCTTGGTACTGTTCTATGACATATGTCTGCCATTCAGGTACATATTAATAAAAAGTAACAGATGACAGCTTTAAGCCTCAGCTTTGTTATCTCCAATTCCCAACACAGTTTCACCTATTTCCAGATCAGTTCACAGAGAAATCTGGAAATGCAATTATTCTGTCCTCAGTAGCCTCCATTTCAGGGCATGCCTGTTGGATGACTTATGAAATTAGGGGAAATGTTTGTGGCTCTGACCCTGAGTTGCTTCTTGTATCTCATGGAGAGTTGTTGCCTAGTGAAGGATCAGCTGTGATTATTGCCTTTCTATCGACAGCTAGTTGGTGTTTCCCCTCCAACCCTGATTTTCCTAGAAGTCTGGTGAGACTCTTTCCTCCAGTTGGAGACCCTATGTGATACATATCTAATTTTCAGTACCACCCCCACCCCCAAGGACAGTTCTTAAATGTTTAGCAACCCAATTGCCACTACAGCTTTTCACTAGCATTTACAGTTAACCTATTTTAGCAGAACTGGGTCCACAGAAACAGGCAATGTTTGTGTGTGATGACTGCTTAGAGACCAAAGGGCTCGGCTATTCAGGTTCTGTAAAACTGGTAAACAGGCTGTGTCCATCACCTTTCAATAAGTACTAAATATGTAGTTCTTGAAATATTTTATAAAACAAGTGTACTTCCATCACCTGGCTTAAGGATTAAATTACAATATCTTGGCCTCAGGTAATTCTTCTGGGAAAAAAAAAATGGAGATGCTAGTGGTACTCTTTTTTTTCTTTTTTTTTTCAAGAGATTGCCAGAATCTCACAGCTTACCATCTCTGACTTCAATATGATACAAGTGGCTTTCTCTATTCCTTTCTTCCTCCCTTCCTTCTTTCTTTCCTTCCTTCCTGCCTTCCATTTCCTCAGCTGATTCCAGCACTTCCCACAATGCAGGTCAGATCCAGACCTATTCTGCCTTTTTATTTAGCTATCATCTGTTATTATACTTGCTCTTGATAGCATATTTCCTTCTTAGCCATAAATGTAAATTTTCCTTTTTATTATATAGTTATATCTTAAAGAATTACAGACATTTTAATGAATGATGCCAACTTTTCTAGAAATATTTTTTATTTACGATTACACTTCTACTTTTTCAAAGTTACACAGTATGTATAAATGCAATACAAAAAAAAAGGGGGGGGGAGCAATAATGTATTTAAAAGGAATGTTATTTTTTTATGTGCTGAATGCAGGATGGATATCAAAGAACTAGATCTATTACTACTACTGCCTAGTCCTTAAACCTCAAAAATACTTCCTACTCCCCAGAAACTTCTAGATAAAAGAATAGAATACTTAAATGAAACTTCTGGAAATTCTTTCCATTACTCTGTGGGTTCATTTCCATAATCTATAGCTATTCCAGTGACATAGGTAAATATCAATTATAGTAGAATATCAGGGTACTCTCTGTAACAATGCTTGGCAACTTAGCGTATCAGAATAATAAAGAAATATTTCCTGTGAATTGAACATCGATGTATAATAATGATATAGTGGTTTCATCACATAGATGGAAATGTAAAAAGTATTTTTAATAGGAATTTTTTTATCGAATGAAAACATAGATATTTGCATGCTAAAGGGAAGACGCATTAAGAAGAGCAGAAAAATAGTTGTTGTTTAAAGATCAGCCTTTTCTAAGTCTTCTTCTAATACAGAACTTGTCAATAGAGAAAAAAATGGTTCTTGCTGTGTGGTTTGCTATAAAGCTGGACTGTAATGTAAAGAACTACATTCTAACATTTATTTCAAATTCTATCCAGTATTTAGAGGCTTAGAGAAGAATAAAGCATGGGGAAACTTTCTTAAGGGTAAGAAACAGTGTTATAAAAACAGTTTTTATACCAATTTATCCAAATTTAGGCACAGTTAGCTTGCTGTCACAATGGTATGATTTTGTCTAAGTAGATATTAAACTCAAGTGTAAGGAAAGAGTATGAAGTGTTAGCAAGCTTTAACTTTCAAAAGAAAATATTCATCTGTGGTTGACAAAACCAACCGATAAAAAAGGACTGTATCTCAGCACTGAATTTGGTGAGTCTAAAGTCAACCTCCGCTTTCAAGGTGCTTTTTATCTGTGTAGGTGGTACTAGATGAAAACACAATAATCTTAGGTAGATTGCTTTGGGATTCATTCCGCTTAGGTGGAGGTGCTGCTGGAGTGCTTATTAATATCTCATCTAATAAATCTGAAAATTGCTGATAGAAAATTTCCATTTGTACTTTAAAATGTCTGTTTACATGAATGAGAAATGTTTTACACTTTAATACTTCCTTTTAATAAAGATTTGGTTCAGAGCTTACTCTTTCAAGAAGGCAACTACTGCTGCTCTGACTCAGAAACATAGTTATAGATGGCTGGGGAAAGAAGAAAGAAAGGGACAAGTACAATGGTACCACTCCTGATACACCCCCATTTGCCATAGTCTGTAGCATGTGGTTTTCCTGAATAGGGGAGTGAAAAGTCCTGACTTTTTAAATTCTCTGTCATTAATTTGTCTAATCACTTTTGAATCCACCCAAGCATTTTGCTCCACAGTAACTTGTATCAGTGGGTTCCACATTTAGTTATGTAGATCCTTTTCTTAAATTTGTGGTTTAAGAATTTAGTCAGATGAATTTCTTCTGGTGGTCTTTCTCATGTTCTCAGTCACTTTTTTTAGTGCAGAAGATTTCAATTCCACATATGTTGTTTCTGACTACTGATCTTGTCTGCTGTTGCTATCAGTACCTTTTATTGTTATCCTATATTGTTTATGTGTTTGCTGAGGAAACAGTATTCTAGGTGCAAATGCAAATTTTATTTATAAAAAGTTACTCATTTTGTTTCTAGTGATTCCTAAAACTGTTCTAGTTTTTCTATTAATGACTACCGCCTCACCATAAAGTTGATATTTAAAAAAAAAATTGTAGGAGTTAATCCCAAGCATATTGCTTTGAAATTATCAACATAGACTTTTATCTGCCATCTTTTTGCCTGTTTTATTCAGCATTGCAAAATCATTTTGCAACACTCTCAAGGTTACTTTCATTTTTGCTCCCCTATTTACGTTTAGAAGACAAACTTTCCATGTATGCCCTTTTCTGCATCACTTATCAATACACTAAAGCACAATCCCATCGTATCTCTGTATGAGTTTCCACTAATTGACAACCATGCTTTAAAAGTTAGGGGAGATGTAGGCTAGGTGGGATCTCCTTCACCAGTGTGATACTAGTTTGAGATGCTCAGAAACATAGTTTAGGTTAGAGGCATGTATCCAAAGAGGACGCAATAATCAGCTTCTGTAATTAAATCAGGACAGTAAAAAAACAGGGGCAATGTGTGTGTGAGAGGATTACTATTTAGATCAATACAATCCCACAGAACAGCAAGACGTCTAACCACTGCAGTTAATTAGAACATCTTGTACAGCTGGTGACCAGGCTGTCCCTGTACTCTAAAAACTTAGCCAGTACATCCTCTCCCTTTGGAGGAGCAATACTTAAAGCTCTGCATACTAGTAAACTGAAGTTGAATGTGTATGTGAAGAGAACTTGGACTCTGTTGTAAGCCAGAATATTTGCAAACAGCTTGACACGGGAATTTAAGAGACTGATTTAACAGTTGAATCAGAATAACTCAGTTGTTCTGAACAATACCTACATGCTTTGAGTTTAAGTTTTCTTCTTCACAACACCTTGAGACCGAGCTTAATCTGAGCTTGTATTTTGCAAGTGTTCCTGTTGCCCTACATGAAAGCTGGGTTAAGATGCAGTATTTCAGACCATTCTGAACCTTACAAGCTTGTTTAGATTTTTATTTTAAGAATGCAACCAAACAAAATCGTATTAAGAAAGCAGACGATGGCAGATGACTGGAAATATCAGTGCTAAGGAAATACAATAATCAGCAGTACTAAGAAAATACAGAAGAATACAATAGTTCGGGTTGGAAGGGACCTTTAAAGGTCATCTAAGTCCAACCCTTCTGCAACGAGCAGGGACATCTTCAACTAGATCGGGTTGCTCAGAGCCTTGTACAACCTGACCTTGAATATTTCTAGGGACAGGGCATCCACCATGCCTCTGGGCAACTTGTTCCAGTGTTTCATCACCCTCATTGTGAAAAATTTCTTCATTGTATTTAGTCTGAATCTACTGTCTTCTATTTTAAAACCATCACCCCTTGTCCTAACATAAGTCATACTTAAATTGTACATATGCTGAATGTTCCTTCTTAGTTCCATGAGCAACATGGCTAGGTGTGTTAGAGTAAAAAGCATTTGTGACTCTCTAATGTGAGTATAGTGGGCAGTTCAGCATCAAAAAATGCATCCGTTATAGAAGTAATATTTGCATATGGTCCATATCGACTAGGATGCTGCTGACTACTTTAGTCAGCCAAAATAGTATCTCAGATCATGAAACAAACACAGGAAACAACTATATTTTTCTACATTATTTCTTTCTGTCAGCCTAAACCTGGAGATCAAACTTTGGCTGCTGTGCAAATGCAATCTGATAAGAATTGGAAGTTTACCAAGGGCATATCAAATAATTATGAGACAAGGCCAGGACTAGCCAGGTTTGAGTCTGTTCCCTGTACTTAGGCAACCAGGATACCTACACCCCAGACTAGCCGGGTTTTGCAGGAGGAGGGCCCAGCCACCAATCTGATTACAGTAGATGGCAGCATTATGGGAAGAGCCATCAGCAGGGACAGAGAATAAAGTTTGCTTGAAATAGTTCCAATAGTTTTGGAAATATCAGAACAAAGTACCATGTGTATTGTAAATGCAAGATTCCCTCCGAGGGAATGGCAGGGATATGTGCCAGAGGAAGTTTAGGTTGGACATTAGGAAAAGGTTCTTCACCCAGAGGGTGCTGGACACCAGAACAGGCTCCCCAGGGAGGCAGTCAAGGCCCCAAACCTGACAGTATTCAAGAAGAGACTGGACAACACCCTCAGACACATGGTGTGAACTGTAGAGTTGCCATATGCAGGGACAGGAGTTGGACTTAATGATCCTTGTGGGTCCCTTCCAACTCAAGACATTCTATGATTCTAAAATCATTGTGCTTTTAGTTGTACCTCATCACAAAATACCAAAAACATTGGTAGGTCTTTTTACTAACTCTGTAGATTTAGAAACAACTTTAACTACGGTGACATAATTGCACCTCCTTTTTTTGCCTTCCTCTCATCTGATCAAAATATTACTCCTTAGTCTATGGGGGAAGGGTGGCAAGAGCTGCAGTGATGCAAATTCAGCACTATAGGTTCGTCACACACAGTATTGCATCTTCATGGGTCATTAACATGTTGTAAATCCCCGTGTAAATGAGATTGTTTTGAACAGTGGTACATCCCAAGAATGGGAGGTGGGGGAAGAGGAATATTTTTCTATAGAACGGAATGGTTTTAGGCTCTCAGAGCTATTGTGCCGAGCTGTGTTTCTTCAGTTTGGGATGCTCAGTCAGTGAAGAACACCTGTTGAAATGAATGTGCTGTTTCACATTTCTCTGCACACAATGGCTGCCCTTTCCTATTAAAATGGCTTATACACTATGGAGCCTGAAGTGCTACTTCATTCTCCTTCAGGCTTTGCTCTCAAAGATCTTTGACAGTCCTTTTTTTNTTTTTTTTTTTTTTTTTTTTTCTTCCCAATAATCCCTGTCAGCCAGTAGAAATGTGGAAAGTCCAGAACAATATCAGAATTGCTCAGTGTCCATGCAATGATGTCCTCATTGCTTTTCAAAGAAACCCAAAACAACAACAAAGGAAAATTTACAGGCCAGTGTTTGCTAATATAGGTGTGTGATTGCTAAATATGCCTGGCATTTTTTGTATCCTTCAGAGTGCAAATGTGGTATTATGTTTAAAACACAGCATTGTTTTCATTTTTCTAAGTACCACTTAATTCAATGTATTAGCAAATAATAAAAATCACTCTTTGCAGCCAGGAATAGCATTTTCTCTTCAACCCCATCCTTGCCTCCCAACTATTTTATCTCATAGAACAGCGCTGTGATCCCAGTCTTTGACAAGCACCATAACCTTTCAGGCAACATTGCACTGTGTGCACCCAGAGGAAAGAAACTTTCAAATTGTGACTTTAATGAACAACAAAGAAACAAAGAATCTTCCCCGTCAAAACAAAGCTACAAAAATCGGACGCACCTGACAAGCCAGACTCAAGTTGTCAAATGCTGTAATTTTTTTAAATCCTAAAATTTCCCTTGGATTACTGCTGTGTGTGTATATACACCCCTGCCCTTTTACACATTGTCGTGTATTGCTAGAGAGCTCCACAGTATAATCTTCAGCACAGAAATAAAAGGGGAGCCTCCATTCTTAGTACAAATAAACTCATCCTCAGAATAAGTTGTCACAGTCTGCCGCAAGCAATGGTTGCTCCAGAAATGAGGAAAAGAAGTTCATTATGTGCCAACAAGAAACTGGAGCATGGGCACATGACTAACAAAATGTAGTATCAGATCAAACACATCACAAAGCAGAATACTCATATAACCATTTAATAATTTAGATTATTTTCTTGTGTTTATTTTTGGGCTGCATATCTGTATTATGCTTGCACTGTATCTTCCGTTGATTTAGTTCCTGGGGCTACTTTAAGTGGCTTGCTATGAAGACTGTACACTTCAAACCTACTGATTCTATGTTTTCAGCAGTTTCAACTATTGATACTCTTGGCATCCTGGAAGTATAGAGCATGTTGCCAAGACAACTACAACTCTGTATTTACAAAGCTTCTCAATGCTGAATGCATTCAGGTAAGTTGAAAATGGATGTAAAGCTAGAAGAGAAATAAGGGTTTGTTGCTTTTCAGGGAGATACCTTATAGGAGTTTGTGCATGCTGGAGACTTCTACTTGAATCAAAACATGTATGGAAAGTGATATTAAGGTTATGGAGAAAGAAGATCAGTTATTTTTCAGCTGAAGTGAGTTTGAAAAGACAACGCTTTATCATTGGTGACTGTTGCCAAAGGTAGGCTTGCAGGCTAGATCCTTTAGGTGTAATGGCTTATAACAAAGGGTGCCAGTATACAGTATCAGTATGCTCTACCCCCAAAATTATTCCTCTGTGGACACAGGTGTATCAGGAGAGTCAAACCTTCATCACAGTAAAATAAAGCCATCTACTGTACTGAAAAGAAACTCAGCCTGATAAAATCAGTTTTGTCAGAAGTTGGTGGAAATTTTGAGTTGCAAATGTCCTAGGACTGAAAGACAGACATGAGACACTGAACACAGCTCCTGCAGTGGAAAACAGTGATGTAACCTGAGTATATGCTTTCCTTTTAAGGAAATTTCACAGGAGATTTGTGAACACAGGCAACAGGGACATCGAAGTGTAAGTCACCCAACCTTCCTTACCTGACATTGTGCTTACTAAAATAATTTAGTATTAAAGTTATTTAGAGGCCTGCAGGGCACATGTATTACCTTGAGGAGAAGACAACCTCTAGAAGCAGTTTACATGCAAAAGACAGTGGCTCCTGAGGAGCTCCTCCACACCACTGCAGGACGAACCTTTGACTCACAGAATCACAGAATAGTTTGGGTTGGAAGGGACCTTTAACGAACACCTAGCTCCCACTCCCCTATTATGGGCATGGACATCTTCCATTAGATCAGGTTGCTCAAAGCTGCATCCAAACTGGCACTTCCACATCTCTCTGCAACCTCTTCCATTATCTCACCAGCCTTAGCTGGTTGTGCTGCCAAGGGCAAGCCAGCATTATCAGTCTTGCTGGCCTCTACTAACTCATTTTTTAATCCCAGAAGCGGGGATGCACACACCCTAGAAGCCTGCATATAGCAGAGTCCACAGTTGATAATGTAGTGCAGCCTTACCATAGGAGTCCACGTAACACAAGCCACAGACTGGCTACTTTCTTTAAAAGTACTGCTTCTACAGGAATTGTGGATGAACAAAAGAGAAGACTAACAGTGCAGAAGCCAACAACTGCTAAGGACTCTGTCCTTCTTTAAGACCCCTCAAAATTCAGTTTTGGAAGTGCAAATCTTGTCCAAAGCAATATTTGCAACAGATGGCTTAGAAGAAAAATTGCAAATAGTGACTGGAAAACATGGAGCATATGATTCCTGATTCAGGCTCAAATTATCTACGGACTTAAAATATAGGAAAGGTAAGTTTTGTCTTTCAAATCTACTATCTTTTGAATTAAGAACTAACAATTTCTGGTATATAATAAAGACTTAGGAGACACCCACAAAGAATAAGAAATCATATTTCAAATTCATGTTTCTAAAACATCATGATCATTATCCATATTCCACATTTGAGATTGTATTCTTACATGTAGATTTCTACAAAAAAATTGTACCTGTGTCACAGATCAATAAACATACCTTCCTATGATTAAAAATTAAGAAAATAAGTTCTGTGTTTGTTGTGCAGCTTGGAGTGTAATGTTCAGTGTTGTGGTTTTGTGTTTTGTTTTGTTTTTTTTCTAGATACCTTTATCATTATTTTTGCAGTACACCTTCACAACTCAACATTGCTATTACCTAATGGTTATAATGTCTTGCCTTAACTCTAATGGCACTAATTTTGTTTCACTCATGTACAGCTTTCAGATAGAAATCATACAAGAGCATTTGTCTTTTTATTTAAAAGCAAAAAAAGTAGTAAAATACTAAAATTATGGCCAAACTTCCATCATGCAATTTTTTCTATTTGCATTGTAAAGTCTTTTTTTCTCAGTGTTCCTGAATTTCTAATGATAAAGAGGCTTATGACTAATTTGCAGATAGAATAACCCTTTTCTAAATGCACACTACTCAATAAATGAACTAGCTGCTAACAGTAATTAATGTAATCCTGTGCTCAAATTGCTTGTGCTAATAAAGCTAATTGGCAGCAGCAAGCATTAACTGTGATTAGTCAGATGCATCTAATGTCATCACCAGTGCCTATAATTATCTACATAGAGGGAATTTCACATCTGTTTTAAATCACTTGTCTGTTGTCTGCATTGCTGTTCTCTCCTATATTATATCAAATATCCTATATTGTATCAACAATACTTTTACTACAATAGATGATACAAAAGTTGGTTTTCCTTTTCAAACAAAGAACTACACGGTAGAGAACAAGATATGAAGCATTTCAACATCACTTATTCTGAAATAAGTGTTTGATTTCAGCTAAATTAATAAATCCGCATTTTCCTTCTTTTGCATATTATCTAATATCTACCCCCTTCTACAGGATGTAAATTATTTGCAACAGAGCATTTATCTAATCAATTCAGACCATAAGCTCTATTTCACAGCAAAATAGATGAGCCAAAAGATCTATTTTGTATTTGTTCTGGATGTTCGCAAGAAATCATTATCAGGAAAACAAAGTTTTCCAGCTTTTGCACCATTTATTATAGACAAACCCTTAGCTGTAAGTAGAACAATAATTATTTGCTGTGTCAATCCAAAAGGGCAGACATTAAATTATCAAGAATTAGGTGGCTGAAAATGCGAATTTAGAGACGAAAATTTACTACTTACTTTTTTTTTTTTAGCAGCAGTCTTTTTACCTATTTGAAGTTTTCCATCTCTCCAGTTTTTGAAGAGCTAACCAGTGATTTCTGCAAGTGTTTTTCATAAGTTACATTTACTAGACTTCTCTAATTCACACAACTTTCTACATTCTCTGTCCAAATGGGTACATTTTTCTAAAAACATGAAGGTGTTCTCAAGTTCTTCAGCTGATGCTTTTTGCCTATGCTGGATGGAGTAACTATTTCATGCGTTACTCTGTTTGCTACACTGTACCTTTAGAATTATCGCTGCTTGGAATTACTTATTTATGTTTAGCCTCATGCCTCACAGCTTCACTGACCACATAAAAACGTAGAGCTATTATATCATCTCAGGATCAGTAAAGGCAAACCTTTAAGAGAGATGCATAGTTAAAAGGAACATCTGCTCTATGAACAGATCTGGGGATCCCTTTTGTTTTGCAGCAATTTAGCTGTCTTTTTCCACTTCAGATTTCAGGTGTATGTCCATTACTCAAAAATTTATCTATTTCCTTGTGGTTTTTTAATCCCATTTTAGAGTATGATCAGGTCATGACTTTTCTTCATCATTCCTCATTTTCTAAGACTAAGTTCCAGATCTACTCAAAAAAGTCCTCGTAAATGTAGAATTTGCATGACATTACTCATATGAATTACATACATCACTATGACCCACCTCTGTGGTTAATGTGACATTAATGTCAGTACTCTTTCATAGAATAGTCTTAAGTTTCACAAAATAACTGTAGAGATATAATGAGCATGATGCTTACACATATCAAAGCAGCAAGTTCTTAATCAGATTCTATTTTGGGGTTGGTTTTGCTTATATAGACCACAAATGGTCTTGTTTTGTTGGGGTATTTTTGAGAGATCCAGTAGAAATCAAATATGTAAATCTGAAATCACATCTAGAACTGCAGGTATTAACTTATGTTTTATCAGCTGACAACACAAACTTCATGGTTTCTTTTTCAAAAGATATGAGTGACTTGTTTGTGAGCTCAGAAGACAGTTTTCATATCAGCTCATTATGCTTCCAGATCTCAGAAAATACTCTTTAACTTTTAGATGGCTTAGTTGGCAAAACCTTACAATTTCTGAGAATTTAAAGTGGTCCAAACAGACTCTGAAGATTTTTGATTTTTGACAGCTTAGATAACTTTACAAGTACCCAACTCCTTTGTAATAGCAGCAGTACTTGTGTTTATAAGAAATAGTTGTCCTGTTTGCTTGGGCACATAAAATCAGTAATCTCCCTCTGTGAAATCTCTGAAAGGAGCCCTAGGCTTTTACCTGTGTATACCTAAGAGTTCTATGTATTTGATTTTTAGAGCTCAGCACCACCACTGAAGAACAGCTCTTCCTCTCTATCCGATAGAGTGAACTCACAAACCCTGTCCAGGGAGCACAATTACAACTCCTAGTCCTGTGGATGACTGGGCACAGGAGCTTTACAAGGATGTTTTACAACTGAAAACTTCAGGACCCAAGTTTAGATGCTCTTTCAGTTACAGAAGTACACTATTACTACATGGTCAGAACAGCCAACAGGTGGATCATTTCCTGCCATAAGACTCACAGAAAATGCTTCCTGGGAAGAGATTAAGAGAGTGGGCAGGATGAAATATGATGCAACCACAAAAAAAGATATTGAGACCTCATGGACTGATTATGAGGAGAAACCATCTAGCTTGCAACCAAAGGAGGTACTGCAATGAAAGGCAAATTATAAGTTACTCATGTTTGCCCTCAGGGATTTTAGGTGGAGACTGCAGCAGTTAGTATGGTGATGCTTATGTTGCATTTGCCTCCAAGAGGTTTGCACAAGGGAGAAGTCCTCTGACATTAGAGCTGCCTATAAAGAACAGAATAGAGAATAAATGTTTTTGGGACAAGACAATAAATACTACTTTGTACAAGAGGAGTGGAAAACGGGGCTTATTTTTAGGTGTTTTTAAGGAGATCAAGTTAATAACATGAGAACATAAGGAATAAAATCAGAAAATAAGTAGATAAATGTGATCTTTTTGGCAAACATGAAAAGTTAAAAAGAAGTTGTGCCCCACAAGTCTATGAGATACAGTGTTACAAATGGGACTGTGCCCTGGAAAGCTAACCTAATAATAGAAATGCAACCTGCTTTTCAATTCATTTTAAAAAAATTATTGATCAGAACCGATGTGCATCTGAGGCACTTCATTTGCATAGTGCTACGCAAAGTCATAGGATAGTTACTTAATTCCTTAGCATTTTTCTTGTCACTGCTTTTTCCCGTTGCCCTTCTCAGTTGAAGTTTTGTCTTTTTGTCATTTAAAAGCTTTATGGTTCTTGCCCTGACTTTGGATTTTATTAAGGACTACCTGTATCATTTGATTTTACTTAATGTGACTATATTGCTACATGAGCCAGCTAGTTCCCTAGGCTTTCCTGATAATCACAGGAGAGGCAGATTCCTCCAGGGGAACACTCTGGATCTACCTGTTGCAGCTCAGGAATGTAGCCTTCTCAAATATAAAAAACAAGTCACTTCCTCCAGTCTACATAAATATAAGAAGGTATTAATAGATAGGTACAGCCAATCTGAGCTTTAGAAGTTAAAAATGCAAGCTAGTCTCACATCAACTAACGATGTTATTCTTATGTCAACAACGCAATACCAGTAATTTACAAAAAAAAAAGTGCTATCCTGGTCATAATTCAAATGCATTTTCTCCAGCAAACGTTTCACCAATACAAAAGTGCCCAATTCTGACTAAATCTCAGTTAATGACTTAAGAGATTTATTTTAAGTGCACAAGGAGTGTTACAAATTCCTTGACAGAGTTCCAGTTCTGCAGTCAAGACTGTCGATTTTTTTTTTTTTTTTTTTTTTTTTTTTTTTTTTTTTTTTTTTTTTTTTTTTTTTTTTTTTTTTTTTTTTTTTTTTTTTTTTTTTTTTTTTTTTTTTTTTTTTTTTTTAAGAAAAAAAAGATTTATGTGGTGTTACTCCACACTGGTAAGATGATTCTGGTGTACTTCATCATTAAGAATTCTAAAACTTCTATTGAAAGATAAAATGATCTAGCTTTTCCTTCTGTATTCTTTCATGGCGATAATAGTAATGAATTTATTTTAATGATTACAGTGTGATGGATGATATGTGTAATTGAGGAGTTTTACTATTGCTGTTTAATAGCTGTACTCAAATCTACGAGAAGTGGCTATTTTTTCCCTGTACTGTTTTTGAAAGGGCAGCTATTTCTTTTAATACCACATTAACCATTTGAGAATATGCCATCACTATTGATTCCCCGAAAACATAAATATTTGTAAAACTTGATGAAAATAAAAAAAAGCTTTCATCTCAAACCCATTTAAGCATTCATATATTTATTCAACACCTGTAATGTATTACAAATAAGTTTGTATCTTCAAAATGAAGAAATGTCTACCTTTAAAGATAGTGCCAGTAGTAAAATATATTATAGAAAATGCTTTGGAATCTTTTAAATGCTTAGAAAGTGGAAAAAACCAAATGACATAGGATGGGATGAGTGGTCATGTTTTCCCTTCTGGTTACAACACAACTTGGCTGTGCAGCCCAGAAGCTTTTGAAGTTTTGCTTACTACCAAAGGGAGATATTGAACTTTGTTGAGCCTCAACTTCCGCAGGGCATGAGGACCCTGCAAATTAGGACTCATTGACAACTACGTGGGCTGGAAATCTGGGGACTTCGTTGACCATTAAGTGTTCTGCATCACCCTGCGCATCAGAATTCAAGCAAGCCTCTTCTCACTGCCCAGTTCTCAGTTCTTACTCCTCTTGCAGCAGAACAGACCTTTTTCCTCTCCTTAAACAGGCAGGCTTCAGTGTCCCAGAGAGGAAAAATATGACCTATTTGGATTTCTACAATTTTGCCATTTGTCAAGAAGTGGGCAAGGGAAGTGAGGAGAAAAAGAACAAGAATTTAAGGATAGATGAGCTGGAATTATGCTCTATATAACTCAAAGTTAAACTGAGCTGCTCGCATATCATGTGGCAGACCCAGTGCCTGAGCTGATCTAGCATGCTTAACTGGGTTAGAGAGGGTGAAAAGAAGCAAAACAAAATATCACTCAGGGAAACAAGGCTACAAGAAGTTTGAGTCTAAAGGCTCAGCAGTAGATGCCTTTTGAGTTGCTAGATTACACTAAAATCAGTGCTTAGAAGTTATATTTCACATTACTACTAGAAATAAACCAAGCAGTACTGACCTAGTTCCTCATTGTGACAAAAAAACCACAACTAAAACTGCAGTATACTAAGCAACATCCAAGAAAAAGGTGTAATGCATCATACTATAGATGTAGCAATGTACTTAAACTTCTCTTTTGCAAAAATCTCATTTCAGATGCAAAACACTGCAGTTGTACAGGTAGCTAGTAAACCAAAGACAGAAGATGTAAGACCTTTTTTTCCTGCATGAATTAA
Source organism: Pampusana beccarii (assembly GCA_013399365.1). Classification (NCBI taxonomy): domain Eukaryota; kingdom Metazoa; phylum Chordata; class Aves; order Columbiformes; family Columbidae; genus Pampusana; species Pampusana beccarii. Next base: position 354,027 of record VWYH01004724.1, on the reverse strand, counting down.
ATCTTCAGATACGGGGTAAGAACAGCTTTTTAAATTTTCAGTTTGATCTACTGCCTTGATTTATATGATATTTGCCACTTCTGAATTTTAGACCTATTACCAATTACAAGCTAGACTAATAAATGGTGTGCTTTTTTGATTGCTACTAGTAAGTTATTTTATCCACATCTATTAAAAGCTGTCAATTAATATAACTTAACATCCACCAGTCAGAGGCAAGTTACTGGGCTCAAAGCAATAGCATTAGGAATGAAGTGAAATTCCCGTCTTTGTTACACAGACTTGCAGAAGAGATGTTTTGAATCGCCTATTTCAGCTTTAGACCGAATGCTTTTACTTATCACCCTTCATCTCCATTTAGCTTCTAACATCTATGAAAAAGGAAGATTTACTTCATAAATACCTCTTTTCTTGGGTATGTGATTTTTGCAGTTCTCATAACAGTTAATTCTATCTTTGCACAGTTTCAAATCTCAGTTCTGTGAAATCTTCCATGAGACATCAGGCAAGAGAGAATGCCACATACAATGCTGTCAGGATTCTTAATGCACAGAAAGCAAGAGCTACTTGCACTTTAAGAAAATTTCAAAGCTGGAATAATTTATCTGTCACCCTATTTGTAACTTTCATCTTTTGAGTGTAGAAAAAAACCCCTCATCTCTAGCACTGTTCCTTTTCCTTAAGTTCTACCAGAAACTATCCTGAAGACACAGTTCTTGGGCAAAAAAGTTGCTTACAATAAAGAGTACTAGGCAGTACTGACATATTCTCCTCTCTTTCACTTACTCTAAGAAGACCAGTTTGTTTCAAAGTTCAAGTACTATACATACTGTATAGTTACTGCAGTGTTTCATCTATTCAATCCACAGCCACTATAGAAGCTGCTATGGCACCAGAAAAGCAGTGAGCAATACTTACACATATATTCAGTAAGCTGAGAATGTAATAAATGCATGTCAGCTTAGTAGTAGACACCATTAACTTTATTTCTCCTCAAAAGAAAAGCTGTAGCTAATATAAAATCTTATGCTTATTTTTGAGTTTCTAAAATATTCTTACAGGTTTGGAGAGGTGTGTATCAAAGCCATGAATTGTTAAAAAAAAAAAATCATTCTTGCCCCATTAACCTTTCTGCTGAGGTCAAACCACTTTTTGTTATGAGAACATAACAGTGAAGACTGTCAAAGGTAGCAGTATTCAAGCAGAGACATACCAGTTTGGACCAAAGCTGGAGCAATTCAGAAGTCCAGAGGCCATAATACGTCCTAAAATCAGATGAGAGCTTGTGGTTGGGTGTTATAACAATCTCAAAAATAATGTTAGGGAATAGACTGCCCTATCTTATTATTTGGTATAATGCTTCTTACAGAACTTGTTTAGAAACTGTTTATACAGAATTTGCTTAGCATAAGTAAGTTTGCTTAGGCTGCAGCCTGTGAACTTTTAAACTTTCTGTCTCATTAAGCAAAAAGGGCCCTGGAGACTTTTCAAGCTAGAGGATAAAGGAGCTACATCCCTTGAGATCAGAAAAGGAATAGAATGGTGTGAGAGGGTGTGTTTTAGCTATGCCAATAACTTATTTTTCTTCTAAGCTACAAGTGTAAAATATCTGAAGGTCAGAACTTTGAGTGACATCTAGTCTGCTTGGTAAAAACACAACTGCCCACAGAGATAGGAAACAGCCCACCTGATGAAAGAGATGCAATGAAGAATGGGGAGAACCCAGACTCTAAACTTTACAATTGACCCAAACTGATACACGAGGGGTGGGAAGCTTAGATTATAAGGGTATAATTATCAAAGCTTTTTTTGGCTGGGAGTCCCTCTTCTGGAAGTATCCAGCTCAAAATACTCTACGCTGTACCTTGCAAATAAGTTATTTAATAAGAATTTCTGGATTCCATGCCTGACTCTCTGTATCGCGAAACATATGGAAAAAAAGCTTAACAATCCTCAAAAATTAACCAATTACCCTTTCAAGCATGCCATATTATTGGAGTCTGCATCTTTTGTTATGTGAAAGTGAAGACTGAATCTGCAGTCCCCATAGCAAGTCTAGACAGGAGAGTATCTTAAGACAATTGATGCCAATAGAAAACTAATAACCTTGTCATTTTTGTCTAGTAGCAGCAATCATTTGAGTTTCTGAATCTTCACATTCCAGAGGGTCAGATTTCCACACATAATACTCAGCCCACACCACAGTATAAATTCTGACTTTATGTTATTGACTTATTCAGAGGATTCAGTTACCATGTATTGTTTCTTTCTCTTCTGGTACAACCCACAACTTCATCTTTTTCCCTCATGATTAATTTGCCACAAGCATCATGGCTATGAACTATTGGAAAAAAATTCCCCTGCGAGCACAAGGGCATCCAGAGGTTGTTTACAGCAGTCCATTATTTTGCAGTTAGCCAGCTAGAAAGACTTAACCTTCTTTTTCCAGCTCACTTAAGTGTTGCAACAACCAAAAAAAGAAACAAGATCTTATTTGAGATTAAGAACTCTAAATCCCCTTCCCCCTGCCCTCAAAGCTTAACTTCATCATCTGCTTTATTTCTTTTAAGCTAGTATCTTGACATGTGCAATAGATATTACCTTCCCATTTGACTCTGTTGCCTACCTACAACCTTTTGGTGATTGACTTGCACATTTGTGAACATTAAGAACTTCTTGCTCCTAACAAATGCTTCAGTTGAACTGGGTGGTCTAATTTCTGTATGAATCTGTCACACTATCCCAACACTGCTTTCCTTATTCCTCTCCAGACACGTGGCACAAAAATGCATTTTGAAGTGGCAGCTACCCCCCTCATTGAGGGAACCAGTTTCTTAGTCATTTCATAGTCCATACTTTCTCATATGACAGCAAAGGATGCTGGAGAACACCTCAGACAAAAGAGCACTAAGCACCCTAGTATGCAAATTCAAGCTTAACATAACCATTAACCTGCACTTCATTTTAGAATGAAAGCCTTTTTCAGAAATACTCAAATCTATATCATAATTGGAGATTCCCACTAGGTATGCCTTACCCTATGAAAAAAGCTTCCTTCAGAGCTGAGTCATCTGCAAAGACTTTTCTATGCAGCCTGCTCAGCTCAGACAGTGGAATGGCTGGGGGCAAGAGGTCCTGCATGCATCTGTAGCTGCTGTTCTTTGGACTTAATGCAAAGTCAAGGGCAATTTGTTCCTCCAGCAGAGACCAGAAAGCTCCTAATGAACAGCAGGTAACCACCCAGGTGAGTTTATTTCTTTTGGACTGTTTTCAGGATGCATTAGACCACTCCTTAGAGCAACTACAGGCTTGTCAGAGAGACCCTACCTTTCTCACACAGGGTATTATGATGGTTTACACCTGTGCAACACCAAATTCAATGCTGCAGTCAACCTGTCAGTGCATTCCTGAGAATAGTACTGGTGACAAGTTGCTGAAGCAGCTAGATCTCACCATTGTATCGAAAAGAATCTAATGCAGCATGTAGAAGCATAGAGGTTAATAGATTAAGAGCATCAGTACAAGTTTACAGATGAACCACTTTTGGCTGGACAGTGATTCAATAATCACAAATTCTTGCCTTGGTTTCTGGGAAGCTATAAACATCTAAGCAAAAAGGCTCAAATATATCAACTGGTTGGACTATGAGAGAAGCAGAGAAATCGTCAATAAACATTGCACTTGGCCTCAGAAACCAGAGTCACCTGTTTTTCCTCCCATCAAATTACACTCAGGCTAGCCAGAAACCACTGATAGTGTCTACACATGCAGAGACAGGAGGTTAAAAACATTTTATATTTACTGAAGTGCTTCAGAACAGGCTGCGCCATGCGCACAAGTACTACTTTCTTCTTCCTAGTATTCTACAGTTCAGTGCATTTAGGAAATGTACCATGCACACTGCAGCTGGCCATATTAAGAAGAAAACATATCCTACCCACTGATGTGCACACACAAGTGTGTATCTCTCTATATACAGTTATTTATACAGCTTAGTTAAAATTTTTCTTAAGTGCTTGGACATAGCAATCAATATGAATTATGTATTAATCATGTAAATCAACACACTTCAAACAATTTACTTATCAGTAAGTCACCCACCACTTACTGACTTCAGAATTGTCTTCAGAGTACTTGAAGCTAGGCATGCACAGTACTAACATTAAAAAAAATGCTGCACACTTCCTCAGCCCTTTTCTCTTAATTCTTAAGCAACTACAGAAAAAGAATAGGACCCCATAGTCCCATGAACACCTCACAATACCTAGTTACTATATTTTCTCATTTGAATGCTGGCTGATCATTATGCACAGTACACTACGGCTCACTCTAAAGCAGAACTGTTCTCATTTGAAAGCACACTTCAAACGATGATTTAGCAGTGACAACAGAAGAAGACTTTTAAACAAATACAGCATTAACAAGAAGTTTGTCTATAAGGATATAAGCAGGAAAGGCTCTCTGGAGAACTCCAACAACAGAAACAAGGTCACTTGTTTTAGCAGATAGAATCAGTAGGCCTATCTTGGCAAGCTTGTGCCATTGTCTGATAAAAGAACCTGCAGAAGACAAGCAACACTTCCTATATTTCATTTGAAAAAATAGCAAAGAGGGGTTTTACAAACACATAATTCTGTCTGGCTTAAGGAAAAGCAAGTTTTATTTGCGATGCATACAGTCAGGCTTCAGTGCCCTGGCAAATGCAGCTTTGACAAATATCTGGTATAGCTAAGCAGGGAAGGGAAGAACACCTCCCCATTTAAGAAAGACAGGAAGAGTAACAGACGGTAGAGTTCTAAAGCAGTCCCCACAGATCTGTAAGCAACAGATCCAGGTTCCATCTGAAAAAATGAAGTATCTCTATTATACTCTTGAGAACCAACAACCAGTCTACCTAATTATCCACAGACTTCATAATTCAACAATATATGAAGTGTTTTTCAGACTTCATAACTCAAAGATTTCATTAACTGTCCTAGCTAAAGCAGGCAGGAAGATGCCTCTATTTTCGCACTAAGAGTAATCTTAATTTTATTGCCTTTGTCTTCCTCCATGCTGTAGCCTTACATATTCAAACAATAAGAGAAGGACGCCATATCCTTACCTGTTAGGAAGTAAGATGCAGAAACTAAGAGACTAAAGTTAAAAATTTAACAGAAGAGGCTTGTTGCTGCAAGTCTGGGAAACAATATGGACACTTTTATAATGAGACTTGAAGCACTTACATGACACTGGAGAAAGCACTGTTTATTCTGAGACAGTCAGAAGTGATTATTTAAGTATATTAATAGAGCCACCAGTTTATATAACAAATAAATAACATATTCATATACAAATAAATACTTCCTGATATCAGATGTCAGAAAAGAAATCTCAAGGAAATTAAAGCTACTTTAAACAGGAAGTTAAGTTTATAATGAAGGAGAGTAACAACCTGATTAATCTTCCTCATAAGGCTTTCATAACTCCTCAATGAACTTCACACAATGAATGAGTGTCACAGTAAGTTTCCACAGGAGTAACAATACAGAACTCACCACTTTCAAGAGGTAGATGCAAGGCTTAACAGGAGCAAGAAAGGAAGTTTCACTCAAGAGCATGGTCACATTGGGTTGGATTTACAATGTTACGAGATTATTTCAACTATCCTGTTGTCTTCTCAGTGACCGCCTTTCAGCTAACTGAACAGGAGGAATGCTTGCTTAACTATTAATAATGTTAGTCAAGACAATGGCTTACACTTAAATGGAATAATCTTCGTATAAAATCTAGTACAAGGCTTACTCTTAAAGGTTCCACCGGTCTAAAAGGCACGATTTACCCACTCTGCCAGTTAATAGAGACACAGGTCTGAAGAGGCAACGAACTAATGCATATATTGCTGGTCTAGCCACTTCTGCAAAACACTCTCGCTTGAGTAAAAATCCTTTACCAGAGAAGTCCTGAGGGTTAGATCCATTGCCCTGTAATATCAACTGACATCACTATTCCTCAGTTTCAAGTGACTGAGCCTCTAGCCATTTCAAAGAGCACTGAGAAATGTGGCAATGCATATATTCAGTATGAGTCACTCAAGCTTATTTCATCTTAACTGCTGCTAAATACACTGTAGGAAGTCAAAACTGTAAAAAGGTATTAGACTTTAGTCCATCTCACAAATGCATTAAAAATATCTGTTAATAAAGAAGACTCAAATTCCATTGCATGCAAGTGAAATTTGATTAAACATGTTGGGTAACACAGCCATTCAGAAGAACTCTCCAAGTATGTTCAAACCTTCATAAGCCCATGTGAGCAGCATAAAGTGTTGGTACGAGACGGCAAAACGTGTGCGTGGGGGTGTGTACACACACCCATACACTCTCCCAAAACAAAAAGCCAAACCAAACACCTCCAAAACTCCCCCTTGAAGTTCAGGACTTGTACTTCTTTGTACAAATAATGCAGTTAGTGGGTAAAACATACCCTACACTTCCTCACAAAAAGCTCACGCTACATCAAATCTAGGTTAAATCCCAGCTTTAACTCACCACCCACACAAGCTGTTAAAAGTAACAATAAATGCAAGAGTAAGGAACACCTCTCAAGACCATTGGAATCAGCATTACATAAACCAACCTAGTTTACTGCATCCTTTAAATAAAAGGCAAACTACATTAAAGAGTGAATTCCACTCACCACCACTTCTCAACCCTCCATTCAGCTGATATTATCTCTAAACAAGCCTTTACAATTTTGAGCTCAGTATGAACTGGGTAGCAGACTGATATGACAATTCATTAACAGAAGGAAGGACAACATACCAGAAGACTCTGCTGAACCACAGGCAACAGGGCTAAAACAGAGTTTCACCTAATTTGATGCCAGTATATCCTTCAATTTTCATGTCTATGTAGCAAGGGACAAATACCTCCACCAGAAAGGACAAAAGTTTTATTCCTTTTAAGTGTCAAACTTATGAAAGCCAACACACTGCTCTCCTGTATTTGGAATTCCTACTTAGATTGCAATTCCTATGTTGAAATGAGTAGTTGTTTCCAAAACTGGTTGTTCAAGAACAGATCAGAAAGCAATAAAGGACAGCTGCCAACCTTAAAGCTAACATAACATTTATGGTCAAGCTATCTGGAAGTAAGTCTAAACTGAAGAAGAAGCAACTTATAAATGATGGAACCCCTGACTGTTTCTGAAGTACAAATAAAAGGGCAACCATAGTTACCAATTCCACCTATGATACTGTGTTTTTCCCCTCCATTTTCACACTACCGATTGGCTTGTAACAATTTGCAGTGACAAGTGCCACTGAAATTTGCTGCAGAAAATGCAAGAAAGCAAGCAATAACAGCAATGCCATTATACATGTGGTTTTGGATTTTTTAATTATTTATTTCTGTATGCGATGTAATGTTTAGGCACGTTGCTTGGGACGCCTTCTAAAATAAATCATTGACCATTGTTTAGAGTATCCTTTTGGCTTTAAATACTGGTCAGGAAAACAAATGATGTAAAAAATAAATGAATATAACTATTACAGAAACAAAAATGGATTTGCATCTAAAAGTGCAGGAGGTAAAGTACTTTAACCCTTTCACCAGAAAATGTGGCAATATACAGTATATTGCTTCTGTTTGTTTGAGAAGGCTGTTTGAGTTTTACACCAACATAGAAAATTATAAATTACACAGATTTAGTTTCCATTATCACTATATATATACACAAACCAGCTGTAAAAAAAAACCAAACAAACTGGTTTAGAACATACAAATGAAAGCCTCACACAGATCAGTACAGTGAAAGTAACAATTAACATGCTCTGCTGCCAAAATCTGTATTAAAAACACTATATATTTTAAAAATGCATGTACTGTAATTCCATTAGCAGCATGGGCATTTAATTTACTTGTCTAAAAGGACTACAGCGTTTTAAATACGCAGATTGTTCTGAAATGTTCCACTGTATAATGCTTGGTATTAAACTAAATCTTGGTGAATGGGTTAAAAGCCAGGTGAATCACTTAAACACAACAAGCCATGTGCACGTTAAATATTCTAGTGTTTCACCTGTAAGGTATTGTTTCAAGCAAACAAGACTTAACAGAACATATGGCTTTACAGTAACATCAATTTGTCAACTATGTTATAGCAATAAATACTTAAAATCTCTACCAATAGACTTACATTTTTGATTTGTTTAAACAATACAGAAAACAATTACCAATTAAAAAATCTGTGGTAAAATGTTGAACACCAAAAAATTCTTATTTAAATCACTTTTTGTAATCTAAAGCAACCAAAATAACATTTATAGGGCAGTTTCAGAAGAAACAAATTCATTTTTTTCTTTTCCTTTTACAAGGTGAAAAAACGTATGAAAACTGCTAAATACTTTGGTCACACTAATTGTCAAATAGTTGTGTCTCAAATACATTAGATTTGTGTATTCACTTTTTTATAAAACTATTCTTACAGTAATTTTAACTATAGTAACACTACTGCCATCATTACATGGGTAGCAGGATCTTATTTCACAGGCCACCCACTATTTAGAACAATACAATATAAACATACGCAAAAATTATTGGTATTTCCCAATGTGCAATATTTTTACACTTATGAATTTCTGTACAATGTCTTAAAATCTAGAATACAAATGTTGCTGGTCCTGATCCCTTGCGAAATTAGTGCAGCAATGACTGGCTTCAACAGGGTCTATAGATGAAATCCTCAAGAAACACTCAAACACCTGGATATCAGTTCATTTTCTTCGGCCAAGGTAGTGGACATCACACATCATACAGGGCCATTAACAGATGCCTCTCCTAAATGGGTGTGTTGATCAGTCCTAAGAGGCCAAAAAAAAAAAAAGAAGACAGACATAAGTATATCGGAAACAAGAAGGGTCCAAACCAAATTTGTGCAGGTGCAAAATCCACCCCTCAGAAAACCAACCCCAGTTCATTTGTAGCATGACCACTGAGTAGAAGAGAAGAAACACAAACTAATAACATGCTCATCCCATTTATTTTCTGGAGTCCTTATTGCCTAATTAAGCATAGCAATTCAATTAACTGAGCGCACCGTTGAAGAGTGTTTAATCTTTATTAATTGAGCTACTAAGTGATCTCTAGAGATGCAAAAATCTCCCCAGGAGAATCACTAATAAAAAGCACAATCCTGATACTTCTCTAAATCTTATTCTGTGAGGCGAAATGTGATACCAGGACTAATACTGTTGCATTTGAAAGTAAGCAGCTAAGACACAACAGAAAAAAACAAGTGTCTTAAAAACTGCTTTAGTTACTAATCTAATCCACAAACTGCCATTTCACAAATACTCTGAATGTCAGTCTATTAGCACGGAAGGTTCAGGAAACATAGAGGAAAATAAGGAGCAAGCCTGCAAAAATGGAAACAATAACAGTATATACATTTCTAGATAAGAAGTTTAGTGTAAACGTGGGCTCAATTGCTCTGGACTAACACAAAGAGATCAAATCAGTAGTACACGAGAACAATAAGAATTGCAAGCAACAAACTCCCATTCAGTGCAAGTCTAGTCAATATATTGGGTAGCAGGATCTTATTTCCTTAAAGAATATAAACACCATTTGGAACGACACATGAAAAAAGTTACCTGTAACTCCTGTTCTCTGATGGTGTACATCACAGAGAAGCCACTCTTGGGTCCGTGCTCTACATGCACATGACCAGCAGGAGTCCCCTAGCTAAGTCTTTGGCTGCTAAGCTCTAAAAACACTTTTTAAAAAAAAATATGTACACATTAGACAAAAGACAGACAGCACTATACAAAAGTAAACACTTTTTAGAGAAACCTGGAAGGTAAAAATGAAGTGCTGCACAAACAGGAAGTCTGCAGTCCGCAGCAAGTCTCTTATTAACTGGAAAAAAGTCCATGACAGAACAGAGCTCCTAGCAGATATTTCTACTGCTGGCCACCAGCCAAAGACCTACCTAGGGGACTCCTCCCACTAGTCATACCTGCATGGAGCCCCAAATGCACAATTATGTTTATCTTGATATTTATACTGCGCTTATATGAGGATCTGCTGTGACAGCCACCTTTAGAGAAAGTACTGAACTTTGCTGAAGCCAGCTGGATTCAATAAAAGGAGTTCCTTGAGATTTCCTGCAGCTCAAAAGCAAACCAACAATTTGCTAGCTCTGAGAGCCCTCTGTTGGTTTAGCCAATCATCTTTACTCAAAAGACAGTCATCTAGTACCCAAAGTCTTCTTCCCTGCAATTTAATGCTTACCAGCATTAAAAATATTGTTTTGATAAAAACATTACCTCCAGATGAAGAAGCAGCTGTGAAAGACAGCTTCTGGATTTCCCACTTTAAGTATACAGAGTTTCATTAGAATCCACTTCTCTATTAAATTTATGGAATTTATGCAGAGTAGAAAGGTCTAGCTTATAGGAAATGGTAGCAGGGTTTTTGCGTAACACCCAGTACCACAGAGGTAAGACATACTAGTTCATACTAGTCTAAATAACAGAATCTAAATTTGTCAAACATGGTTGCATATTTCTTAGTCTGCATACAGTATAACGAGAACATGCAGCAGAGTTTTGTGTTGTACGTATAGCTATACTCTACATCTTTGCTTACAAAAGCATTTCAATTTTGTCCTCACTAGAAAGCTAGATATATAATATAGTGTCCACAAACTCTTAAAAGTGAATTACTTCTTTCACAGTATTTGTTTCTTTGATAATAGTTTAAAATTTATTGAAGAAACACACCATCCTTTAAATTATTACAACTATTTAAATACAGATTCAGAAAATATATACATGTGTATACATATATTCTAAATTCTAATTTCCAGAGTCATACCCTTGTTTATACCGCAAGGCAAAAATGACTCCTGGAACTGTGTTAAGTAAAGTCCTCTCTCCCTTCAGAAAAAGCTCCCATTCAGAACATCTTCAGCTCCCCAACAAGAAGGAATCATGCACAGCTCTGACCCCCCCAAGCCCTGAACAGTTCCTCTGGACACCTTTGAATTACATCTCAAACAGAAAACAGCAGTGTACCACCCTTTGCCTTAAGACCAAGAATCAAGCCTGTGGGATTGTACCTGATGTTCAACAAGCCATCAGTTATGCTAGGAAACTAGTAACTCTTGCCTAGATATTAATTTTAAAGTACTTATGAACACGTAAGTTCCATAGCAAGGTCTTCACTGAATACTGCCTTCAAGAGTGAAAAAAATCTTCTCACCCACATTAAGTTCTTCATTGTTTTAGGCTTTTAAGATAAAGATGAATCCCAATCTGACTAAAGCATAGAAACTAGCTCAAGATATGAAACATCTGCATTAAGCATTTCTAACATTTGGTGATTAATGTCACTCTATGTGTATTTGATTTTGGTGAACTAGACTTAAGAGTTCATTGTGTATGTTTCCATAGCATTATAACTTGAGAGGTGAAAAAGAACCCAAGCAAGTACTTCACCAGGAAATGAAACAAGAGAAATACTGTCAAATGCCTTTTTTTTGTAGAAAGCCATACTACCTGACAATTTAAGAGAAACAAATCTATGCAAGAGCAGCTTTCCCTGTTGGGTGGTGGTCCGCTCAGAATTGTATCCTGAATTAGTATTTTCCAACACTGCACTAGTAGCCAAGCAGCCAAAGAAAAATGTCTTCTTTTCTGTCCTCCAATAAGAATGCTGAGCAGTTCATACTGCTCCATATTTCAGGCGAGTTTTGTTTAAAAAATTATTTGTACTTTGAAAAATCTTCACAAAATCTGCAAATATTCAGATTAATACCTGATGAAGACACGGGTGCAAATAATAACTGATTCACAATCGAACAACCATGACCTTAGGCACCATTTCCTTTCCATACAGCTGCATGAGCGGACTTCCCCAAATTGTTCTGTAGTATAGAATACAGAATGAAAAAAACAGTAGACCTAACTTACGTAAATTTTCAGGACAAAGTCAAACTTATTCCCCTTATATTTTTTTTAAATCATCACCATTCCCTGTTCTAACTCAATAACATATCACAAAACAGAATGGGGATATTTACAACACCCTGCAAGAGAAATAATACAAAGCAAATACATTTTGGACAGAGAATATAACTTGTGAGAATTTTATAAAATACATGCAAGCACATGTAGATTGAGCTAAACTGAGAGCTGATAACTGGCAGGAATTCATTAATCTCTTTAGATCAGTTCTATCAGAAAAACATGCAAACTGCTATTTAGAGGATTGAAAGTATGCTTGAATGCTGTTACCTCTGTTCTGGATTGCTGTTAGCAGGCTGCAGAGCTGAAGGAGCCTCTTCCACAACCTCTTCTACTACGTATTTACAAGAAGCATCCTGTGAGGTAGACAATTTTCCTTCCTCACTTAAAAAAAAAAAGTAAAAAAGTTATTTAATTTTAATTTTTAAGTCTACTTACAGGGAAATTTCAGGCAACAGAAGAAAACTGGGAGACGGATCCATGTTTCACATGCAAATGGATTTTAAGTTATGATTGCAACATGAAAATCAAACACATGGCTCTAGACCTTACAAACACCTAATAATGCACCGATGTTTATGTTTCATTAAAACTTGACTGCATGAAAGGGCTGAAAACACAGCGAATACAAATAAGATCAAAGGAAAAAAGGAATGTGTGTGATGCCTGAAGTGGTAACAAGTCACATCGTCATCTTTTACTATACATACCGATAGGATTTCAACACTCTGAAGCCAGAAGTATGCAAAAATAAAAGGAAGAAAGTATAAAAGAAATTCAAGATTCCCTCAGAAATTGGCATTGAAGAAGTCTGCCCACGAAATGTATCAGCAGAATCATTAATTCATCACCATTTTTATCAAACGCCCTAATAACTCCACAGAGAAATATGGTATTATGGGTTACACAATACTAAGACGGTAACTCAATCAACCTCATGAACTTCCTCTCGCACACAAAACCTGTGAAAAAGCAGTACACTCACACTATATAAGACATTACCATGTAACTAGGCAGCCTCAAAAGTCACTAGTACATAAACTGTGTTTTGTCACTACATCAAAGATTTTCTGCCTCTCTATCCTACACTCTCCCACCTCAGCCACACCATTATGAGTGCACTAAAACAAAAGCTTGACCATATATACCTGCAAGAGATAGTTATAAGTTAGCTCCAAAATAGACACAAACAATCTTACACCTCTGTGGCAACAAATCTATTTATACAAGAATTCGGGAACACTTTAAAGCCACTCTCTGCTGACTTTTCTTCCTATTCTTAGAGTCCTCCTTTCAATGGATCCTTCAAATTTAAACGAATTCAAATTTCTCTTTCCTCCCATGCCTCCTTATATCTACAGAGCCTGTAAAAATACTGTCTTTTGTGTTGCAATCTCTCATTAAGATACAGTTTCCCCCCTCTGATTTCCCCATCTCATTTGCTTTGATATTCTTTGTATTTGTTCCAAATAAAATACTTGTCACCATCACCATCAGAACTGCTATTTTTTTTTTAATTTTCTAGAAAGGGGGAGTCCCTGCTATCATTCTTCCCTTGTCATTCTCCTTTTTGAACTAAGTTCAGAAACAGTATTTTTGTCCTTTGCAGCTTTCCACAAATTAACTACTGGTCTTATGGTGCTCCTTCTCCCCTCGACATTAACTTTCAACACCATCAATTTTCTTTTGGTGGAAACCTATATAAAACTTAGGTCTGGAAGCATCCACTTTGCCACGTACACAGGCTAGAGTAGGACCTTCTCCTGCCACTCTTAATTGTCCCTTAATCTAGATTTTTTTTTTTCAGCATTGTTTTAAATATTTATGCCAAAGGAAATATTACTTTTCTCTCCCATTTGTTGTTTTGGCATATTTAAAAGTCAGTTTATAGAAAGCCATATGAGCATTGACTCAGTAAGAGGTCACATACCTCTTATCAGAGTAAGAATAGTCTCCATATTTAAGACCTCACCTTTCAGCCTTCTCCCTACAGTTTTCTCAATCTCCCCTTTCCAAATCAAGATCTCAGTCCCCATTGCTAGAGGTTTTCAAGATGTGATTAGACAGTGCTAGATAATCTCATCTGGGCTCCCCTTCCTACTAAACCTTGGACCAGATTATCTTCTGAGGTCCCTTCTGACCTGGGTGATTCTACCCTGCTTACCCAAAAATAAGACAGGGTCTTATATTAATTTTTGCTCCAAAACTTTTTTACATGTATAGCTGCCCGGACACTATATAAATAGACTTTTAAAATTAACTGTAACTAGGGCTTATTTTTGGAGTAGGGCTTATATTTTGAGCATCCTCAAAAATCCTGAAAAATCATGCTAGGGCTTATTTTCAGGGAAACAGGGTATGATATTGTCTCCCTTTGCACCTCTGTGCCCTTTTAACTACAATAACTGAAGTGCTTACACCACAGCTCAAGCAGATAATTCCACAAAGGTAGACTGTAACTGTCACCACATACTGCCTCCTCGTTTTAGTTTTCGCACCAGTATCAGAAGTCACAGAACTTTAAAGTGCCTGTGAACTAATCAGTTTAAGGAGAAGTGTAAAACCACCATGGATAATGAAATTGAACTGCAAATATCTAACACAACAAGACTACAGACCACATAAAAGCACTCCCTAAAATACAGAATAAACTGGAGAGCAGATGCACCGTTTACTTCGCAAGGCACTAAGGTTCCATGTCACATCAGTCTGCCCTGAGTCACAATCTGCTTTGGTTCAATTCCTCCAACAATGCCATTTGATTAATAAGTGCTGTGCAGCCATAAATGCTCCCCTCTCTGTATTGAAAAAAATCAGAACTTAAACTGGGTGCCAAAAGACATTAGAGTTATTTACTGCTTCAATAATCAAAAGGATGAAAGCGAGAGTGACTAAAAGCCAGTAGTTTCAATTCCTGAACCACTCAAAATGAACAGCATTTTTCTACTACTACAGGGCAAAGTAAAATGAATTTAAAAGAAGGGCAATGTAAGGACTAACACTGTGAAGTTTCTTCTACTGAAATGGACTGGGATTTTTTTAAAGCAACTTCCAAGACATGTGGACAATTTCTTCTCAATATTTAAAGGCAGAATAGGGACAGATACTAGGAAAATATTCTAAAAGAATGAGAATAGGGTTGCATACCAAAATGCTGGTACTATGCTATGATTTTTCAAGATCGGGGTGGGGGCAACCAGCTTCAGTTACTAAAGGCAAAGTTATTTTTACAGGTTAGAGTGTTTGCAGGCCTCTGTTTCCCTACATAAAGATTTGATACTAAATAAAAAACACTTTATCATTAAAGATCACAAGATATTAGTAGATGACATCTCAAGTAGAGTGAACAGAAATATGCTTTATTCTCATAGAAGGACACATGCAGTATGAAATATAATCATATTGTAAGACAGTTATTCCTGAACGAAACACTTATCAGAAGATACCAAGATCAGGGAGTTTTTTCTTCTGGTTATTCTAGAATCCTGTGTGCCACACCTGTAGTCCAGAAGAGATTTGACACCATCATCCACAGTATGCTAGGGATTGGAAGAGACCTCAAAAGATCATCTAGTCCAATCCCCCTGCCGGAGCAGGAACACCTAGATGAGGTTACACAGGAAGGGGTCCAGGTGTTTTGAATGTCTCCAGAGAAGGAGACTCCACAACCTCTCTGGGCAGCCTGTTCCAGTGTTCTGTCACCCTCACTGAGAAGTTGTTTCTTCTCATATTTAAGTGGAACCTCTTGTGTTCCAGCTTGATTCCATTACCCCTTGTCCTATCATTGGTTGCCACTAAGAAGAGCCTGGCTCCATCCTCGTGACACTCCCCCTTTATATATTTATAAACACTAATAAGATCACCCCTTAGTCTGCTCTTCTCCAAACTAAAGAGACCCAGCTCCCTCAGCCTTTCCTCATAAGGGAGATGCTCCACTCCCTTCATCATCTTTGTTGCCCTACGCTGGACTCTCTCCAGCATCTCCCTGTCCTTCTTGAACTGAGGGGCCCAGAACTGGACACAATATTCCAGATGTGGTCTCACCAGGGCAGAGTAGAGGGGAAGGAGGACCTCTCTCGATCTGCTAACCACCCCCCTTCTAATACACCCCAGGATGCCATTGGCCTTCTTGGCCACATGAGCACAGTGCTGGCTCATGGTCATCCTGCTGTCCACCAGGACCCCCAGGTCCCTTTCCCCTACACTGCTTTCTAACAGGTCATTCCCCAACCTATACTGGAACCTGGGGTTGTTCCTGCCCAGATGCAGGACCCTACACTTTCCCTTGTTATATTTCATCAAATTGTTCCCTGCCCAACTCTCCAGCCTGTCCAGGTCTCTCTGGATGGCAGCACAGCCCTCTGGCGTGTCAGCCACTCCTCCCAGTTTAGTGTCATCAGCAAACTTGCTGATAGTACACTCAATTCCCTCATCTAAATCGTTAATGAATATATTGAATAATATTGGCCCCAGAACCGACCCTTGAGGCACTCCACTAGTTACCGGCCTCCAACTGGACTCCACCCCATTGACTACGACTCTCTGGCTTCTCTCCTTCAGCCAGTTCCCAGTCCACCTCACTACCCAATCATCCAGTCCACACTTCCTCAGTTTAGCCATGAGGATGCTGTGGGAGACTGTGTCAAATGCTTTACTGAAGTCAAGAATGCTTTACTGAAGTCAAGAAAGAGATCACCAAGAATGATCACCCCAAATGTCTGAAGAGTTAACTCTCAAGAGCAGTGCCTGGCTGGCCTTCAACTTCTGTACTCCATCCTCCTGGATGAGAGGGATGGAGTTCCAATCCAAATCTAACAAATCTGTGCATAATTTAAAGAGCTTAGCCATTAACTGTACATTAAAAGAATAATTCGTACACAAAAATGCACAATAGTGTGCATTGCGGTTGAGAGTTATTGATTCAGCCTTCCACTAATAATCTTGCACCGAAATTAAGGCTTGATAAGGAAAGTAATATGCTATAGTAACTAACTGGAAGTAAAATTTCACAACAACTTCTTTGTAAGAAGGTTTCTAGGTAAAGCCACAAGAATTATCACTTGCAAATAACTTTTTTTCAATGACACAATAGTGTTCCATCAATAATGCTTATTTTACAACAATGGGAAGACAAATAGGTATTCTCACCTTTTGAAAACAGCTGTTTCAGTTTTAGCATCTACAGTAAGGCTCAGTGTCTCCTTCATGCTGCCATTCATTACTGTTTCAGTTACCTTGTCTGCATTTTCTATCTCATCCTCTCCATCTGAGCTGGCCTCCATAGCAACACTTCCTGGGGCTAGATATACAGGAGTAATTTAGTACATGGCTGGTTATGTTTTTATTTCACGAACAAGCATACAAGCCAGTATAACCAGTGTGATATTCTTTGAGTTCTGTGCACTTCTTGAACTCATTATTACAGAGCAAGTCACCTTTCTGCAACCCCCGCTACACAAATATACAGAGCATAAGTACTTCTTACAGACAGCTTAAGGAAAAGTCATATTCTGTAACTACTTTTTTTTTTTCCACTTCGTAAGCCACTTGGTGATTTAGATCAACAATAGTTATTGCAACAGATCTACCTTAGCAAGACTTTAGTAGGATTATAGGGAGGTATTACTTTTCTGTACAGTCAAATTAATTACACAAACCCACACAGTATAAATTTGACAGTAAGTTTCCAAGTACATACAAGCCTTTGGGAAGCCCAGTCTCTCTGGACTTCCCATCTGCGCTTTCTGTTCTGTCTGCTAATACACACAAAAAAAAGCTAATTAGCACATATCTGGACTTTAACCAGTTCATACATGTTGAAGAAAGAATTAGTGCCTGCACAGTGAAGGTCACTTAGAAAGGAATGAGCAGAAAGGGGAAATTTGAACAGGTTGAGGCTACTGGCCTATTGCCACACAAACAAAAGGCTACCACTCTTCCTGGGTAATGCAGTGTACTTACTCTCTAGCTGTGTTGCAAGAGCAGTTAGATTTGCACTCAATGGATCAATTTGGTCTGTGTTTGTTTCCATTTCCACAGGAGAATTACTTCTTAAGGAATCTTTTGAGCTTCAAATACAAAGCAAAAGCACTTTAGAAACATTTCTGAATAGTAGAATGAAATGTTATTAAAAACAGTATTTTTAGTTCTGTATCAAAACTATGAGGTCTAGAACCCTACCTAAACTGAATGACAACAAGTTTGTTTGTAGGAGTCTTAGGAAGACACGCTAAACAGAAGTTTAGTAATGCAAAATCCATCAGAACTGAGCTGACTGAGTATATGTTTGGTGATGGTTTTATTTTTACTTGTTTTATTTGGTTTGATTACAAGTAGTACTGGACATGTCCATAGTAAATAAGGCATACAAATATCACTTGCTCCTCATAGTGTTTCCAACACTTTAACTGATGTAAGTGCACTCTGCAACTTGAAATATGGTTCTCTGCTGAGACCGCCAACGCAGTCATCATCCACTACGGAAGTGATTTTGCTACTTAATCGTATGTACAGTATAGCTACCAGTTTTTCATTCTGAAGGCACTCAAAAGACAGATTTGGCCCCTTGAAATATTTCTCAGAAATACACAGAGGAATTAAGTTATTTTTTATGTAGAGTTCAAGCCAAAAAAGGAAAGTGTAGCCTAAGTATCACAGATGTTTTGTAACACCCATAAAACAGAACCATCGTAGATGTTTTAAAGACATTTTATGACCTTTACATTCAACAATTCATGTTCAATCATTCACTGAGTTCAGCCTAACAAAAAACAAAAAAGCAACAAAAAAACCCACAGCACAAATTCTGGTCAGAGACCAATATTAAAAGACCCAAATATTCTTTAAAAACCCTCTAAAACAATGATGCATCAGGATCCACCCACCCTACCAAAAGCCTGGTATTAGGCAGATCATACAAAGACATACTGTATTAACATGAGGCCTTCAGACACTACGCACCTTATACTCCACCAATGCAGGCTTGGGTAGAGATGGACACCCCAAAAATGGTAGCTGCCATTACATTTAGCAGTGAAGAACTTGCCCTGAACCACTAACATTCTTACCTCAAAGACGATGTGAACTCTGAGAAGGAAGCCCAGCCAGTTTCTTTTGCTGGCATAGGTTCTTCTGTACTCCACACATCAGACCCAACAGAATCCAGACTGGCACCATGTGCAGTCTCCATGGGTACATCAAAGTTAGCTGACCAGTTTGGTGCTGAAAAATCGTCACCAAGTTAATGAACTTAAATTTAAACAAAGAACATGAGTGCACATACACCAAACACACTGGTTCTCTATATATACATTCCTAAAAGAGCAGCAACATTCATAACTAGACTTTAAAGCACATGCAAAAGAGTTCTCTATAAACTGTTAAAAAAAAACCAAACCACAAATGAAAAACACATTCCCTAAAAGGGAAATTTTGCTAGTAAGGCAGAATTTAAGAACATGTACAGAGTATTCTGCTAAAAATCAATAGTTATGTGAAGAACAAAAAAACCCAAAACATACTAGATCACAACTATAATCCCACTTTATTCTTTAAACTAGCATCAACATTTGTTATCATTTTTCAAACTAATTTCTATAATAATAACAATTTTTTTTAAATCCCAAAACCATAAAGGGTTTTCATCCCTTTTTCAGTTTCCTAAGCACATTTTCTTGAACACAGAAAATGAGCATGTCAACTTAGGTTATGCACAGTCTCTAAATAATTTCTCATGCACTAACACTACTGCTAACTTTCAGAAAAGTTTAAGCCTCTTTACAACTTAAAATATTTATTGGGATTTTAAATTTTGGAGCAACTGTGACTTAACAGAATCTAATTTAGGATAGGTCAAATCAAAATACTTCGCCTAACCAAGGGAAACATGTTTTTCATTAACACTTACATACAAAAAAACAGGCTGAAAAGGAAGCTCTGACTAGCAATTAGAAATTCCAACCCAGGCAGATATGGGAGGAGACCCACATGGATCAAAACTTGTTTGAGACACAGATGCCAACGACACCAATCTGACAAAAGAAAAGAAAACCTTAACTTTTCCTTCTATTTTAATTTAATTCCTTACAGTCTAGATAAACACAGGGCTTTTACCTACAGATATTGCCAGTTTAGTCTACTGTGACTTGAGTGTGAAAACTTTTAAACCAGTTTCCACATAAAAGCCTACTGATGTAGATCTTTTACTCGCACATGAAACCAGACCAATGCAAATCCACTTGGTTTCTGTGGGAAGTTGTTTAAAAGAGCATTGTTACATGAAAAGTTTGTCTAAAAGGTAAAAATAACCATATTTTAGATTTGGAGATTAACAACCTATTAGTTTTGCAGGCATTCAAAATGTATAAATGATTACGTTTCATCCTTCCATTTCTGATTCTTCCTTCTTTCTTTGCTCTTGAAGAGTAGAAACATAAATTCTAGAGAGAAAAGTAACCAGACTCAAGACACATAAGGAACTGAAACTTCTAACATTTGCATGGCTCTGTTGCAAGCAGTCTTTACAGAGAGAAAGACTACTTTATTAAGATAGTTGAAATAAAAATGGTAAATGAGGAAAAGTCCTACAAAACAAGACTGTTGTATCTAACACTTTCCTACAACTCAATGCAGCTGGTAGAAAAGCTACGTACGTTCGCTTAAGTCTACTTCCATTTTGTCCTCTGTACTGGTGTGCGATTCAAACAGGTCTGGTTTTGTTCCATCCTCTTCTTCAGAATCTGTACTTTCTTCACTGTCTGTACTGCCCGAACTTCAAATACAAAGAGAGAGTTTACATTCTGTGTTTAGTATGAGACACTGGGCACAAATACTGGAGAGTCTGAGGCTAAACAGAATTACAACAGCTAACATTTCTGATAGATTAACTGAGGTATAATTTGTTAGCTGGTAGTATTCCCCTCATTTCTCCCTCAAAAATCCAAGGTTTAAGGTTTTTCACTTGATCATGTAAAGAAGTTATCTATTTTCCCCCCTCCCATTTGCAAGTAAAAGATAAAGATTGGTTTTACTCCTGCTGTGAAAAAAGGAGCAGAAAAGGAAACTAAGGAATCAGAGCTCTGTACAGACATAGTTGGTCTATTTGGTCTCTTCACACAAAATGGAAGTGCTAAAATACAACTCTCTTCAACACCAACATAAGATATAAATTGATTTATTTTAAAATCTAACAACAAATCTATTTTAAAATTTTTCCAACTGTATTCAAGTCCATCCTCTTTAACTACATATAAAATCAAGCCCTATGGGCACCTCTCCCTTCCTGGTGAGTGCAACTAACACAAAAAGCAAAGTAATGCGAGAAGGTAAGGATGTTCTCGAAACATATCACATTAAGTAACCGCAACACCGTCAAACAAAATAACTGATTTTGTACAGAAGGTATTGGCAACATGTATTTCAAAGGTTGCAAGGGAAGAAGAGATTTAGTTTGTGACTCAAGCCACAAGAAGGTCAGAAAAGCCAAGATTACCATTTGACAAAATTCAGTAGAAAGGAAGTTGCACAGCCCTAAAGAGTTTTAGGGCCAACATGCTTCTTCCTCTCAATGCAGCTTCCCATGCAGTTTCATCCACAACCACACTGGTACTGTAGAGAGGACAGCAAGGTCTATGAAAGTGCGGAGATGGACTGCCTTGTCCAAGAAAAGACTGGCTGAGCAGGTTTAAAAGCAGAGGGAAAGAAAAAGCAGCAGGAAAAAGAAACAAAAACCACACCACCACCAAGAACACAAGTTGCAAAAGCTGAAGTCCAGGAAGAGCCAAGTAGACAGGGCAACTGCTACCACCTTCTACAAATTACGTCTGGAAAGCAGGCACTAAAGCCACTCCTCTAGTCATTTCTTCACAGAATGGAGAAAGCTAGTTATGCTGGACAGCCTGTGCTAACAGTCAGTATGAATCAGAAGACATACTTTGTATTCAGGGATCACTATACTACCATTTGGATGAAAAACACATTTCTTACCTGGAACGCCTCTGGGACTCTGGTGTAAATGCAATATGTTTTTCTTCCCAAATATCATCTTCATCAGAGCCACCATCATCAAACTGCTGTATTCGCTCCTTACAGCATGCCTCAAACAAGGCTATATTGCCCTAAATACAGCAAAAGGATAAAATCTGTATGTATGATTCATTGTTCTACTTACATTAGTAAATATTTTGGAAATATATGACTAATCTGAAGAGAACCTCAAAACAGTGCGGAAAGGGACATTCCTCTAAAAGCAGCAAAAAAATGGAATGTCTTAAGAAATTAAACTTGCCAAGAAAATATTCAGTGGTGCTTGTTGTACTCAGCTACAAACAAGTTGAGTGGACTGTCAAAGAACAGATATGGGTTTCCATCATATTTAAAAACAGCATGCAGGAATGACACTGAAGAGCTTTTCAGATAACCAGACCATCAAGTATTCCAGCTTTATTTTGTGCGGTGGGGTTTATTTCAGCTCAACTGACAACTAGTATCTAGGGTTAAAGTCTCTGTCCTTAGTTTCCTGTCACCACAATCTCATTGGAAGATTGAAATAGCTTCTAATCATAAAACACAAGTATGCAACATGCACAAATCAGATCCAAGCCTGTTCTTGAACCTGACCAGAGAAATTAGAAGTAATTCTGTTTAATACTAATCACAAAAAACAGCAATGATGTCTTCCAATTAGAAAATATCATGATACAGGAACAAGGTAGGATAGTTATTTCCCAACGATTACACATCAAAGGAGTTGCAACCACCACCAAAACTTTGAGGTCACACCAAAGTTTAAAAGACAGTAATTCTTATGACAGTACAGGAACACATACTTACACTTTCATTCGTATTGAGTGTAAAGTTGATGTCTGAGACCCGATCAAAAGAAACACTACAAAAAAGCAGATATATGCAATAAAACAAGATGTTGTACTATGACATGAAGACATCAATTTTCTCTTAGGTTTTTAATTTTCCAGTAATCTAAAAAACAAAGTAGTTTCCAATATAAAAATCAAACTCCACATTAAGGAGGCCTGGCACTCATGTGAATTTTTTAACTGAAATATTTTAAATAGAAATACAAAACGGTATCATCTCTACCCTAGAGTTAGCTATGAAGATGCAACAAGCCTAAGCAAGCATAACCGAAATTACATGCAAATCTCAAATACTGTACTGTTATGCACTAGAAAAAAAAAAAAAAGAGTAGGCCTAAAGAATGCCTAGTCTGACTACGGTCTACCACAATACAGCTCAAAATCCTGCAAAGATCTACATTGCCAGTTCTTATACCTTCTAACTAATTTCACCACTCTATAGAAGGACCTTCAACAGGAAGGAAGTGAAAAATGTAATAGCAACTTCTGTTTCCTAATGAAAAAAAAACGTGTTTTTTTTTAAAAAAAGTAGATATTCAATCACTGAAGTTTTTTCCTCAAACTAAACTGTAATATTAGGCTTTACACATCTTCACATATGAAGCTATCAAGCAGTTTCACTAAAGTAACTACAAACATTCCTTAGATTAAAAATAGCATTAGGCAAAATAAATCTCTAGGGAATGCGAAAAGAAACAGGAGGAAAAGAGGAGAAACACTACCAGACTTTCAGAAGAGCTAACATTTTTTGTCTTTCTCTAGCCACATACAGCAGCGCATTCAGCAGAGCATACACTACTATTCCTCTAATCTTCACTGCATTATAAAGTAGGGAACAAGGTAAGTGGTCTAAAGGAACATAAGTTTTAAGTGTGACTGAGTTACTGTGCAAGTTACCATCTGAATTACTGTACAACAGCAAGCAGGTAATTGAAACTGTAATTGATTCTTGCGCAAAAGGCATAATTTATCTACATCTTAATCTAGCTCATGAGTACATCATCAGTAATACCTATTACATACCTCAAGAGATCTACAAGTAGTCATCTTTTCACCAAGACGATATACTACTAAACAGCATGATCTGAATGGAATCCCAACTCCTATGCTTGCCAAAATCCACTTGCTTCTAACAAAGTTAAGGACTATCCTGAGTTGCTTCCTCTCCCATCATATCTTAATCTATAATCTCAGCAGACTGTAGTGCAAAAAGGCAACAATGCTTCTTAAATGGCACACGCAAGCTTCAGTCAACCACCACTTACTAAACACATCTTACAGAAGAGCACTGAGACATTCCATTGTATTTTACTTTAATGCTTTTTTTACTCTTATATGTATATTCTTGCATTCCAAGCCATGAATTCTTACAAAAATCACAATGAACTCTTTTCAGCAAGAAGACCCATTCTTTCTCTTTCCCATTATGGTATTGGTTTAGTTGGTTGGTTTGTTTGTTGGGTTTTGTTTGTTTTTAACCTGACCAAGATTGTGCTCAGTTCATCACTTACCCTATTTGTAGAAACGAGTCTTAATTGCCTTGACCTTGAAAACAAATGTAGATTTACAATGCCCTTTCCTTACTGTCCCATACAAAACAGTACATTCAGAGATGTGTTGTTCCTGTCATCTTTTCCAGAAAAGCTTAAAAGTAGAGCTAATCATCTGGTCTGGTACATAAATTCACCAGGGGAAAAAAACCCAAACATTTGAGGCACAGAGAAAGTGGAAGTGCACCAAACAATGCCATGTCATTGAACAAACACAGCTTTCAAAAGTTGAGTTATAATTTAGTTATTTATTCACAAACACTGTGTTCTCATGTTGGCACAACCAGGACATTAGAAATGGAAAACAAGCTGTTGCTTTCCTCTGTAAACTGTCCAGGGAGGCTTCTACCAGTGTACACATATGGTATGAAAAGACAGGACTGACTAGCAACTGCCTCACATCATTTAAGGCTTGCATTTATCATCAGCAAAAACACAGCCAAATACACAGCAAGAAGACTCCCGAGACTATAGTCAAAGCCAGTATAATGTCATACTCACTTGCCAATGTCATCTTGATCAGCAAACTTCTCATCGTTGAAGCCAAACTGGTCAATAAAATTGGACGTCATTTGTTGCATCTGATAATCAGAAAAGGCCTGGCAACCCCAGGACCAATGACAGTGATATAATGATTCTAATAATACTCTAAATCCTATTTGCCCATTTTGCTCCAAAGAAATAAGTCTCTCTAATCTAAACATAAAGGACAGGAAAAGGATTTGTCCTAATCTTTGAATTTTAAATGGTAACACTGACTACTTACCTTTACCGACTTGAAAGCCAGTCTAATAACAGTTCTCAATAACAAAGTTAAATCTCTAGTTTAACCATGTGCTCATCGGCACCTTTCCAAATGCACCCCAAAGAAACAGTGAAACAACACAATATATAAGGTAAAATAAAAAGCTGCCGTTGTTCAAAATAACATGAAGTTATAAATGGTAAGAACCATAGAAGTACATTATATATAGATGCTAAAGGGCAGTTTCATATTTACCATGTAGTTATCACTAGAACTTTCAGTCACACACCAGCAGCATCTACTCAACCTCTAGAAGAAGGAAACTATTGAACATTTTACATCTCAGTGCAGTGTCACTGACTCAAATGTGCTTTACTTTTTGTCTTTGTTTAAATAAATCAGCCAGTGTCAACTGCTAGCAGATAGGTATACACACATTAAGGTACACCTGAGCATTTTCTCTTATCGATAAGAAGTTTTTGTCCCTTATTTCTGAGGACTATAATTAAATTATCACACATTCTTTAGGGACTTCCAGTAGCGTTATTTCCATGTGTAAAGTCAGCCACTGCTAAGACATTACAGGAAATACAGCTGTCACATCAACTCTTGGTTTCTTGCCCAGGTAGCTGAAGGGACAAAACATACATACAAAACCTTTCAAGAAGAAGGTAAAGCTGAATATGATAAAGTGAATACAGAAAGAAAACAAGAGAATGGTCAAAAAATGGTCCAAAAAGCGAGTTTGGATTAAGGCATGATGAAAACAGGAGGAAAAAAGAAGGGAGCCATAGAAGGTATACAGCAAGACACTATCGGGGTGGGAGTGGGTCTGCAAATCCTCATGACTATGGTCACTATGCTAACCCAGGTCAAAGCAAGAACTCTTACATTTTGATCCTATATTTTAAAATCCAACAGTTCTTAAAAACTTCAGCATTTGATACTAACACAATTAGTATACCAACATGAACACAGATAGGCAATCAGTTACTGACTGTCTTCCCTATAAAATAATTGCTCTGCTTTACACTGGTTACTAAGCTTTCCTTTCCTATAAAGTTATTTTCACTATTATGGATATTAAAAAATGCATGTGACTGAAAGACATTAGTGAATTATCTTCACAAGAAGAAAAAAAACCTCAAAGAAGTTAAACAGGCTTCTTGTGTTTTACAAAACGTGCAACCATTAAGAACACCACTCATCAGGCTAAACAGAAAATTAAGACATTATGTTTATAACATCAGCTAGTTATAAAACTAGTGTGAAATCTTATTACATCAAAATTGCCTAGAAGTATATAAAAATGCAGTTATAAAATTCTGGCATTTCTCAGACCCTAGACAGTTCTATCCTGTTCTCTAATATATTTTCAGTACGCTTAAAGAAGACAAAAAGTGGTACTAAGCTGGTGGAGAACAGAACAACGTATTCTTGAAGTAAAAGTTTCTAAAGCCACAGCAAGATAACACATAAAATATTGCTGGCACAAGAAATCTTACAACCCAGAACTAGGTGAGGGATCATTTTTTCAAACATGTCAGTTTTGAAGCGTTATTCAGAAACTTACATGAAAAATATTGCTGAGAAAAAAGGAGGGGAAAAAGAAACATTCCCTCTAGAAGAAAGGGTCTTCATTAGAAGAAAACAGTATCAACCTACATTTTGTGCCAGAAGAAATGTAATTCTGCACAGGCAGAAGTTACATTTGACAAAAATAAACCAAAGATTAATAGGTTTCTTAGTATTATCCTCCTTTACCCAATTCCTAATTGGTCCACTTGAATTCTGGAAACCTACCTCCTGTTTTTTCCTTTAACTTGGTAGAATACTAGGGTATTCCAGCTGAACCAGAGATACCCCTATGAATGAACGAATTTGTGCAGCTGTAGAATGTTTAAAGTAATTTCAATGCATTTCCCATTAGTGATTTACCTGTCTAGTGCCATGCTTTCCTCACAAAATGACTTTAGAAAACATATTTCACTACCATAGCTTAGAAAAAGATTCAGAAAACAGTGACAAACTTGAAAGAAACAGCACTGCAGAAATGCATCATCCGCATTTCTCCAGATTAACTACTTGGAACTGCTGGGATTGCCTAGGTACAGCAGGTCACTAAGGGGATGCATGAAAAGTACAGAGATATTTCAAGATCTTACTTTCACACAAGAGCTGCTACAGATAGCTCCCAATTTATCAAATTTGTATTTAGGTGCACCTCACATGCAGAAAATCACTGAATCAGGTAAAAATGCATTCAGATTCCTAAAACTTAAGCCGCCACAATCCAAACTTAGATAAGCAATTATTTATTATAAAAACTATAAAAGATGGATAAAGTACAGAAGCCAGTCTTAGGACTAAGTATTTACTACACAGTTGTTGATGAGCTGAAAGATTTTAGTTAATAACCCAGGTAAGTAATATGTTCCATACAAGAGATTTATTGTCAGTCTTGTGCTGTATGCCTCCCACTTTTACCACCAGTGAAAGAACTGAAGCACATGCATATTGCAGACAGGACAGTACTATTACAGAAATTCTGTTATTCTCAATTTTTTTTTTTCAGTAAACCAAGGGATAAATAATTATCTTTGAAACACTCACAAAACAGTTATCAAAAGCATAAACTTTTAAATAAGTGATAAAGTTAACTGGAAACTTAGGGAAGATTTGGCTATGTAAACTTACTAGGGATCAATCATCTATAAAGTTAAAACACACTAGAGCCACTAGATACAACCTGTTACAGGAGTATACTTAGCTCTTCATTTATAGTGTTGTGATGACTGCAGTTCGACATTTTGCCAAAAATTAAAAGCACGTAATAACAAATAGCCAATCCTCCTGGTTTAGTCATTAAAATAAAGGTCAATATTTAATTTAAAAAAATCTATTAGCAAAACCAAACAGAAACCCATACTTGCTTTCATAGCAGTTCATGCTTGCCAGAAAACACAATTAGAAGCTACCTTTTCAAACTTCTACAGCTATTAAGAACTAAAGTTAACATAGAAACTATTGAACTTAGCCAGAGAGCTGGCATATAAAAATCTGTTCTTAGGCATAATGAGTAGAGATCTGCATACACAGCACAATGAAAGACTAAAAACTGGAAGGAACACCAAGATATCATGATTTGTGTTAAAACCCATACCTCTGGGTTTGATAAAACACAATTGTGTACATGCATGTATGTCTAAGTTCCATTTTAAACTTTCTAGATTTGCACTTGCTTGTGATAAAAATACAAGTTCCACTGCTTTTAAAAAAAATCATCTTTATTTTTATAGAAAAAGCAACTTATGCTGTTAAAAGAATTCAACTCACCTGCTGCAAAGAAGAATCCTGTGAGAAGCCAGTTTCTTTAAAGTCAATTTCATCATCACTGGAAGAATGAATGTGGCAGGTAGTAACCTATAAAAAGGAATTTAATTGTTTGCATAGTACATGACAGCCACTCAAGTATACTCACACTATCTGGCTGAATCTTCAGTTTCATATCACACTGAACTATTTTTAGTTTTCCCAACTGCTATACCACATAAAACAGTCCCTGAAATATTTCAAGAGTATTAACAAATACATGAGTATCAGATACTCCAAAAAAGCCAAAGCTTTTGACTACTTTAGAGAACGACTATAACATTAAAAGCCAGTCCTACTGCTAGCAGTTATCTAAAAGAAAATGAGACAAAACTTGCATCTTGTCTTTGTACTGCATGAACTATATTGAGCAGCACATGAATTAGTAGGCACCAATACAACAGATCATATACAGAGATCCTCCTCCTCTCCTATATATAAAAAACAAAAGGAAACTGTCTTAGGTATCTACAGTAATTACAAAAAGACAAAAGGATTAAACTTCAGAAATCTGTAACCAATGTGCACATGCAGAAACAAACATGGAGTTGTTGCCACAGCAACCGCTGTTTTAAATGTGACCCTTGGAAGATTTTTTTTTCATGATCTGACATAGAACTAGTGGTAATAGTTTGTTCAGTGACACTGCTATCTAAACAGCATGTTATACTCATCTTTCATTAGAACATCACTCCAAAAGTAATTTTAGCTGGGACAGCAATTAGCTAAAGTTACAGTAGCAATAGCAGAAACTTAAGACATACTCTAGGAAGGATCACTAGCAGAAAGCAAATCTACAGATGACAGAATTAATACTGTAATAGATGGCATTATTCTAAAACTCCACATTAGATTCCCACGTGAGGTCAGGTGGTTCATGGATTTTTTTATTTTTTTTTTTAAAGAAAATACAAGCCTATACAAAAGGAGTACTAAAACACATAAAAGGCTACAAACAAGACAGACACCTTGGGGAAGAGTGGCTGGAAAGCTGCCTGGAGGAAGAGTGCCTGGGAATATTGATTGACAGCAAGCTGAATATGAGCCTGCACTGTGCCAAGGCGGCTAAGAAGGCAAACAACATCGTGGCTTGTATCAGAAATAATGTGGCCAGCAGGACCAGAGAAGTGATTGTCCCCCAGTACTTGGCACTTGTGAAGCTGCACCTCGAATACTGGGTTTAGTTTTGGGCCACTCACTACAAGAAAGACATTGAGGTGCCGTAACANCTACAAACAAGACAGACACCTTGGGGAAGAGTGGCTGGAAAGCTGCCTGGAGGAAGAGTGCCTGGGAATATTGATTGACAGCAAGCTGAATATGAGCCTGCACTGTGCCAAGGTGGCTAAGAAGGCAAACAACATCGTGGCTTGTATCAGAAATAATGTGGCCAGCAGGACCAGAGAAGTGATTGTCCCCCAGTACTTGGCACTTGTGAAGCTGCACCTCGAATACTGGGTTTAGTTTTGGGCCACTCACTACAAGAAAGACATTGAGGTGCCGTAACAAGTTCAGGGAAGGGCAACAAAGCTGGTGAAATGCCTGGAGCACAAGTCTTATGAGAGCAGCTGAGGGAACTGGGGTTGTTTAGCCTGGAGAAAAGGAGGCTGAGGGGAGACCTTATCACTTGCTACAACTACCTGAAAGGAGGTTGTAGCACAGAAGGTGTCGGTCTCATCTCCCAAGTAGCAAGCAATGAGAGAAAACAGCCTCAAGTTGCACCAGGGGAGGTTTAGATTAGATATCAGGAAAAATTTCTTCACTGAAAGGGTAGTCAGGCACTGGAACAAGCTGCCCACTGAAATGATTGAGTCACCATCCCTGGAGGTGTTTAAAAGATGCATAGATGAGGTTCTCAGGGATATGGTTTAGAGATGAACTTGACAGTGCTAATTTTGACTTGATCTTCAAGGTCTTTTCCAGCCAAAATGATTCTATGAAATATCACAGTACAATGCTACAAGTCAGGACACACATGCAAGAAACAAATGAATAAAGTTGTTAACTGAATTATACCGTCCTTTTATGCTTTTTCCTCTGTTAGTATAACACTTATTTAAAAAATCAAAATTCATTGGGAGTACTTTATTATTGAAAATTTACTATTCTGCTCTGCAGCTCAATTTGCATGCTAGAAGTATCCTGACTTCAAGTTATTGAATTTCTGAAGGAAACCTGACCTATCAACACTAAAACTATCAATAAGTGGGAAGAACAGTAATGCACCAAATGATCTCTAGGCTTGTGTCTAGAGAAGAACTATTATATCAAATGACAGACCAAGTCCATTAAAGGTTAGTGCTCAGTGGGTATTTATGAAAACAATACATAGTCTGCACGCTTCAAGGTAACTGTATGGTATTCCATACCACAACCTGAGCTGCCCTAGATACCGTTCCCCTTATGTTGGCACACTTTGAGACGAAAGTTAACATATCTAATCCTCCTACAACTGCAACTTGTTGGGGGCACCCAAAACCAAGAAGTTGTTTATTTAGTTTTAGCTATTACTAATGAACAAGTTAATCCCTAGTAGAAATACTGCCCTTAGTGCTGTAACAAGCTCAGGACTCTTAGCTAGGCATAGAGTCTTCTTCCCCAAACTGTGCCTCTGAGAATCAAACAGGACATAAGGCCTGAGATAGATTAGTTACTTCCTTTTGTTTTCAGACAGCTCCTGTAGTTGAAGCATAAACCTGAAAAAAGAAACTAGCACTACTCCACCCTAACAAATAAATAGCAGAATTATACCAGGGAAGTGGAGTGGGAATGACCACTGCAAATTCCAGCAATTAATTCTTCACTTAAGAAAGCTCGTCACAGTTCAGACCACTCACTTTCTAACACACACAGCACAGGCACTTTTTGCAAATAATTCATTCTAACGTGTGGCATTTTTTTGCCTTATTTTCTGGTAATACTGAGAAAGATTTTCCTTAGGAGGAAGAAACTGCCTGGTGATTTTTAAGGAAAACATGAACAATTTGTCCTGCAGACTGCTATATTTGTGCTTAGGAAAAGTACATTCTCCTCACCTAGTCTTTAAGAATAACTCGCAAACACTCAATATAATGACAAATATTGGAAGGATGCCAGAAAAAGACACATCTGAATGGCATTCTTGACTGTACCAGCATCATTAATGCACCTTGTCTAAAGAGAAAATGAACAATTACTCCACATTTGTTTAATCTTCAGCTAGGCAAGTGTAAGTAAATAAGCTTAGTGAATACTGCCTACCTTCTACCAGAAGGACAATTAGCAGCGGAAAAACAAAAGTAAGTGTCCCGTAAAGTCTGTAAAGCATTTTGGGAAAATTCTGATCTAGTTCTGCTACATGCTCACTTCTAAGTGTGCAGTTAATGTTGTTTCTAAAAACACAACAGGAACTTATTCGAAAGACAGAAAAGCCTAAAGAGGGAGAAAGAGAATGAAAGGGATGCGGTATTGATAGATTTACAATCAACGTCCCTGACGTAAAACAACTGAAAAATAAGAGTCTCATGGCTGCAGAAGCAGTTCATTATGCATGGGACCTCAGGACAATATATCTTGTTCCGTTTTAGTAAGAGAGCTCTCTCTGTTGAGCATGAAACGACTGAAGCATTGAAAGTACTCACAAGGTCAGTTATTTCCATAGCGTTCACACAGCTAACTTATTACGAACTTGAAATAAAAAGAGTACGCATACACATAAATATCAGATCATCTGAGCTTAATAAATCCAGTAGGCTGACTGAAGATCAAGTATAAAAGTAAAACACAGTTCTGTCATTCAGGTCAGGAATCATGTGCTTAGTTATCATATCACCCATGACCAGATTGTGTTCAGCTTGCTTAGGACAGGAAAACCTTGAACCAAGTAAGTCTACTCATCTACCCAGCAATAAATATAAGGCTAACCACAGAAAATTAAGAAAGGTGTGCTTAAGATCTTGCTCTGGGAACACTGAAAATCTGCACTTTAAATCAGGCACATAATTTTTTCAGGTAAAAACATTACAGAATCACAGAATGTTAGGGATTGGAAGGGACCTCAAAAGATCATCTAATCCAATCCCCCTGTCAGAACAGGAACATCTAGATGAAGTTACACAGGAAGGTGTCCAGGTGAGTTTTGAATGTCTCCAGAGAAGGAGACTCCCCAACCTCCCTGGGCAGCCTGTTCTACTGTTCCATCACCCTCACTGAGAAGAAGTTTCTTCTCATATTTAAGTGGAACCTCCTATGTTCCAGTTTGCACCCATTGCCCCTTGTCTTATCATTGGTTGTCACCGAGAAGAGCCTGGCTCCATCCTCATGACACTCACCCTTTATATATTTATAAACGTTAATGAGGTCACCCCTCAGTCTCCTCTTCTCCAAGCTAAAGAGACCCAGCTCTCTCAGACTTTCCTCATAATGGAGATGCTCCACTCCATTAATAATTTTTGTGACTCTGTGCTGGACTTTCCAGCAGTTCCCTGTCCTTCTTGAACTGAGGGGCCCAGAACTGGACACAATATTCCAGATGTGGTCTCACCAGGGCAGAGTAGAGGGGGAGGATAACCTATCTACTAGCCATACCCCTTCTAATATACCCCAGGATGCCACTGGCCTTCTTGGCCACAAGGGCACAGTGCTGGCTCATGGTCATCCTGCTGTCCACCAGCAACCCAAGGTCCCTTTCCCCTACACTGCTCTCCAACAGGTCATTCCCCAACTTATACTGGTACCTAGAGTTGTTCTGGCCCAGATGCAAGACTCTACACTTGCCCCTGTTATATTTCATTAAATATCTCCCCACTCAACTCTCCAGCCTGTCCAGGTCTCACTGGATGGCAGCACAACCTTCTGGCATGTCAGCCACTTCTCCCAGTTTGGTGTCATCAGCAAACTTGCTGACAGTGTACTCTATTCCCTCATCCAAGTCATTGATGAATACATTGAATAATACTAGTCCCAGTAATGACTCTTGAGGGACTGCACTAGATACCGGCCTCCAACTAGACTCCATCCCATTGACCACAACTCTCTGGCTTCTTTTCTTCAGCCAGTTCACAGTCCACCTCACTATCCAATCCTCCAGTCCACAGTTCCTCAGTTTAGCAGTGAGGATGCTGTGAGAGACTGTGTCAAATGCTTTACTAAAATCAAGATAGACCACATCCACTGCTTTACCATCATCTATCCACCTCGTTATGTCTTCATAAAAGGCTAAGAGGTTGGTTAAGCATGACTTGGTGAAGCCATGTTGACTGCCCCTAATGACCCTCTTATCCTTGATATACCTTGAGACAGCACCAAGGATAAGTTGTTCCATCACCTTTCCAGGGATGGACGTGAGGCTGACCGGTCTGTAGTTACCCAGGTCCTCCTTCTTGCCCTTTTTTTTTTTTTTAAAGACTGGAGTGACATTTGCTTTCCTCCAGTCCTCAGGCATCTCTTCCATTCCCCATGACTTACCAAAGATGATGGAGAGTGGCCTAGCAATTAATTCAGCCAGCTCCCTCAGCACCCGCAGGTGCACCCCATCAGGACTCATGGATTTATGGATGTCCAGATTGGTTACCTGGTCCTTAACTCAGTCCTCATCAATCAAGGCAAACTCCATTGTCCTGACTTCCTCTGGGGCCTCAGGGGTTCTGATAAGCTGTTGTTTTAACCCAGACGACCTTCACCAACTTACAAAAGACCTCAAGCACTCAGACATACCAAATTATCCAGGTTTACAGATGGTAAGGACAGGTCTATGGAGACCAAAGCACAGATCAAAAGCATGGATATTAGGAGACAGTATGACTGGGAAGAAATACTGTGGGGCTGTCCTTTCAGGATACACAAATACAATAACCATAACTTAAACTTGACTCAGTGAACCAACAACCTGATTCTTATATGATATGTATTTTATAATCTCCTACACCACATTTTATCATCCATTACTGCTTATCTTTAAACTAAATGCTAATCCAAGGCTCATGACAATTGATCACACAACCAGAAACAAAGCCCATAGCTTTAGAAATTCAAAGACACAGTATTTTCCAGATGGCATTTTAGATACAAGAATTTTTGTTTTCATGCTTCATATTGCTATTCAATTGAACACTTTGGAGTTTGGAGATATGTTTTAAATGAAGTTTTACTGTTCTACTATGCTGTTCCCACAGCATGGGGAATAAGCAGGAAGAGTTAGAAACCTGTGTTTGGTCAGGAGATTATGATCTGGTGGCAATTATGGAGACATGGCGGGACAGCTCACATGACTGGAATGTGGTCATGGATGGCTATGTCCCTTTCAGGAAAGACAGGCCAGCAAGGCGAGGTGGTGGACTTGCTCTTTACATGAGAGAGCAACTACAATGTACTGAATACTGTCCAGGTGCAGCTGAGGAACAAGTTGAGAGTCTGTGGGTGAGAATTAAGGGGCAGGCTAGCAGGGCCGATGCTGTTGTGGGTGTCTATTACAGGCCACCAGATCAGGGTGTGGAAGTTGATGAGGACTTCTAAGGGCAGCTGAGAGCAGCCTCAGTCACAGGCCCTCATTGTCGTGGGTGATTTTAACTTCCCTGATGTTTGCTGGAAGGGCTATTCAGCCAGCCAGCCTCAGTCTAGGAGGTTCCTCCAATGCGCTGATGACAACTTTTTGATGCAAATGGTGGAGGAACCAACTAGGAGAGGTGCACTGCTGGCTCTTGCCCTCACTAACAAGGAGGGTCTGGTGGAAGCAGTAAGGGTTGAGGGCTGCCTTGGCTGCAGTGACCATGAGATGGTGGAGTTCAGGATCTCAGGTGGTGGAAACAGAACAGCAAGCAGAATTGCAACCCTGGGCTTCAGGAGGGCAAACTTTGGCCTTTTCAAACAATTGCTAGGGGAAATCACATGGGCAAAGCTGTTTGAAGGTAAAGGAGCCCAAGATAGCTGGTCAGCATTCAGGGACTGCTGCTACCAAGCTCAAGATCAGAGCATCCCAACACGTAGGAAGTCAAGAAGGGAGCCAAGAGGCCTGTGTGGCTAAACAGGGAACTGCTAGGCAAGCTCAAGTGGAAGAGGAGAGTTTACAGAGTTTACATGGAAGGAGGGGCTGGCCACTTGGGAAGAGCACAAGGCTGCTGTCAGAGGATGTATGGAGGCAACTAGGAAAGCTAAGGCCTCCTTAGAGTTAAACCTGGCAAGAGGGGTCAAGGACAACAG